>LQNS02278170.1:11066340-11080060 GCA_001587735.2 Parhyale hawaiensis | reverse complement strand
AAAATTCAGATTTCAAAATGTAAAAAAAAAAGTGGGGTACCTTGGAATCTTTTTCTTCAGTATTAGATAGGGGAAAAATAGAACTATGTAATAAGATAGGAGAAAATTGAGATTTCAAAAGGCGAAAAAAAAGTTGGATACCTTGGAATATTTTTCTTCAGTATTATATAGGGGAAAAATGAGGAAGCCCAAAAGACGGCGGGGGTGTTGGTGAAGTGTTAATTTTTTGCCGTCATTTATAATGACGGCATGGGCCACTAGTTTATTTATAAATGGGATTCCGGAGTCGGAGTCGGGCTAAAAATTCCGACTCCGACTCCTAGAGCAAGTGAGATTCCGACTCCGACTCCACCTCAAAACCTCCGACTCCGGCCGACTCCGACTCCGCAACCCTGGTTCTTCAGTGATATCTCAGACACATATAATCCGAGTTTTTCCCTATCTAATACTGAATGAACCCGTGGAAATTCTGCAAACAAAAGAATTGTTCTTTAATTATGATAACCTCGTACCAGTGTCACGCATATCAAGGTTGAAAATGTCTTAACTTTGGTCGTGAAATGTCTACCCTAGACCTGCGAGCCGCATAGAAACTGAAATATGAAGTTGACTATTTCTTCCTTTGATCCCTTCCCGGGTCGTATCCAAGAGTACCTTGGGACATTCTAATTTCCTTCTGTCTATTAGTGAAGAGCGTGACACAATCGGTTAGGGAATGTTTGCACTCACCTTGTGTAATTTGAGGTAGCGCTTCTAGCGCCAACTAAGGAAGGAAGGAAGGAACTTAAGGACTCGCAGGTCTAGGGTGGACATTTCACGACCAAAGTTAAGACATTTTCAACCTTGGTATACGTGATACTGGTCCGAGGGTATCATAATTAAAGAACAATTTTTTTGTTTGCAGAATTTCCACGGGTTCATTCAGTATTAAATAGGGAAAAATTCGGATGATATGTGTCTGAGATATCACTGAAGAACATTACATCTGTTCTGTGGAATTTCTAAGGGGTTACAGCTGCACCCACAGCAGCGTAATCAGAAGGATAGGAAGTTACGTTCCCATTTTTCGTAAGACAGATTTCGTCAGGATTAAGTGACTAGCGTTATTTATGTGGTAGGTTAGGTTAGATGAGCTGCGTTTGGTTAGATGCGTTATAATAGCGTATAGTTTAGATTGCTACATTTTTCTTATAAAGTGGGAGCATTAACTAATCGGCGAATTCCCACGGATCACGTTTGCTTATACAACTTGATTAGGCTTGGATGGACAGATATTGTTGAGTGGGAATGAGTTCGTCAGGGATAAGCAACGGACGTTTACTCAGACGGGGTGGGTTACGTTATAAGACCTGTATTAGGTTAAACTGAGGTGAATAGCAATAGTGTAGCGTGGGTTGGTTCATTTTGGAAAGCATAGTCGTTATTCAACCGTAGAATTCCACAGGTCCCGCTAGTTATAGATAATAATGATGGAAGAGTCCCAAAAATATGGTTTGTGAGGTTAGGTTAAGCAAGTTAGGTTAGGGTTTGTTGGGTTCGTTTAGAAGCTAGGTTAGAATTGGCCAGGTTTGACTAAGTGTGTTTTGAATAATTTTTTTTTAAGAAGAGGATCGGTCACACTAGGATTAATGCTTAATCAAAAATAAGATAGTCCGCTTGAGAGAGGAGTGATGCCCGCAGTGCTAAAAACTCACCCAACTATCATAATAAAACTAGAGCATTCTGAAAGCACATACCTCCGCCAAGCCAGACAAAGGTAATGAAATTCAAATGGTTGTAAAATCACGATTTTCTTTGTATCAACACCTAAATATAATCATATGTGAATTAAAAGTTCATGCATTTTTTTGAAGATCCGTTCATGACTTTTTCAGTTATGCTGCTAACAGTCATTATGACAAACGTAAGTCTGACACCGAAACGGACCAATCAATCATCACCTAAATTTAATAGTTTATGTTTTAACATTACTAGCAATTCCTGTAAATTTTGTAAAGTTCCATATGTAACTTTCTGAGTTATTGTGCTAAAAAGCATAAAATGAAACACAGCAACNGTTGTGATGCAAAAAAAATATGGTGACAAACAAATAGATGAATAGATTTTCACTAAATACTAATCATCTGTTACTGTTAACATGCCTAACAATCCTTCTAAAGTTCATAAAGATCAGTGTATAATTTTTTGAGTTATCTAAGTGACAACCACGACTAAAACATAACCTCCGTGGCGGAGGTAATAAGTTAGATTAGGCCAGGTAATGCTAACTTAGAAGAAGTTAGCTTAAATAGGCTACGTTAGATTACAATTTTTGTTTTAGAAAATGATCAAATTCAGTATCTTGATTTGTATCATGTCATCATAATGATTATATATAATCTCTGTGACGGAAGCTGTTCACGTTTCCTACTCTTTAGGTCTCCACATTATTTGTTTTTACTACATGCAGCCTTTGGGTACTGAAAGGGAAATTCCGCATCTTCAGGATTGAATGGTGAAAACTAGTCAGGCGGTCTACCTCCATTCATATTCTTCAGAACTGTGGAGTATTCTAGTTGTTGATGTACCTAGCCGCTAACCCACTTGATGCAAGATTTTCTATTGTGGCTTCTAATTCTCCTGTGAACATTGCTGTTACAGAAAGTGGATCCTGGAAATTATAAGAAGTACGAGTACCCTGCCAATCCGGTGCCAGGTAAGCTGTTACAGTCTCTGGCTGTATTCAATACACTTTGACTGCAGCCTTACATTCCTTTGAGGCGAGTTGGCCTATATCTGCAGCGCAAACCAGTGCGTTAGGGTTTCCCAGCAGCGGGCGAGGTGAAGTTGACTCGACTTTTTTGTACTTCTATTTCCTATGTTAGGTTTAGAAATGGAGGAAATCTGTCTCCAATATTCGTTTGCAGTGAAATGATGGTCTCAAAAGCCCAAAGCAATTCATGGAGAAACGTCTAAGGGAACAAGGAACAAATATACAATAATCTGCCCAGTTGTTGAAGTTGTTATTTGAGGCTCGTTCACATGGCTCAATAAACATATTCGTCAGCTAAGTGTACGAATGGCTTGCTCAGTCAGCCTTTCTGACGGAGGGCTCATACCATAGTCAAAGGAATATTTGCCAAAGTTGGCATTTTAATGTTTTATTGTTATCCCATTAGTTGAGCACCCAACTGTCTACTGGTCAGATCATCATGACCGCACACCCCAACTGGGAAACCCACACGTACAAGTTATATCCCTTTAGTTGAGCACCCAACTGTCTATTGGTCAGGTCATCATGACCGCACACCCCAACTGGGAAACCCACACGTACAGGTTTGAGCTACAGATATGAGGGTTGTTCGAGAACAAAAGGTCCACTTTCTTTTCAAAATCTATCACACATTTGGTTGAAATTAGATCATTGATTAATTTATTTAATATTTCTCTATTGTGTACATAGTTTACATTTTTTAAAGCAAAATCATAACGATTTAGCACTATGAGCTTTTATATTCTGAAGTCATAGAAGTCTACCGCCTGTGAGAATAGCCAGTCTTTAACTGCTGTACCTCGTCATCTGTAGCGGAACGCTGCCCGCCGAGGAACTGCTTTATGGACCAAAACAAGTGAAAAGCCAGGAATGCGCGTGCATTGGGTGGTCAGTCTGTTTTCCATCCATAAGATAAGATCAAATTCTCGGTTTGTATGACAGGTTAGGATGGGGTCTGGCATTATCATGCAGCAACTAAGCTGCAGACGTCAGAAGGCTACGTTGCGTATTCTGTATTGCACGTCGGAAGTGTAGTCTGTGTAGCGCAGTAAGCGGCTGCATTTGTTGTCCGTGATCGTCAAGCTTTTCATCACGGGTTAGGTGATAAAAATTTGCCCCAAAAATTAAATAGGCGTCCATTAATTCCTCTCATTTCGTTTTGTTCATACGTGAATGCCCACTACAGTATGTAAATTTTCAAATAGACTTACATATATACCTAACATTGCAATGGTTTCTTTTCTTTTGAGCGGTGGACTTTGTTGTGTTAACTCCTAACTGCGGTGGTCCCCATTCGGAGGAGGTTCTGGGAGCGAGTGGAGAAGTGGTGGGAGAAAGTAGAAGGAAGGGAGAATAAAGATAGATGGAGACCCCAAGGGTGTTCCAGAGATATGCCGGAGAGAGGGCCGTTCGAAGGGAGAAACAAACAAACAAATAGCCGATGGTTTACTCATTCCCAAGGCAGAGAGGGCAAAGTGAGGAGACCGCAAGCCCAATTCTTGCCTGTAGGAGGCGAGGGCCACGCTGTTCACTGACTGCAACTGAGATAATGCAGTGCGGAAAGGGCTAGGCAAAGTTAACTGAGTCGGAGAGATGGGAAGATTATGGGCGTCGAGCACTTTATTGACCCATAGACAGAAAGTGTAAAGGTGTCGAGCCAGCAATTACCGACGTCACTACTACTCTGTGCCGCTCTAAGAGGGTATATTCTGGCGGGCCCTTTCCCTGCCACAATCTATTTGGGCCTCACAACCCCAAGGTTCCCTTGTGCCTTCTCCGCAGGGGATGTAGCATCTGGCCGCAGTTCATGCTGATGAGGTTAGTTTGTTAAGTTAGGTAGGCTCTCAATACTTCCCCTTCTGTTTCGGGAGGTGAGCTGTCGATCGAGGTGGCTGACCTATTTCCGCTAGACTTCTACTTTCTTGTATTTCGTTTCCTTCCCCTGTGCGGCGTAACTAAGCGACAACGTTCAACCTCGCCCCGGGGTGAGAGATTCTCAACTTGCGCCTTTTTCCTGTCAGTAGCGCACTGACCACTCTGAGACCCACCGGCTGAAAAGCCGAGACAAAAATCATTAACAATTTAAAACGCACCCTAGTTGGCGCACGAGCCTGTGGTTAAACAATACACAGGAATAGTTCGGCCCGATGGGCAGTGGGCCACTGAAGCGCTAATAAAAGCTTCTACTACTACTACTTCTCTGTGCCCTGACGCCAGAGAAGGGACCGTGAAGACGCCGCCGTCAAGGAGGTGGGACACCGATGGCCGACGTTTAAACAACTGTTCTGCAGACGGGTCAAACGCCACTATCGACAGCAGCCAGATTTTGAGCCGGGTGGTCAGGGACCAGAGACTGAAGAAATACTGTCTGCTGAAGCAGATCCAGAAACTATCCAGCAGGGAGCATGTGCGTTCTGTACGGTTTGTGGCTTTGCTGTGGAGGAGGCCGAGACAGTGTACCACACAAGGCTGGCGTAAGTGATGATGGACATAAGGCCTGTATACGTTAGGATCAAAGTTTCTTTCTGCTGAGCCCAGCTGGTGCTAGGGAAGGCCTTAACCCTATACCGGGCTGCTGAGAAACGCTCTCGAAAGAGTCGCATAATGGAAGTGATATATGGCCACTGTCCCGATCAAGGGTTGAGGATAAGAAGTTTGGAGGTGTAGAGGACTGTTTCCTTGGCATGTGTTGCGAATTTAAGAGCCGAGTCCGAGTGAACTTCCAAGATCTTTTGGTGTTTCTCCAGAAGGCGGGGCGATTCATGTAGTGTAAACCCCGGATCCATCAGGACGCGGTGATTATCTGACGTAAGAAGAGAGGACGTGGTTTAAGAATGGAGATCGCAAGATAATGATCTCTGGCCCATTCGGCGACCTCGGCCACACGGGACGAGAGTTGAAAAGCCATAACTAACACATCATGCGACTGTTCGACGATAGTGAAATCATCGATATGGGTAATGTTGAGGGCTGCAGAGTTGAAGAAACTGGAGACTGATTGAAAAGCGGTGGGAAAATGGAAAAACTTTGAGATAAGCCGCAGTGAATGTGTTTGCAGGATGAGATTGAAGGACCGCAGCGGGAGCACGCTAGTCTGCCCCTAAAGAAAGCAGCTGAACAGCTTACTACATTGTAGCTCAGCATAGAAAATTGAACAAGTTCAAGAAGTTGACTACGATTAACCTTGTCAAAAGCCTTGAAAAAATCCACGGCTTGTGCAACGGTCCGCATAGGGAGTTTTTCATAATTGAAACCCACGTCTGTGGTTAACGCCTGCATGGCCGAAGTAGTAGAGTTGCTGGGACTAAAACCATGTTGATGGTCGGTGGTAGGAAGAGCTGAGGGAGGAGAAGTCCCTCCAACAGCTCGGCAGAGGAGAGAAAAATATGGTAAACCATTGCAACCTGGAAATTCTGCTGTAAAAAAAAAAAAACAGCTGAATTTCCAGGTTGCAATGGTTTACCAAGATAAAATCTAGCGTTTTACCGATGGTTTTGCATGTCAAAGGCAAATACAGATAGCTACTATGTGGTAAATACCAAATTCATTGGCGAGTGCGTTTTTTATGTTAGCTACAGCTAAATAAAACATCTTCAGACGCCCAATCTTCCTAAATGCATTTAATTGGAACTTTTAGAACTTAACAAGATGAGGAAGAAAGGAAAAGCTCTTACCTCGATCGACAAAACAAGTAGCTAATGCGAGAAGTAAATAAAAATCCTAGGATCACAGGCACTGTCTAGTTGCAAAATCTCAGTATGGAGGGACTCAAAATTTCGTGATCAGCTCCACCTAGAACGCTTTGAGCAAAAAGTATGAGCTTCCATTTCAGTAGTAGCAAGAACGCTTAGAGCAAGAAGTGTAAATTTTCATTCTAATAGAACAAAANGCAAAATCTCAGTATGGAGGGACTCAAAATTTCGTGATCAGCTCCACCTAGAACGCTTTGAGCAAAAAGTATGAGCTTCCATTTCAGTAGTAGCAAGAACGCTTAGAGCAAGAAGTGTAAATTTTCATTCTAATAGAACAAAAACAGAGCTAAAGTGTACGTTTCTGTTTCAAGAGGACAAAGAACACATGAGAAGCAAGCACGGAAATTGTGCGGACGACGAAAGAAAAACACGCCATATGGCTAGACACGCAAAAGCCCGAATAGCGTTTGTTAGGGATTAAATAAAGTCACTTCTTGTCAGCGGCTCTTTGGCAAGTTGAAACTAACAGTACTTTACGGTCACAGGGACGTTTCAATAGTTCATAATCGTTTGCTATTCCTTCATCTTTGGTAAATGGCGGTTCCTGGCAGCTATAGACGTTTTAGGGCTGCGTGAAGCTATTAGCAATCCGACCCATATTAATCTAGCTCGAAAGTTGATGTCTCGACGGAAGTATCCGAGTTACATTGCTGAGATTGATTTATATGTATTTGAGTTACTGGTTTCTTAAACAATAAGCGAGCCTCGGCCAAACCTCGGTTCATCGGCCGGGGCAGGCTGGGCGTCTCGGGTCATTACTCACAGGAACGGGTCTCAAAAAATGACTGGGCCCCCGGCCGGAGTTATTTAGAATTCGTGAAGCTGAGGGTTCTTCTGCTGTGTAATTGGACACAGTGACGTTTTTCGAGGCTGGGTTTAGAGCACAATATTCATTTCACTCGTGTGAACCCCCGTTTAATCCACCACACTACAAGGATAAGATTGTTCTCCAGCAAACTAGTTACGTCATACCTTCGTAAAAGAATTCTTGTCGTAAAGTCTCCTTATGAGCTATTTTATGTTAGTTACCTATGCAAAATAATGGTAGTCATAGGGTTTCCTTTTTAGCTGTTTTCAAGTAAGGACTCTATGTGAAATAATGTTTGGCTTAGGGTATCCACTTTTATTTTCGAGTAAGTAGGTACTGTTGGAATAGGACTTACAGTCGACGATTGATTACTTAGCGCATCTGTTTGTGTGATGTCTGTTTCACATCTACCTTATATAAAGGTTCTCTTATTTACAGGCGGCGTTCCACGCACAGTGCCCGGCAGCCAGCCTCTGGTAAGCCGTGTGTATATATAGGAGCTAGGTACTGCACTCTTGACGTAAGTGGCGACTCGTGGGTCTTTAAGAGAGGGTAAAGCAATTCTATCTTTGGATTTTATTCTTTCATGAAATATGGGATGGGTAGCTGTTGACGTCATCGGACTAGAGGTTGGCTATTGACATCAAGGACTAGAGGTTGGCTTTGGACATCAGGGACTACAGATGTTACCTTTGATTATGCAAATACAATTTTGTTTATTTATTTTTCAAGATAAGTGTCGAACATTTAAAATGTTAATAGTATGTTAGTGCACAGGTATGTGTTAACTATAAAAACAATTAGAGAAAAATAAAACTGAACCATTTCCCACGTTTTGGCTACATTTGCTTATCGCACGGGGTTCTGCTGTTACGCCAGATTGTGCAACATCACTCTCTTGTCAACATGGCCAAGAAAAGTGGTCTAACTAGTGAAGAAAAGATCAAAGTGACCTCGTTATTGGCTTCTGGTAAGACAACACTCAGAAGTTTCCAAGGAATTACAGCGTGATCACCGAACAATTAAAGCTTATGCAACTGAAGGTAAGGTCAACCGGAAAACTCGGATAGAGCCTCTACGAGGAAATTGACTGTTCGGGATATGCGACATTTGAAGGTTTCTATGGCTAGAAAACAACTTTCTACAAGTAAGACGATATTTGAAGACGCTGGAGCCCTAGTACTAATCAGAAAGACAAGATGTGAGGTTCTGCAGAAGTTAAGGAAAGTGGAAAAGGCAATAAAACGACCACTTCTAACAAAAACTCATAAAGAAAGTAGGGTCAAATGGGCTGAAAAGAAAATGAAAACTGATTTCTCCAATGTCATATTTGCCCTCAGGGGCATATTGTGGCAGGCTCTTTCCCTGCCACAATATGTTTGGGCATCACGCACCCAAGGTTCCCGAGTGCCTTATCCGCAGGAGATGTTGCAGTTTGCCGCAGTTCGTGCTGACGAGGTTAGTATTGTAAAGTTAGGTAGGGTCTCTACTTTCCTCTTTCTGCCCCGTGAGGTGGGCTGTCGATCGAGATAGCCGACCTGGTACGCGGGACATCTCTAGTCTCTCGGGTGGAAGGACACAAAAAGGGCTGACCACTTCAGTGTCTCCTACTATTCTTTGCGCCTTTTTTTCCCCGCCAGTAGTAGCGCATTGAGCCAACCGAGATTTTTCCGACAGGAATGCCGAGATAAATTATTCCTACCGAGCTGCGGAGAACGACCGTGTTTGCACTGTGAGGATCACTCATCGAGTGGATACGGTGGCAAAACTATGACTATGATAATAATAATGTCATATTTACTGACAAATGCAGAGCCACTCTTGATGGTCCAGATGGATGGGTGTCTGGATGGGTCCTCCATGACAGACTTCAACAGACACGGCTTGAGCGTAAACAAGGTGGTGGAGGTGTAATGTTTTGGGCCGGGATAATAGGTGACACCTCCATTGGTCCTTTTGAAGTGGCAGAAAGAGTTGAACTGAATGCAGGAAGGTACTGCCTGTTTCTTGAAGTCAGCTGGATTCCATGGCTTGAATGAGCCGACTATCGCTCACAGATCCAAATTGGTATTTCAGCACGATACCGCTCCCTCACACTGAGCACTGTACACTGCTATTTGGCTTGCGGATGGAGGATTTAAATCAAAAAGGATTATGATCTGGCCAGTGAATAGCCCCGATTTAAATCCCATTGAGAACCTCTGAGCAATGATCAAAGGAAGGTTTATGAAGGTGGTTGGCAGTTTTTGAGCAAAGTAAGCCGGTGGAATGCAGTAAAAACAGCTGCAGATTCTAGTCCACCATCTGGAACATCCAATCTGACAAACTGTGTTGATAATCGCCTTATAAAAACCACGAAAAATGGAGGTTGCCATGTTCAAAATTAACTTATGTTTACCACTACTGAACGCTTATTTCAGTGTTTATTGATTTGTTTTTATTATAATTTTTTGGTTTTGGACGTTTAATAAAAGTTTTCCTATTCACTTGTATTTATTACCTCTTTAAACCGTTTTTATTAACTTGTTGCATAATTTGAGGTAACAGTAATAAAACTCATAAATCAGCAAATTGTATGATAAACTTTGCAAATGGCTAAATATTTATTTTACAAGTGCTGTTTACATATGCAACGTAGCCATAAATTTAGTTAGTATTGATATTTCAAAGTTGCATACCTACTTATCTTGAAAAATAAAGTAAAAAAAATTGTTTTTGCATACCTAATCAAGGTAACATAGCCTACTGTAGAGGTTGGCTATTGACATCAGGGACTAGAGGTTGGCTATTGACATCAGGGACTAGAGGTTGGCTATTGACATCAGGGACTAGAGGTTTGCTATTGACATCAGGGACCAGAGGTTGGCTATTGACATCAGGGACTAGAGGTTGGCTATTGACATCAGGGACTAGAGGTTGGTTATTGACATCAGGGACTAGAGGTTAGCTATTGGCATCCGGGACTAGAGGTTGGCTATTGACATCAGGGACTAGAGGTTGGCTGTTAACATCAGGGACTCGGTGGCTATTGACATCTCTGACTAGAGGTCAGTTATTGACATCAGGGACTAGAGGTTGGCTTGTGACATCTGGGACTAGAGGTTGGCTATTGACATCTGGGACCAGAGGTTGGCTATTGACGTTAGGGACTAGAGGTTGGCTGTTGATATCAAAAGGGACAACCTCGGGGGCATAGAATGGGTCACAGATTTAGCTCACCAATCCTCTGTTGTAAGGAGAAGCAACTGCAGGGGGACCTTGTAGGTTATTTGCATCATCAGCACCGTTAAAGACATTTTAAAAATGGAATTCCGGAGTTAGAGTTGGGCTAAGAATACCAGCTCCGACTCCGAGAGCAAGTGAGATTCCGACTCTCCCTCAAATCTTCCAACTCCGTAACTCTGCTCAAAATAACGGCTGCCGTGTTCCTGCAGTCCAACAAAAACAATCTAGAAAAACCAACAGCTATCAGAATAGAAAAGATAGCTGGCAGTAGACGAACCAACAGGCCCATAGCCGTGCCTTACGCTTCGGCCCTGTATGAGCTATTGCCATTAATTCTGAATCATGGAGACTTCGAGGAAGAAAAGGAGAAAAAAATGAAGAAACTCCGCCAAAGAATTGATCGTGCAAGCATTAGAAATTCATTGCCTGCATCGGGTTTTGATCGTGTTGGCCTGCAGGCGTTTAAGGCAGCTCTTAACGGCTTTTTGCTGGATTTCTTCAGCAGCATTTCGGTGTTGCGAAATGCTTTATTTGGGTCGTAAATATTACCTGTCCGTGGTGGCCCGAGCGTGAAGTTCATGATAATAGCACAATTAATTGCTGCAGATCCGGGAGCTCGCAGACATTGTTGTTTGTGGCATGAAATATAATGGGTTGCGGTGGCGGTCCATAGAAATATGGAAACCATGCACTTGGTGTTCCCAAGTAGCATCAACGGATATGGGGACTCCAAGTCGGGAGAGAAGCGGAAGAACATAGGAAAACCTATTAGTAGGAGTATGAATGCGGGAAGCGGAAAAGAAAGCACGAAGTAAAGACGTCCCGAAGGCCTAGTGCGGGTTAAAAATATTGTAAATGTACAAAACTACTATCTTTAGCATAATATGTGTGTATATATTGGTAAAAAATTATTTGGTCATGTTTAATGTTTACGTTAACTAAATACTAGTTGGATCAAGGAGTTGGAGTCGTAAAATCTTGAGGACCCGTATTTGGAGTCGGAAATTCTGGAGGGCCAGGAGTCGGAGTTAGCCCTTGAACCATCCGACTCCGCAACCCTGATTTTTTTGATTTTGAGCTTTCATAGTTATTTGGTGCAGTCGTATTCAGGACACCGCACGAGTTCTTTTTCTTGCAATTTCAGTGATTCTAACACTCTCAGTTATGCTCATCACTTCTCTTACTTTGATAAGTCAATTCTTCATGCTCTGCTCGATTCATGTATCCTCATGATTTGATTCATTCTGACCCTCACTTCAATGTTTCCACAGACGGTGGACATGACTGGTACCCACACACCCACCAAGCCAGCGACTTTCATTACTGTCTCCAGCACCGGCCGGAAGCCTGCTACTCTACGGCGTCGCAATCGCATCACTTCCACCGCCACCACCACTGCCAAGAATACCTCCATTACCGATTACTTTTCCCCATCTTCTAAAGCTGCTGTTAAAACAGAGGAAATTGTCGTCTTGGATGAGGGCGACGAAGCTCAGGCTGCTGGAGCACCTCAGGGCCCCAACCTTCGACGCAAGCTGTTCTCCGACGTGATTGTCATCAGTGACGAGGAGAGCGAAGACTCGTTCGTCGCTCCCAAGCGGCCGAGAACAGCAATAGCTGAAAATTGTAATGTTCCCGGAAAAGAACTGCCAGTCCAGGAAAATCTTCCTCCCAAGCCAGGAAGCGATAGTGATGAAATTGAAATAGTGTCAGAAACGTTTGGTAAATTATCGTCAGCGAAGTTGAAAAAGGAAGACGAATGCTTTATTACTGGAGTATCTTTTATGAAATCGGAAAATAAAAACGTCAAGAATGATGATGGCGTTGCTTTATTGCCACTCCAACCCAATTCCTTGAATCGCGAATCCAAAAAATTTTGCAAAAGTGAGGTGAAGCCCATGAATGAAAATCCTCTTACTTCTGATGTGAAATTTGTCTTTAGTCCGAAATTAACTGCAGATATTGAAAACATTTTGTCGAAAAGTGAGAGTAAAGCTGTGGCTAATTCCAGTTCAACAGAGTCCACTGTTGCGGAGAATGTCGCAGTGGAAGATCCTCAGCAGGCAATGTCTGCTGCTGGAGCAGCTGATGACACTGCTGCGAGCTTGCCTGTACCTGAATCTAATTCCAGCAATACTCTTAATAATGTAAATAAATCTACTCCACTGACTTCCGAAGGCAGCACATCTACTCAAGATAAAATACCCAATGGAGTAACGGTTCCATCTACCTCTAGTACTGAAGCTTGTACGAGTGCAGCGCCCTCTTCTTGTCGTGCCTCCACTGTCGACCAAGGTGCTGCTAATGGAAAGATCCCCCACAGTGTGACCATTAATATGGTGGGAAAATTTTTAGAGCGGAGTCCTTGCAATATTGAAATGCTCGATATATCACTTAATAGCAACTTTCCGGACTCTTTAGATGCTGCCCTCCGGCCTCTCTGCCGGGTCGAGACCAAGGAAGAAACCAGTCTGTATTGGTCTAGCGTCCGGCAGACAAGTCATTTGGGTATTGATATTGGGTCAAGAAACTCCCTCAGTGTGCTCGCAAAGAGCGATACGCTTAAAGAAGAGTCTACTCCCTCGAAAAAGGAGAAAGTAGCCGATGACTCTCCGAGCAGCAAAGCACAGACTAATGGAACTAAAGATCGAGATCTCTCAGCAGATGAGAACGACATTGAAGTAATTATCAACAGCTTACTTTGGCTTCGAGTTGATGTCACTCCTATACATTATCCTGACGCTGAACTTATTGGAGACCTGTTGGTTCGCTACGTGCTCAAGGTGGGTTTTGTGTGCTTCCATTTCCCGACCTTGGTAAGATTCTTATCAAGAGTTCGCCTAACTGGACTGGTTATGAAAAAATGGTCGCTTCCATATCGTCACAATCTCTACGCTGCAAGAGCGTTTCCTTTGCTATTATTCAATTCTAATCAATTTATTTGCTTTTATTTTACAATTCTTGTATGCATTAATCTTCTACTTATTCATTTTTACATGAATGCACCATTGCACCTATTTCATAATGTGTATTTATATATACATATATAGGTTTGATTGAAGGCGACTGAAAGCTCAGTGTTAATGATATGTTTATTCGTTTTCTCTAATTGTCTGACAAGTTTAACATGGTTATCATTGTTGATGTTGCGCAGTAGCTCGCCGAAGCTTGTCTCAACGTTTC
>LQNS02278170.1:11046991-11062225 GCA_001587735.2 Parhyale hawaiensis | reverse complement strand
GTTTGTGTCTCGGATCGTGTCGCTTATGCTGGAGCTTGTGTGGCTTTTTCACAGTCAGTCTGCCACAGGCACTAAAGCCGATAAAAAGAAGGAAGAGCATCTGGTTGACGCCCTCACTGCCCAGGATGTGCGGTTTACTTCCTTAGCGACTGAGATTACCGTACTTTTCAAAGGCGTAAAACGGGTCACTGTTCTGAAGCTAATTCGTGAAGTTCCTCTTGCCCGCAACAAATTGTTTCTGTCGAGCTTGCTACGCTCTGCACACCCAACCACATCTCTACTCAACTCTCCACCTCCATCCACATCTCTACCCTTTTTGTCGCCACCTCCAGGCTGTTGTCCGAGCATACTTCAGAGTTTGGTGAGTAATTATATTATCCTGAAACGCAATTTCAGTTCTTCTTATACCTAGTACAACAGCTACATATTATGTTTGCCTCGATTGCTACCTATACTTCCATGTTGTCGACACCGCGTAGCTGTTGCCCCAGCGAGTAATAATAACGGAGGAACCAGACATACAAAGAAAAATATAGCACATGAAATGACGTTTTATTGGACCAAGGAGCCGCAGCTCTCACTGCTCGTTTTCCTGCACATTATTTTTAGCGTATTGATATATGTTGCCTATAAGATGCACTCAAGAAGTACAAGTACTACGTTCTATAAGACAAGTATAGATAGAGCACTTCAATATTGATTATATGTGCAATAATTTGATACATACATATAATGTTGAGCGTGTGCTGCAGCTGCCTGGTCCAAAAAAGAACGTCATTTCACGCTTCACGCACTTTTTTTTGTATGACTGTCCTTTTTTCCTGTTATTATTACTCCCTGCTGTCACCCCAACATTGGTCATGGCTTTATGAGTTTGTTGCTGTAGTATGGCTGTAGTTAGCTATGTGTTTTGTTTCTTTTACGTCACTTGTGCCAACCCCAATTCCTACTCGGTATGTATAGTTTATGCTTTAATGTACTGCAGTATCTTGTGTTTCCGACGCGAGGCGGGCGTGATGTCTGCGGCGGAAGTAACCCAACCCTTTATTATAATACAGAAATAATAATAATAAATAATAAGAGTGTACTGCAGTCCTTCAGCCTTCAAGTATTTATTTTCCTATGGTTTCCATCCGCTTAATCTGCTCTGATTCATGGTGCTAACTTGAGATTTTTTATTGTACAATTCATTTCTTCTCCTCTGTTGTCTTGATATTTTTTCTTATTTTAAGGAAACGACTCACTTTGTTTTTCTTTAGTTTCACGAGTTTTCCAATGACGTGGTTCCAGTTTAGATTTGAATTGAGTTCACACGTCTCATGATTTCCTTCTTTTTCTTTTGGATTTAACACTTTATCCTTGACCGTTGTAACCGTATAAAGATGAACAATCGAACTACGTGATAAAGTTATTGAAGCCTGTATAAAAATAGCTCTTCGAGAAAATGCTTTCGGGCACTTACCTTGTGATTTCATTAATGAATATAAACGAAACCTAGAGTGCAGTTGGGAAAAGTGTTGCTAAATTTCAACAAACTGGGTCGCTGGTAAATATCAATACGCCACTGCCTGTTTGTTTGTCATGGGAATATTGGTGAGAATCCATACACCTCTGTTCGCCATCGCACTCAGGAATTGAACCTCTCCGAAACAGCGGTACTTGAAGTTTGTCGAAAGATTCGTCTCTACACTCTAACAAAATTCAGTTGACACAGGTACTAAAGCGCCGTATATTCTTCACTCTTCAGTTGGGTTCACGACCAAAGACAAGCAAATAAAGATTATTTACATATAAGTCATTATTAGCGATGAAGCTTATTTTCATACAGGTGAATTCATAATATAATCAGAATTGTTACAGTTGGGCTGAACGAGTGATTGAAATTACCAGAGACTGAATTTGTTGAATCTAAAAAAAAAATCAAACGTTTAAAGTTAATTCTCATTTAGAATCGGTCCAAGCTGTTGAACAGCCTTTAGAAAGAACGGGCATCACCCAAGGTTCCCGAGTGCCTTATCCGCTGGAGATATTGTAGCTTGCCGCAGTTTCTGCTGACGAGGTTAGTTTTGTAAAGTTAGGTAGGTTCTCTACTTTCCTCTTTCTGTTCCGTGATGTGTGCTGTCGATCAAGATAGCCGCCCTGGTACGCGGGACATCTCTAGTCTCTCGTGCGGAAGGACACAAAAGAGGCTGACCACTTGAGTGTCTCCTACTATACTTTGCGCCTTGTTTCCCTGCCCGTAGTAGCGCACGTGGCCACCACGCCTACCCAATATGCGGTATCTGAATACTGCACCAGTAGTTTCTATGTTGAAACGTCTGAGTTGCGGCTACGGAGGTTAAACAAAATATATAATAGGAACGGGCGTGCTCGGCTACATTTCGATCTCAGTCTCTACCGAAGGTGGAAAGAAGCCCGATTCCAGCCACCACTACCTTATGTTTACCCCTCAAGGGGCATAGGATGGGCCATAAGCCCTAGTGTTAGGTTAGTTTAGGTTCGCCCATCCTGTGTTATGGGGAGCAGTGCTCCCAGGGAAGCCCTGTAGTTTACATTAGCAATTAGCTTGGCCTTTGGGACGTCTGTCTTTCATGCTCACTTTGCTTTCTTCCCATCTCATCCTCCTACTGATCTTTCTTCCATCTGTTCTTCCTCTTCTTTCCCGACTTGCTGGCTCCATGCGCGTTGATCCTGTGTGGGAACACCCTCGTGCATGGGTTCGACTCTATCGTCATATCGCCGTTGTGGAAACGGAGGCGTAAACTATTCAATTAAAACCGTACTGATAATAATACGCATACAATCGCATAAAAGTTGCATTTGGAATGATAACTACTATACCTATGGTGGCAGTTGTACTCCGATGGTAGATCAAGCATTTTTAGCTGCATGATACCAATCATATACATAATCGAGTACAATAATCTTTTCTTTTATATTGTGACTGAACACTGATCTTCATGTTCAGCCTGCTTGATTTTCGATATTTTCTGTAACGCACTTTCGCCAATACAAGTGTGGCACCCAGTGCACTTTGTATACTCTGTTATTTTGTTGGCCATTGTAATATGACTTTTGTTGCACTTCTAGGTTCAGTTTTGGAAATATTTTTGTATAACGTCAATGCAAAGCCGACGTGAACGAGCTCATTTTTCTTTAGCCCCACGTCACCTGCGTGCAGCCATCGCAAGCAAATGAGCTTCACTAATTGCGGGCATAAACAACACCATCTCCTGTAATGAACCTCCATATCGGTACTTCGCTTTAATAATAGGACTACATTGTCCAATAGGCGAGGTTGTTCATGAATATGCTGTTTATTCACAAACAGAATTGCAGCTATGCTACTTAATTAGATTCGTGAGACGCAAACTGTTTTAAACTTTCCAACACAATGTACTGATTTCCACAGATTGTTGCTCTATGCAAGGAGTGCAGTTGTTGCCCGGATGCCCCGCCAGCGAAGGACGGCTCAGCATCGTCCGATCAGTCGTCTAGGAATGTCCTACACGAAGAAGCAATAAAGCTGCTACTGCTGCAGATCTTCTCATACCTCAGGGTCACCGGTGCTGTGTACATTGTTAAAAAAGCGTCCAAAGAGAGCTTAAAGAAAAGAAAACTGTCCGTGAGTGTGACCGAAGCCAGTGACACATCTGTGAATTGCTCGCCCCAAGTTCCTGCTGGTTCACAGGAAACGAGTGTTGCTGCTGACAATAGCAACTCCAAGTCTGCTGGGGCGTCACTTAACCACAGCAATGCTAGTGACAACGGCGGTGTTTCGCTCAATAAAGATAACCTTTTATTTTACGGCGTTTTTGGCAAAGCCATTAGCAAAGACCATCTCTATGCATCTTGCACGCGGTTTTCGTATGACCGAAAGGTTTTGGCAGCCCACCAGTCTCTGCTCAGTTCGTTGAGTAAATCGTGTAAACACTTTCATATTTTACGTTTTCTTATGATCATGTTGTATCTTAAGATTTAATTGGCATTAATGCATACTTGTTCGTTCTTTTCAATGTGAGGATTAATTACTTTCGAGCATTCTAAGCAGCTGCAATAGGTTCGTGGAAAAGAAGCTTATACTACATCGTACAGAGGCTGGTGTAGCTGTAAGTCTAGGGCGATTCTTGCTGGCATTCCACTCTCCCACATTCCATTGCAGCAAATTTTTGTTAGAAAGCATCTGAACTGAATTCAGTCGAAATTTTGTCTTAACTTTTGATGCTGAACCATCTGATCACTCGTACAACGTTAACTGGAGCAGGTCATGATCATAGAAATTCATTTCGCCCTTCCCTTTATTCCTTCCCCCCGCTTTGCATTTCCAGGCAGAGCCGTCGCCCTTTCGAGCCTGAATGAACATCACTGCTCTGAGGTAAGCATTAGGTATTTGACCTCGTCGGAAGCATCATCAAGGTGAGGTAGCCTATTTGTTGACATTAGTCACGAAAGGTTGTTTTGGCTTTACGTCCATTAGGGAAGCTATGCTCGACACTCTTGGCATAAGCAATTTGGTTTGTGTGCCCTTATGCTGAGTTTGAGGCAATTGTGTAATCTGTGGATGTTTTCTATATTCACAATACCTTTGTTGATAATCTTGCTCGTTTGGATACAAAATTTCGTTTCCGAAATAGTTTGCAGCTGCTGTTCTGGAGAGTTGCTTTAAGTGTATGTACAAAGAAGTAAATGTTTCGTGTAGCTACCTCTGAGGTAGGTACACGGCTGCCGGCTACATATTGAGAACAGGTGGAATTTCCGAGTATCAGCGTTGGAATCTCTAGCTGAGTGGATACAGCGGTGAAACGTAGACTGTAATGGAGTTTACAGCTGTCGTTGCTAGTGAATCTCCAACTATTACAGATATGATTATAGCGTCTGCTCTTTTCAGCACCATCACAGTGTGCCATGCTCTTTCTGTTTTGTAATTAGAGGATTATGACATACCACTAAATTGGTGTACGCCCTATGGGGCCCAGTGAAGTACCTATATTCGTGCGATGGACATGCGGCACCAATCTGTCTCACAGGGGTTGTGATCGCCGTCCTTTCCGCGGCGCGTTTATATTGCAAGGAAAATTTTTCAGTGCTTGCTTCCATTTGAACTGGCTACTGTCCTAAAAGAAGTAAGAAATACGTTTAGGTGTAATTTCCTATCAAGTCTATTATGGCACTAGGAATAACACATCGAGTTTTTGTGATGTTCTACATCCAACAGTTCGTGTGTTTGAATTGTTGCGTTTTGCCACAGTTTGTGCTTGTTTGAGGATTGGAATAGCCACCACAAATACTGAGTGGATTAATAGGAGTACCAATGTTGGCCATACTTGTATATAGGTCCATGTTCGTTCAAGGTAACTTGCGTACTGTTTCCATAGGGTGTATTCCTGGGTGCAATGGCGTTTCGCGGTACCTAATAGTTGACGGCGATAATCTGTCAAGACAATGGCTTATCAAGTGTTATCGCAAGGACTTGACATTCATTGATGTGCGAAACTGTGCATTGAATTGTTCTAGTTGCAACAAAGGTGGTGGAATGCTCTCTGCGTGCCCCTCGATGGCTTGAAAATAATTAAAACTCACGTGTTATAGCTCGCGTGAAGATTGAAAATCCCTGTTCACTGCAAGATACTCATTGTGTTTGTGCCTTTATGAAATAAGTTCGCTTCCGTAATTGTTGTATAATCTTTAAAACTTTTTTCTTGTTTCTTCTTTTAGTAGAGTAGGTATTCATCTTAGTTGGTCTAATGCTTCGTTTAACACAATATCTTTATTTTGCTTGTTTGCTTATGCAAGCTAATATTTTCTTGTGCAGATGTCCTCTTTTATATAACGTCTCTGTTTTGCTGGCTTGTTGATCTAAAAGGATATTTTTCTTATGCAAGTGTTCGTCTTTAAAATATAAATATTTATATATCTATTCTGCCAGCGTGCTCTTGCAGCAGGTAATTTCCTTTGGATGTGTCTTCGTTCAACGGAGTATTTTTGTTCTGTCAGTGTGCTCAGTGGTCAGCATATTCGTACCTAAGTTACCTTCTGGTAGAGGCCGTCCGTGGCTCCATAAGTGGTGGGGTTCTTGTTCAGCTCTCTACCAGCATCTACTTATTCTTTCATAAACTAGAGGATGGCTACTTACAATCCTTTCAAGTAATGCCAGTAGCTATCGTATAGGTCAGTAATTCCCAACGTTGCAATGGAGGAGCAATTTGATATTTATAAGGGCCAATTAAGGGTCGGCTATCAAAGCTAAATTTTCTTATTCGATGCGAGTCCGAAGGGGCGATATTATACGTAAGGTGTACAGTATACATAGTATGGATAATACTGGATTTATAAAAATACCTGCATTCATGCACATGTGCGGTGCCGAATCCTTTCTACAGTTCATAATACTCAAGGATGGGAGGTTTCTTAGTTATTAAGAAGAATTAGCCTACATATAGCCTAACGGAGTATTACTACCACAAGGGGGGTGGGGGTAACAAATAAAATCTTGGGCACAACTACGCCAGCTTATAGTAGGTTAGATTAATTAATCTCGTCCATCCTATGTTATGGACTGCAGCGACCGACGCCAGAGGTTACCGTAGTCTTAGCTAGGCTTTCGGGACGGTTTTCCTTCGTCCTCACTTTGTTTTCTTCCTCTTTCATACTCCTACTGTCATTACTTTACTCTGTTCTTCCTCTTCTTTCCCGCTTCGCTGTTCCCATGTGCGCTGCTCCTGCGTAGGAACACACTCGTGTTCGGGTTCCTCGCTTCTATCGACACCATGTCCTTTCTTCCTCCGTGAGATCTCCTTTGTTGTGGAAACAGAAGCTAAATACTACTTTATTTAACAGTAGTACAATGTAATAATCATACAACAATTGCACTTTTCAAGCTGCTGCTGCCCCGCCCTCATTAACACGTCCACTGCCATGTGCAGCAACATCACCCGTGGCATATTCAATATACGGTATTGTTTGTTGAGAATACTAATCCTTGGAATGGTGGTCACCGTGTTCGTTCGAACCGCTGCTGTTGTTCCCGGTAATCTCATTCCGCATTTTTTGTACTATGAATTGCCTGCGTGTCTTCTGCTGCACATTCTTTATGTTGCCTATGTTCTCTACTTGACTATGCTTGTATAATAATTTTCTACTTCAGCTCGACGCCGATGTCAAAATATGGTGCAGTTTTCAACTGCTAGCTAACATCGCTTGGACTGCGTCGTTTCTCTTTCGGCGTCGGTCATGGCGTAATGCCGTCACGTTCACATTTTGTTCGATATCGTAGTTCTGTGTAATAACGTGTCGTATGTGCTCCAAAGACTATAGTACTCTGTCGATAATATTAGGTATTTTTGTACTCTGTTTGTGGTCCGCTGAATTCTTTGTGTTATTTTGTGGCTCTGTTGGTCAAACTGCAAGCCATAATGTGTTATCGTTAGTAAAGTTCAGTTGAGATGTGCTTAGCTCATCAGCTTTACCTTATGGGGAACTGCAATTTGAAGCGTTGATTTCGTCACTTTGGATTAAGTATCTGGCACTGATTGCACTGTGTTTGAGCTTGACACGGCGGAGAACTAAGTTCTGTCCGTATACTGGCTCTTATATAGGAACATTGAGGGATCCCTAAAGAGTGGGTCAACCTAAGCCCTTAGCTAGGCATTCGGGACGTCTGTCTTCCGTGCCCACTATGCTTTCTTCTCATCTCATACTTCTGCTGATCTTGCTCCCATCTATTGTGGGCCGACGAATGGTAGTAAGCGACCCATTCCGTGAGACTCCTGTTGTGACCACATTAAGGACCATCCGCACGAGGATTTCTTCTAGTCTTCTTCTCTTTAGTTTTTCGTCTCTTGTCCTGTGCCGCATTGCTGAATAAATTTAACCGGGCCGTGTAGGGTTAGAGATGCTTTTCGCCTTATTTCCTCTTAGAAGTGGTGCACCTGACAAGATTTGAAGACACAGAACAATATTTGACCTTCGGCGCGATGCGGCGTAGAATCGCTGCTAGCTAACCTTATCTCTGATCTAATCCTCTCTTAGGATGAGAGCGTACCCTGTGGGGGTAACAAGGGTTAAACTTGGAAAAAAACAAATTTCTCTTGAGTGTTGTCTGACTCAAATGGCTTAATCGATTATCCGATCCAAGACATCTCGAATAATGAAATGGTTATAATAACTTTAGGACACTGACGATTTTATTATCTTTTTAGATATTTCTCCTAGATTATACCGGATGATTTTTTAGGCAGACAAATTTCAACCACAGGTAGTAAAACTCAGAATAACTTGATATTCATGAATGATAAAATGCCCAAAACTCCTTAGTTTTTGAGTTATAATGACTTAGAAAAATTTACAGCTTTGAGTATTTTACTACGTGCCCACCGATGTTAGCGCTAAATTTGATCGTTCAGCACGTTTTCCGACTACAGTACAATCTTTCCCATGCGGCGTTTACACTGTATCGATGTTGATGATTATTTTGGAGATTGACATGAGGATTATTAGGCTTTAGGCTAATGATGATTATTGTGAATGTTGAAAACCCCTTCGCGAGTACAATTCTCTTCATCTGTGGAAGGGAAATCAGCTTGGAGAAATTGAGATCCTTTTTTCTCTGTTGCATGAGCCGCTGTGAAAACTACACAAAGTGCAAAATCTGGTAGCAGCAACCCTAGCATTTATTTTCTTTGGAAACGACACGGATGTAAACTCTGACGACGTAGTGACCGCCATACAGTAGTGTGATTAAGTTGAACGCTATGTTTGAAACTGCAGATCTTTTTTCCTAACCATGAAATATTTGCAGTTTTTTTGGGAAAATGTAAACTGCTTTTGTTGGGTCAGTAACTTGCTGAACTATCAAAACTAGTGTTAACACGGAGTAAAATACTTCAAGCTTTAAATTTCTTTTAGTCATTATAACTCGAAAACTAAGGAGTTTTGGACATTTTATCATTCGTGAAAATCGATTTATTTTTAGTTTTTCTACCTATGGTTGAAATTTGTCCGCTTAAAAAAAACACCTGGTATAAATTTTTATAGAATTTAAATTATTGTAGGCGCTTTAATATTAAGTTAATAGGCACTAGCATTTCCCGTAGATTTCAAGTTGCTCGGTACTAGTTACTAAAACTTAAGCTTTTAGAGCTGAAATAAGTTTAGGACACTGACAAAATCACCCACCCTATGTTATGGGAGCAGCGCCTCCAGGATGATAGTGTAGGTTACCTTAGTTGTTATCCTTCCCTGCCATAATATGTTTGGGCATCACGCACCTAAGAGTCCTGAGTGCCTTCTCCGCAGAGGATGTAGCATCTGGCCGCAGTTCCTGCTGAAAAGGTTAGTTTTGTAGAGTTAGGTAGGTTCTCTATATTTCCCCATTTGTTCGAATGGTGGTAAGCGACCCATCCCATGGGACTCCTATCGGCTCCCATGTGGGGGGCCACGGAAGGGACCCCCGCATGAGTGTTCGCTGTCTTCTGTCTTCTTCTCGTTTCGTTTTTCGTCTCCTTCTCTGCGCTGCACGACTGAGCGATTTCGTTCGACCGAGCCGTGTGGAGTTGGAAATGCTCGCGCCTTGTTTCCTGCCAGACAAGGTGCACCTGTCCAAGATTGTTCTAATAGAACTCATTTGAGTTCGACTTCACTTCTAAACTAAATCATACAAAATTGGATCGCTGTAATATAGTCTTCGTTTCTACTGTAATACGGCGGGAAAACCCACAATATAATAATAATAATAGTTGTTAGCCAGCCCTTCGGGACGTCTGTCTTTCACGCCCACTTTGCTTCCTTCTATTTCCATACTCCTACTGATATTGCTTTTTTCTTTTCCTCTTCTTTCCTGACTTGCTGTTCCCACTCGCGTTGACTCGTGCATGGGTTCCACGATTCTCTTGGTGGCATCCTTTATGTCCTTTCTTTCTTCCATGTGAATGGAAGGGCCAGCTCTCTTTTGCATCACAGTGTACTTAAGGCAGGGAGGCTTAAAATAAGAGAATACTATACTACGACAGCTAGAGAGGAAAATGTATTTCCAAATTACTGCACAAACATATTAAGATAATATATAAACAAACCTGTAATTACTAAAAACTTCATCTTGGCAGACAAATTTTAACTTTGCTAAACATTACACATGTAGGATCATTCAACTTTCAGTAGATAATATTCTTGCATGAAAAAGTACAATTTTACTAGCTTCCATTACTAAGAACGTACGTGGATCTAGACTTGTTGTAATTTTTTTACAATATTCTGATGAGTATAGGAACCGAAAATAGCTAAGTCCCCGGACTTGAATCCAATTCAAAACCTGTAGAGTATCTTCTCAAAGCATGCTTATTGAAATGGAAGGCAGTGCCATGATGAGAATTCCTTGATGGAATCACGACAAGTTTAGCGAAATCAATGCAGAAATGATGCGTGAAAGTTTCACAAACTCGTGGCAAGTTGGCAATACTTTTAAACATTAAATTAATTTTGTACTGCTTTGAACTGACTTGTTCATTAATAATTATATTTTCCATTTCCAATGCCGTAACTTATTTCTACCCCTCATGTTAAAATTTTTGCAACTACTGTCATGTAACCTGACGCCTCTGAAAATTGTTGGTGCTTGTAATCGTAATAGGAAAGCACCTATGATAATTTATATTTCACCATCATTGAAGTGAACTGGAGGGAGTCTTTAAAAACTTGTTAAATATGTAGTTCTCTTGAACTTATTTCCATCATTTTATACATATGATCTATAAATAGTATTTAAAAAGCTGTATAAGAGGCCGGTAATATGCGAGTCCACAAAAAGTGCTGCTAACTTCTTGCTGAACTGACTATTAATGTTTTTATTATACCTACTTGACGAATAGGTATCTGTATATAAATTATTAGGGTGTGATCAGTTGAGCCCGATCTGCATCGTAACATACTCCGTATGAAGTGTCCCTGCTCACGACTGGTTGCATGGAATGACTATTTTAAATATCTCTGTTCAGAAGATTTTTGTTTTCATATATTAGCATGTACATTTGTAACTAAATCGATTGTACAGCTCTGCATTACATTACTGTATATCTACTTTAGACCTTGCCGTACCTGAACCTTCAGTCGCGCATTTTTGCGTCTGGCAGGGCATTTTATAGTACGAGAATATTCTTAGGTAGTCCGTAATACATTACTTTAGTTCTTACTCTACGAGGTGGGTCGCTAATGATGCAAAACATTTCTTTTTCTACCATTTTCTTTGTTCCGTTATGATCGGTTTCCGAGGAAACGTCTTGCCTTCCTTTCAATCCACCTTCTCTCTTTTGCGTCTTTTTCAATGTCCATGGGCCCCAGGCGCGCTGCGCATAACTCGCTTGCCGTACTATAGAGAGGCTGTTGCTGTTAGCCGCAATTGCTGCCATTGAATGAAGTTGCGTTATAAACTTAGGTATATCTTCTCTGCTTCCCTATCAGTGCCGTAGTTAAGCTGCTGGTTGTCTTGAGCGACCTATCCTACATGCTCTCCTGTTGAGGGCTGGGGAAGAGGTTCGAAGCGCTAATTCTTTCTCCTGTCTTCATTTCTCTTCTCTTTGAGATACATTGTGACTTCTGCCAGCAGTAGCGCGCTGGCCAAATATTGAGACAAGCAGAACTAACTTTGGTCAGTTTGCCTTTAAATCGAAACCTTCTGCCTCCTCAGGGAGCATAGGGTGGGCCATTGACCAAAGGGTTAGGTTAACGAGGCTCGTCCTTACTACGGTATGGGGAGCAGTGACCCCAGGGAGACTCTGTAGGTTACGTTAGCAGTTAGCTAGGCTTTCGGGACGTCTGTCTTCCGTGCCCACTTTCATGCTCCTACTGATGATGCTTTATTCCTTTTCTTTCCCGACTCGCTGTCCCCATGCGCGTTGATCCTTTGGGAAAATATCCTCGTGCATGGGTTCTACCTTTCTATTGACGTACTGTACTATACGTCCCTTCTTTATCTTTTCTTATAACAGCTTAGTCTTGCTTTAGGGAGGTTTAAACTATTACCATTTAACGCTGTGTGGTTATGAATCTCTGCCCTAGTAAACTTAACCCTTACTCACTCACCTTCCGTCGATGGGGTAATTGGTCGACTGCAGCCGTACATTCCGCTTGGGCCAGTTGGCCTATACCCGCAACACGCACCAGCGCATGTGGGCATTCCAGTAGATGATGTGGTCAAGTTGACTCTACATTTACTCACAGTTTTTCTTTCTTGAGACGCGTTATTTCCTGTCGGTAACTCTGGAGCTTCAGCGCAGTGATGGTTGCATTCGGCCCCCGTACTTGCTGATGAAAGGTAGCTTCTAAATTATGAGGTCTTCAACGCCTCCCTTCTTCTTTATGAGTGGGTCGACACTGGCAGTAAGCTACATATCGTACGGGACTTAAGCTGCCCCGCAGTGAGTGGGACGGAAGAGGCCTCCGCACAATTATTTCTTCTGTATTCTTTTCTTTTCCTCTTTGGTGTCTTTGAGAGTGTCTGCGCCCTATTTTTCTGTCGGTAATAGTGTAGTGGGGAAATCCCACGCACAGAAGTTGATGGAACTCACGTACATGAATTTGCTATGAATCGTGAAACTTCTGGCGGAAATGTAGAGACTGGATACCTACGCGACCGTAGATGTAATACGGCTTGAAGTCGATCCCCGAGCAAGCCTATTTACTACTACTGTAGTTTAAAATGCTTTGCAGCTTCTGCTAATATAGCGTTGGCCAAGGTACAGAGTTCCTCTCCCAGCAAAATGTTTGATTTTACATTTACAGTCGCTAACCTTTGAGGACGTTTCTCTGCCCTTGTTGCTTTCTTCGCAGTTCTTCACTAGGTATATTTTTACTTTTTTTTTCTCACTGGACTCATTCCTGTAGCTGAGATCTGTGCAATGTTCCCGCTGTTCTCCTAACATGCTAGATGTTCCTTCCTAATTTAATCGCGTGAAGCACCTAATGGTATGGAGAAGGTCAAACGAACCTATGGCCTTGGCACCACTACTTACAGTGTAGCTCTCTCTGCTCCTCTATCTTCGTACAACACTTAGTAGGTCATTAGGTGCGACACTTCCATTGAGATCACCCAACGCTCACTCGGCTTATTGTACTTCTTAAAATGGAGCTGTCAGCTCGCTCAGTGTACGAGGGTTGATCCAACACTTGCAACTCAATTCACCCTACACTCGTATTCGAAGTAGCTACTGAAAATAAAGCCTTACAGGCTTGAAGTCGCCGACCTATCGAACGCGCCTTCAATCTCATAAGCTGCAACAGTTTCTTTTAAGCAGTCACATGTATGTTATGTACACTTCATATATTTAGTGTTATTTCTGTGAGAGAAGTTAATTATTTCACGGAAGAAAGGGTTAACTTGTCCGGAGCTTCAGTTGTAATGATCGATTTTACTATTTTGGATCGAGTCTGTGGTATTATTGCCAAACCGCTTATTGTTAACCCTGCAGAGCAGTGTTTAGTTTGAGGCCGTCTCAAGAGTGATGGGTTGAGCGCCGATGCCCGACCTAGTAGCAAACCAATGCCTACCCATGGAGCTCCCAACATGTTAAGCTAATGAGATGAGCTACTCTTGTTGGAACTGTCTCAATCGATGATGCCCTAAAAAATCATTACATCTATTCCAGCGAGAGATTGGTGTGTTGATGCGATTGTATAGTGTAGCTGCGTTATTTTTTTAATAAGATGTATTTAATATAAGTGTAATGCTTCGAGTTGGGTGCGGCCCGTTTATAATTTCTAGTTCTACTTTCCGCACCTCCTTGTTATTCTTCTTTGAAGCTTTCGGGTCAGCTGTCCAACAGTTGTACGAGGCTTTGCAGCCAACTGCGCCGCTACCCTGTCACTCGTTACGAACTGATGTACTTCAGGCAACAATGAAGCTCCTTTTCTACTTACAGTAGACGCAAGTCATGTCCCAAATAGTCCAGTTTACGGGCTGCCGAAGGGTCGGTCAGTAATTTACCCTATTTATGTTCGTACTTCACGTTGTGTTAATTCGTTCGAAATTTCACTAGTAATAACTGCTGAGCAAACTCACTTGACGGCTAACGTTTTAGCAGTTCTTAGTGAGCACACTGCCTGCTGTGTTTACATAAACGCGGCAAAACATTCGGTACTGAAGTATGAACGTAGCGCAAAAAACAAGTATGTGAACCGGTCTATAATGTTGGGGTAGGCCATGTTCACAGAAAAAAAACGTAGGTCATGTCACCCAGCTTCGTCAATGTGTACATAGTAAGCTAAAGCTACCATGCAATAATTTTACTGCATTTAGCCAGAAGAGTATCAGCTTCTCATCTTAAAACTTTTGCACACAAGTCAGATAAACAAACTTTGACATCTCGGCGTCGAATTCGTTGTTGTTTCCATTTAAATAAGACTGGTAACAAGATTTTCACTAATAATATCTTCAAAAACGTCTAAAACTTAACTGAGGGCATTTGTTGAGCAAACTGGACTCACCGTTAATATTGCAACAACTTTTTTTCTGGTAAATTCAGAGCTGTGTTTACGAGGGCTCAACAAAATGTTCGGACGATTGCTGATGAAACTCGTTCTTTTAACTAGCGTGTGTAGCAGCGATTACAATCTTAGGTACAGTGAACAATCGAGAAATTGCTTTTTATTATTACCCTTTCCTGTAAGTTCCAGCCGAAGATGATCTTTACCCGAAAGAGGCCTACAATCCACATATGAGAAATGTTCACCATAGACTCCGGGCAGGATAGTCATCATATATGACTGAAAATTAACCTTCATGTGGTGTCTTCTTAGTTACGTAATACAGTAGATCATCTGATAACTCGCAACATGAATTCACATTGATTCCACTTGGATAGGTGTAGGTGTGTTAGATTGGAGTGAAAAGTGGCTTTGAAACTTATGGACGACCCAGCTGTGATCGTAGGTTCCACATGTGAAAGGTTATCCGCCTTCACCTTAAAATAGTGAAGACGTTAATGGACAGATACCAGAACAACCAGCACAACACCGAAAAAACAGTTAACCTCTACGTAGAACTTCATAATTTGAGCACCTAAAGAAAAGACTCTGACTTTCTAAACAATATCATCTCGCAACACATCCAGTGTACTGATCCAACAAGAAACTTACAGCGTTCTTCAGCACCAGACCGAAAGTACCAGATCTCCAGCGCGTGGGCGTGGTCTACAAGTTCACATGTACACATGATAGCTGTAATGCTACATACATTGGGCACACGAC
>LQNS02278170.1:11020302-11032443 GCA_001587735.2 Parhyale hawaiensis | reverse complement strand
TCCGGTTAGCGCTTATTCCAGTTAGCGGTCATTCCGGTTAGCGCTTATTCCAGTTAGCGCTCTTTCCATTAGCGCTCCTTCCAGTAGCGCTTGTAGAGTTAGCGCATATTCAGCCCCCCCATGTGGATAGTCTCTGTTAATTGAACCCTGGGAATCACATAAGCACAGTGGCAGTGATCACTCATACGATAGCCAGGAGTGTCAACAAGCCCTAAGCTACAAATGTAGGATCCACTGGTCAGAAAAGAGGGTAAGAACAAATTTTAAAACTGCAGAGAGTGTGGCTAACCTATACTTATACAAGAAATATATAATTTTTTTCCCAAAATATTCATTCTACTGTCACATATGAGAGTTAAATTTACACGCCTAACTCACCACTGTTAAGGAAGCAAGAAAGGCTGCCGTGGATCTGTTCTCGAGACACGGCCAGTGTTTGATGCCTACGGCGGTACTGTGCTTGGCGCTGAAAATAAGAATTGAATAAATGAAGTCATGTGAAGATTAGCTGAGTTTTACACGCAATGGAGATATAAAAAGAATAAAATGAGCAAAGTCGTCCCAGGATTAGCCAAGTTTTTCCCACCGTGGAGGTAACAAAAAATCAAAGTCGTCCCAAAATTAGCTATATCTTAGATACCAAAGAGCTACATAAGAATATAAGATGAGTAAAGTCGTCGTGAAACGTGCTAAGTTTAACGTAAAAGCTCCATTGCGCTCAAAATATTGAAAAAGTTGAATTTGTCCAACATTAATTAAGATTAACAAGCTATGGAGCTCACAACAGACGAGGGGTAAACTACGGTATTTCATATTTTATTCAGTCTTATATGACGTCGCTCGAAAAGAATAGGACGAGATAAATCATTGGTAGATTTAAAAAATGTCAGCATAAAAACGTGAACATTTTGGCATTAAATTCCCATCATTATACTGTATCCTTGTTTATAGTTCTGAAGATGGGAATTTAATTCCGAAACGTTAACGATTCTTATGTCGATATTATTTAATTTGATTAATTAGTCTTAGTCTAACATTAGTAGATTAGCTGAGTTTTATATGGGATAAGATAAATCATGTCATCATCAAGCTACTGTTTTAGGCCATGGCGCTGAAGTCAAAATGATCAATGCAATAGATAGAATTACTGTACTGAAATACGACATAAGTTTGAATATTTACTTTCACTCACATAAAAATTTGAATTTGTTACCTAAGAACCACAAAATTTGGTGTTTTCTTTATGAAGTGGACAGCAGTAATATGAAATATTCTTAACATTTTGGGCGAATTTAGTGTGACAAACACTTGTAGTTCTTCGCGTGGGATGTAAACTAAGACTAGGGATAGCGGACGACTGTGGTGCTGTATGTACCTCAGTTCAGAAGTGCTAAACCCTATGGTTATATCACCCCAGTGCCATTTGTCTAAGTAGTTGGTGAGGAATTATCATTGCGAGTGTAAATAACTAGGTGTAGCTTGTACGCTCAACTATGTGAGTGACATAGTTCTGTATTCCACGTGCTCGCCCCCTGGTGAAGCGAACACTAAAAGAGTGTAATCTTTGTTAAAGATTTAATGGGCGGAATTTTAAATTTTCAAAGCATTCCAACTACCATAGTGGAAAAGTTCAACAAGTGGCCCCTTTAATACGTATAGGCGTAGATGTTAGTGATAGGTAGTTATAATCTCACGTATGGGAAGGAAATTAGCAAGATGTACATAGTGATTTTTACTGGTCTTCAAGTTAGAGCAGTCCATATCGAATTGGTGCCAGATACGACTGCTGCTTCGTTTGATGTTGCTTTTACGCGTTTAAGTAACCGTTATAATTCTCCCTCCGTATTCGATTCTGATCATGCTCCCAGCTTTAGGAAAGGACCGAACTTCTGAATACTGCCCTAGTTGATGATCCTCTGCGAAATGTAATTATATCAAAGCAAATTAAGCACAAGAAGATACCTCTTTACAGCGCCTGGTACGGAGCCGTCTGGAAAAAGTTTCCGTGCATCATTAAATCATGTATTATTAAGTTTGTCGGCAGGATAAGTCTGAAGTATTTCACTTTTATTATTCTTCTTACAGATATCCAGGAGGGGGTTAATAGCCGCCCCCTGCTCATTATGATGCTAAAATGCTAACTATCGTGTCCCAACACCTAACTAGTTTCTCAGGCTGGATGAGAGACATGGCATGGATTTTTTTTTTTATAAAAAACGGGAAGTGCAATCGTTAGATGATTCACAGTTAGCTGGGACCTTAGAAATGCGAAACGAACTACTTTAGAGTTTTCAACAGAGGTTTTACGAAAAATATTTGCTTTCTCTAAAATAATACTTTTATACCAAACCAAAGTGGGACGACTCAATTAGCCCTGGCGACCTCGTTTTATTATTTTCTCCTACCCAAGGTAGCGCCTTTTGGCAAAAAAGATAAAGTGAAAAAAGTTTATGAAGGTTCAGACGAACAGGTGCGTTTGGTAGATGTAGTGCGCCCTGATCGAACTATTGGATACTATGGCAATTCACTTTTATATGCCCTGAAACTATGTGTCAATGAAGTTCCAAGAGTCAGAGTTCTGAACAATGAGAGTGATACCTTCGATACCCTTCGTCCTCCGCGTACTGTGAAACAAACAGCCTTAGCCGCTAAGCAACGTTTAAAAGAAGTCTCATAATGCTGGCATTCCGTGATTCTTTTTGCCCGCTATTACGTAAAATTTTGGCCTCCTCAAGGACGCCATAATTGCAACAAAGAGTTGTAAAACTATAATGCGACTTATCCGAGAGATGCCGACCTCGCCACTCACAAGAATTTCCCACTGGAGTTCTTTTCAAGTGATACGCTTGTGTTGCCCTGGAGTTCATTACCTTTATTTTTTCATCTTTATTCTATGCACTAAAAAGTTGCGTAATTACCTGTGATTCGGGAGCTTTAAATAGGTTTTTGTTTTCAGCTGGTATGAGCTATTAAATCTTTAGGAAAATTTCACTGAATTAACTACTCTTACTGTATGGTCTCGCGTTAACTCTTACTACCTTGATTTGAGATCTATTAAGTTCAATAAATTAACCTAACTGCAGGAGACTTAATTTTAACATCGTAAGACACCGGTAGGCTCTTCCTCTACCTTTACTCATGCGTCTGGCAAATCAGCCCTTCGCCCTTCCTTCATTTTGAGCTTGCTGGAGCGTCAACACGGTGCCGTTTACTTCACTAGCGATACTTGCTAACCCAGCTAACAATTTGACATTGATTAAGCGTACATATCAGGGCATTTGGAGTCCAAACGCCCTGTTAGCATGTCGTGAGGCAACGTGCTGACAATCTTGCTTGTGACAACCTCCATTGCTATTTGAACATGCCAATGCAGCTCCAGATAACGTTGTTAGCATGTCGTATACATCACAAAGTGCTAACAACGTGCTTAGTACGTCCTTAGCACGCCGCTATCATAACGTGCTTGGGACCTGTCCAGTACATCGTATCCCAATGGACCACCCAGAACAAGGTGCTAAGGACGTCCCCAGCACGTTGTTAGCATGCTGTGATACGACGTACTAACAACGCTTTCTGGAGCCGCAAATCAGCGTGCATTGCAAGTCGAGCCACAGCTCACAACGTTGATGATTCTGCAATGTGTGTAAGCGGAGAACTATTAAACTGTTTCGGTACAGGTTGGAATGATAAAAATGCCCTCGTTGAATTGAATCATTGATAATTTGTAATCTTAGTCAAACGAGATTCGTTCACGGCCAGCAACCAATGCAGCTGTAACTACATAGAGTCTCAGCGACGGAAGCCCAAACTCAGCCCTCAACATGGCGCTACGTGAGGCGTATGTAGGTAGGGGGCTGAACTATCTTTCTTCTATTTAAAAAGTATGAGTAAAGTACATCAATAGAATAATCTTCCTCCATTTCATTTACTAATGAGGTTGTTAATCGCTGAAGGATAATAATATAAACTTGGCAATGTATTTGTTATCTTGTAGAATCTTCACCGTACTTCGCGTGGTAGCTGGTCTAGCATGTTTAGATACTATCTCTGTAGCCTCTTCTCAAGAGTTTGCACCACTCTTCTTTCATGTATCTTCCCCTTATGCCTAGAGTCAGAGAATTCCAGACTCGAGCTACAGCTTAGCCTCAGCTTGCGTGTGCAGTGATAAAAATTTGTGCTGTTATCTCGGACTGAATTATTTCCTTAAGATACCGTTAGAACTACGTCAAGCATTTACATTCTAGTTAAGTATATTGACTAAAGGATTCCTATATACTTATTCATACATAGATTTATACATGGAGGGTCCTCTGAGCTATTAATTTCAGTTATAGTATATACCGAGATAAAAAATATCAGATTTACAGACAAAGCTGTTATATATAACGGCAGGGACACGAGCGCCTCAAACAGCCGTCATAGGAGACGGAAACTGTTGTAGCGTTTGGGCCAGTTTGGGATTTTTTCAGGGTTTCTTTTGAATTTTCACAGGAACCCAAATTAAGGAACAACTAGTTACAAATATCTTGACGCTAATAAACAATATAAAATGATCCGAATTTAAATTAATAGTTAATTATAGAAGCGTTCTCGAAATGAGTCTACAGTGAATATTATGTCGTGGGTACAATAAAAACAATGAGAATGAAATGACACACGTACTGCCATCCAGATGAGAGAATTACTAGCATCCAGTTGATAACATATTTATATGCATTTTCTCTGTTGAACTGTTTGTTGTTACTCTCGATAAAAAAAATAAGCCAGTTTGTATCTTCAAATTTTACATTCCACTTTTACCTTATTTTAAAAATCGTGTAAAGGCATCGCCTACGAATTCATAGAAATTTCCCTTAGTTTAATCTGTAAAGCAAACTGCATTTCTAATTGTAATTATATTTTCATCGAATCTACGGGGCAAAAGCTGTGTTAAACCGTAGTCGCAACGGAGAATAATGCCACTTTCTGTATCTTCTCAATAATAAGTAGGTATTGGACCACTTTCAACACTGACCAGCAATTAATGGCCTCAAAACCGGAAAAACGTTGCCATATATTGTTTGCACAATTATAACAAAAAATATCTTAACTACGCTAGAATCCGGGCAAGTACTGCAAATAGTATAGTGACCTTTCCAATTTACTCCTCAAACACACCGAACGAAGAAGGAATACGAAATTTAATTATTAAGTAGTTGAAAACAATTTACTGACTATTCTCTGTCCTAATGCCTTAAATATGATCAGTACGTATACAAATAATCACTAAGCAAATTATATATATATAACGTCTGCGAAAGCGTTATAATCGTAGTAGAAGTAAAACAGCCTTTATATTTTCAGCCAAGCAATTTATATTATAAAGGCCTAAAGGATTGGATTAAGCCTTCATCCGATATTTTGTCTGCAATCATTATGAGGCTGAAAATTGAAAACTAGGTTTGTGCCCCTTATTTCTTATCCGACTTGAAGAAACGATGAACTCTGCATTTCTAATTGGCGTTAGGATTTTCTACGCTCTGCGAATTTTCATTGAATTTCATTACGAGTAAATTTTAGCAACAAGCTTTTGGTGGAAATATTAATATAACCGGTCATCGTCATTGAAATATTGGTATCATTTACTTTGAAGCGTCACTATTATCACCATTGAGTCCAGACACCACTAGCTACTCAGAGACCTATTAGGTTATGAAGTTAACAATAGCTCATCAGCCAAAATTTTTCCGGTGATTACATTTTTATGACAACTACTTAAGTTCGAATTTTAAAACTCAGGTCCAATTTCTAAACAGAATTACTGCTTGTGTGCACTTGGCTTAAACAAAAATTTGAAAAACTTAATAGTGGTGTTCCTTTCCTTTGGAACAATCAACCGGTGAGTCACTTCAACATACTGGAGCTGTAGCGAAACGGCTTCACAGAAAATGCCTGGTTGATTTTTGACAGTCACTGCAAATGTGTGACAGTCAAATCCCCAGCTCTATGGATAAAATATTAAAGTTTGATGATTTGATGCCGGCAGCCTTCCTCTTGTTTTTATTTTACCATTGCGAATCATCAGCAACTGTCTATCCGCAGCCCAACAGCTTGTGCATTTGGAATTTAGCAGATCAAGAAAAATTATTTGACAAGATACCATAAGTAAAGACATTTTAATTGAGTAAATTTTACGATTAGTTGCCATCAACGTATTCAGACATCAAGAAAGAGTACCTCAGTACCTGCTGTTGCTGATCTCAACAGAGTTAGGAGCTCCAGGATGGGCCGAGCTGCGTTCAAATGTCACCGAGTTTGGTGCGCGAACATCACACCGCTTGGACATCTCTACTACCATATGCTTGCGTACCTGTGCAGAGGAGAAAACACAGTATTGTACTTCGATAATTAGCTAATGAGTTTTTGCACCGAGTAATGTAAAACAGATTGTGCCAGCAAATTCTAAATTAAGTTATGCAATTGCTTAAATACCTTCTGAAGATCACCTAAAAAAAAAACATGTGTATTCTAGATGCATTTCTAGTTGCAACAAAAGTTTGCCTTCTCTAATCGGGAAACGATTTCCTATAACTGCAGGGCAGAGGAATATATTGTTGCAACTCTATGGAAAACGATAATCGTCTTGTGAGTAATTTCCTAATGCGTCAGATCCTACTTTTATTTTCAACTGATGAAGCTGTACGGAAAAAGTGCAGGTAGTGGTGTGCACGCCATGGGTCGTGTACGATATTGTCTCTGTTGCACTCTGTAACCAGCGGGAGAACCAGGAACGAGGTACCTTAATAGTGCACGTAGCCGCTTACAGTTGTTTACCAGGGCCCACATTTACTAACAATTACAATATTGTAAAACTTGCAACGTTGTATCTTAAAACGACGATCCAAGACAGCGTACTATCTGCCTTGTGATTGGAAGATATCGCTCTCTACTACAGCCAATCAACGGTCGCTTTACGTCTTAGTTTTGGAGAACAACCAATGGTGTAGGTTTGCATTTTCCATTCAACGAACAACCAATCCGCAGGAGGATTATATCAGTCCTTTGTTTCAGTTTATACGTTCAGACTCGAGTGTTGTAACAACTTACAACTTTTCCCTAAGTCTAACAAAGATATAACATATACTTTACTAGATTCTCTTGCTTGTCTTCTATATTTTTTGTAGAAAAAGAGTTTTTCCTGAACGGCCTAGTAAGGCGAGGTACTAGATAAATGAGTTACAATACGCGAGTAGCTTGATAAATTCATTGTCGAGATACAAGCGCAACTAACGACTTACAACATTGTAAGTAGCTTCATAAATCTGGGCCCTAATATTTTTGGTAGAGGTGAGTTTAGTTAGGTTTTAAGCTTTTTAATAATTCCGTACTAATGGCATTTCCATTATGACGAATTATCTTATTGAGCAGTAAACTTCATGCTACACTGTAGTTGGTCACAATCGTTGCAAGCATTTAAAAACAAATAGATTTTGGCCAATGCGTTCAGCAACACTCAGATACTTCCACAAAATTCTTCAACTCTTTGATTATAATTTTCTGGGTCACCAATCCTCGGACGGTATGCAAATTTATAACATTGACTGAAGTCACTAAAGTACTACAAGAAAATGTTAGGGTCTTTTCATAAGAAATGTCTTTTTTTATTTTCTCCAAAGGGTTTCGAGGGGCTTGTACTGTTATGGTGACTGAACTATGAACTCATGACGTGAAATTTCCTCTAATGCAGATACTGGCGGTGTGACACTGTAAGAAATCCATCCCTATCATGGACAGGAGTCAAAAGCGGATGCGTTGTTGAATTCGTCCTTGAAGAAAAATGGAACCAAGCAGCATTCATCGGTGCCTGGTGAACGTTTATGAAGCCAATGCAGTTGATGCTTGCACCCTTAGGAGATGGGTTTATCGATTTCAGAGTGGTGAGAGAGATGTGAATGACAAATTGCGCTTTAGACACTCATTCACAGCCACCACCCTCAAAAACAATTTGTCCTTTGACCAATTAATCAGCACCGCTCGGCGGATAACGGTGAATGAAATATGTGTGGAGTTAGATATGGGAGTCCATGCACTGGTTGCTCGTGCGTGGATTGCCCGTGTAAGGCCAGAGTAAAGGGAGACAGTCCGTTTGCAACATGTCGACATGTTGACGCTAGGAACTACAAAAGTTCGAAAACCACGGAATACGAGACAGTTCGGCTTGACGGTGCTGTGTCACCCAGCCTATAGTCCTGACTTGGAACCGTCAGACTTCCACATGTTCGGACCTCTGAATAATGCACAACGTGGACAGCGTTTCCCCGACTACAACGCTGGAATAGCAGCCGTGAAAAAAAAACTGAACCGCCTCTGCAAGCGCTAAATTTTACGGCCGACGAATCAAGGCTTTCGTTCATCGCTGGCAAGTGTACATTGAGAATGGTGCTGAGCACACAGAAACTAAATTCTACAACACAATAGGTGTTTCGTTGCAACGTTTGCTGTAAAAAATAAGAAATATTATTTTTGAAACGATCATGGTATAAAAAGAAGGGTGAAAAGTATTTTTTTTGCGAACACTCAATATTCTCGTATACAGAGGAGGGTAAAGAGTTTTCTTTGCTAATAATACACTCATAGACCACACCATACATTAACTGGACACTGCAATCAAGCGTCTCGCAATAGAGCCTGGAGGCTGATTTACATAAGTGTTAATAAAATGAGTTCTAGTGATCATAGAGACCTCAAACCAAAATTAATTTTGTCGTTGTACCACAAGGAATGCGTTGCGGAACACGGAATCTAAATTCATAATCATATATCTTCAGTAGGCGATATACATCATACCTTCGGACACCAAGAAAAATTTAAAATTCACCATAATTTGTTGGAATAATGAAATTTTATGGAAAAACTTGGCTCATAGATACTACCCGTGATATACTTTGATATCACATTCAATTCAGTTCTTTTGAAATTGATGTATGTAGAGCTTTTGTTAGACCTCATTCCAATAGCCGCAACAAAAGTGAGATTAAGAAAACCAATTAATTTTCAAGAATTGGATTAAAATCACAGTCATACTATATTGGTACCTACCAACGAACTAAAAATATAACTAGAGCACTTTGAGAGCGCATATCTCCGCCAAGCGAGGTAACGTTAGCAAAAAATTCAAATTGGCTCTGAAACCATAATTTTCTTTGTAGAAACGCCATAGAAACAGCTTGTGCAATTTTCTTGAAGTTACGTTCATAACTTTTTGAGTTATACTGCTAACAAACGTTATGACAAACATGAGTCAAACATACAAACGAACAAACCGATCTGCACTAAAATTTGATCATTCATGTCTTACAACATTACTAACAACCCCTATGAATTTCCTAAAGATCCATTCATTGTTTTTTGAGTTCTTGTGCTGACAAGCCTAAAATTAAAAACAGTGACAAACGAAAGAACGAACAAATGGATCATAACTAAAATATGGTCATTTACTCTTTGTTATATACCAAAAAACTCATGTTAATTTCATCAAAATCCATCCGTAACTTTTTGAGTTATAGCATTGCGAAAAATGAGGCAGACAAACGAACAAGCGGATGGGCATATCTTCACCAAAAGTTAATTATCTGTTCCTCCTAACATACCTAACAATCACTGTAAATTTCATACAAATCGGTTCATAACTTTTTGAGTTATCTTGGTGACAGACAACCAAACAAATATACAGACAGACAAACACAACGAAAACATAACCTCTTTAGCGGAGGTAATTGTGTTTAACTATGAGATAAAGCAACCAAGACAGCCAGCAAATGATATTAAAACTTAACTATTTAGGCTGATAAAACCCTTCATTACTGGAACCATCTAAAGCTGCACATCCTGATTGTCAATATCATTTTACATAACTGCATAGGTATATTACATCACTTTGTAGTTGCCTACGTTATATCACTTCATCATTTCCGATGTTGCATCACTCATTGGTTGCCTAAAGTGGAACACATCATGATTACCGGAGTTAAATCACTTCACAGCGGCCTTCATTACTTCACTTCAGGGCGCCAATGATATATCCCATAACAGCTGTCAAAGCTACATCACTTCACGATTGCCAGTGCAATATCACTTCACGGCTGTCACTACTGCATCACTTCATGGCGGCCAGTGCTTCATCATTCAGATCACTTCACGGCCGGTAATGCTAAATCAATTCATGGCTGTCAGTGTGCTTCATTACTATACTGTATATCTGCAAGCTGCTCCATGCAACTCACCATCCAGCTCTGCAGTCTGTTCTGATTTCTCGCTTAGCCCGTATAGCTACCTAATAAATTTCAGCATTTTTATCAGCTGTTTACTTGGCAATTCATTATAAATCGAGCATAGCACGAATTTGAGCAGCTTCAGTTCTACAAAATGAGACTATTTCACAAACTATTGTGGAATGACCTTACCGCAAATATCAAAGGACGTCATAAACAGTTGCTCTACGAATTACACTTCAACCCTTAATATTTTTTGTGATTTGTTGCGTATAGAAGTTTTAGAAGTCTGTACAAATTTGCCAGTCATTACTGAATGTAAAAGAGTTAAGTCAAATAGCCTAAACGAAGTAGGAAAATATAATGGGAGAACATATAAAACCGCATCTGAGGCACCGTACACTCAGGCCCAATTGCGGGACCGAAATCTGCCTTAGAGGCCAAGGCCAGTGTCAAGTCAATGTATGGTGTGGTCTACGTTTCACAATTTCCAGTGATACTAGAGTGTTTTGTATTTTCTACTAAGCACTACTTTCATGCTTCCAAATTTGCCGCCCTTGCAGAATTCTCGGTAATAACAGAAGTAACACTATCAAAATACCTCTGAAGCAGCTGAATTTCTTTACAGAGTTCAGTTTGAAATATTGAGAATCGCCATAGAGGCATTATGCCACTCACTTTACATAAATAGTTAAAAATGGAACAGAAATTCATTATTATGTCCTACCAGCATCTGTTTGCGCAAAATGTAAAGGGACCGACATATCATTACAGTTACCTCTTGCCGATAGTATTATAGTAGTGTAAAATGGAACCTAACAGTTATATCACTGTGTAACTCTAGTCGGTGGGAATTCAGAACAGAACTTAAACTTCTCACACTCACCTCGTGTGAATAATAGTACAAGACGACACTGAAGAAAGAAGAGATAAGTACTCCATGAATTGCGCACACCACCATGATCCCGTCTATTCTGTTAAAAACCACCACGCTGGCGATGCAGAGTGCCAATGACATGAGAGAACTGAAGAAGTAGGTGTTTGCCAGACCTACCACGAAGGCGTCTCTGCCCTGTCAGTGATGTGAAAATAATGAATGAGTTATTATCAAGACTCGGCTGTACGATTTTATTCTAGCTTTTGCTGTCTGCCACCCATTTTTGGAAGCTCCACGACCTGTGGTTTTGCAATAATTACTAGAGGATTTACGGCTTACGGAGCTGGTCTATTTGCACTGTAATGACTAGCAAAACTCTCGAAATGGTTTTTGGATTGAAGAAATAATATGTACAGTAAGGCCTCAGGAGCAGTATTAGCGAAAGGTTATGAGTATTTTTTCATTTTATCTGTTCAGTTTTAGGCACAATTTATTAAACATTTATCGGCATTTAAGCAGAGCTGTGCCTAGCGCACTAGTAACGCCGCTAATTTTTTACTAGCGTAAGCACTATCGCCGATAGGTCTGGGAATCACTAGCGGTGCTAGTAGCGCCACTAGGTTTTTAGCCAATGTCAAGCGCTAGTCACTAGTTTTTGCATAAGGTATACGGTGTGTTGCAAAATTCTAAGTACAGACTTCGGCTACGGCTACTAGCAGAAAATATCAATATAAATAAATATTAAAATTAGTATCCTTTGGTAAATTATAAAATTGAAAAAGTCGACACGAACTAATAATTAAAACTTGACGTTTCGGGATGCTTCTCCCATTTTCAAAAGCCTAATAAAATCTTTAATGGATACCTAACAATTTTTTTTATTGATTAAGGAGACCTAAGTTATGGTGTTAGCAGGGTGGGAGCTAGAGGGCTAATGACACAGTGCGCTATTGGGTCCTCGTATAGGCGTCGAGCGGCACGGGAAGCGGAAGAAAAACGGGCGAGTACAGTCGG
>LQNS02278170.1:10997014-11013796 GCA_001587735.2 Parhyale hawaiensis | reverse complement strand
ACTTAACTTGATTACTGTACACTCAACTATTCCAAGGTACCAACTTTTTTTCGCCATTTGAATGAAATCTGAATTTTCTCCTATCTTATTCCCATAGAGCGTGACAGGAAAGATATAAATGTATAAATATATAAATAAATAAATAAATAAATAAATAAATAAATAAAAACACGACGTGAATTATTATATAGTAGATTAGGAGCAATAGATTGAGTAAACCATCAAATTCTGATGATGAACGGTTGGTTGGCTTTAATTTCTCTTTGTTGTTTGTTTTAATTTTTGTCAGCAGCTTAACTGAGAAACTTATTAACGAATCTTTATGAATTTCTCAGTCTTTATGAATTTCTCTGGAATTGCTTGGAACGTAAAAAAGCCCGAATGATCGGCTTCTTAATTTGTGTGTTTGACTATATATTTGTCTCACTGTTTATCAGGATATAATTATTCAAAAGTTATGGAACTGATCTCTTACTTATGTCAAAGATGTATATACTGGGTGCTGTTATTTTGAGACAAGTTTCAACCATAAATTTCAACCATTGGTACAAAAAACTCAAAATGAATCCAATTTCATGAACTACTTCTTAAAGAAATTTAACGCTCTAAGTAGGATACTGCGGCTGCGCCAATGTTAGAGCTAACTTTGAAAGTTCAGCACGTTTTTCGACCTCATTCTTGCCCAGCGTTAGTTAGTTTATCCGCAGAAAAGAAAAGAAGAAACACCATGTATGTCTATAATTATATCTTCAACAGAAACATTATCAACTCTCTAACTTCGTTCGCTGGTGATGAAAATCCAATGGTATTTGAGGATGTACCGGGCATAGCCAATCAAAAATATGCAAGACAAGTTTTACTGTCGGGGACGTCACAGTTCGGAGAACTCCTTCCTTCTTTCGCATAATTAACATTTACTTCTTAGTAATGCATTCGAGCTAATGGAAACCTTCTTATTCATTTGGAATTACCAGCCAAAGATTTCAAAATATTTATCAAGATTATTTTTCAGCTGATATGAGACATAACGATTTCTGGACTTTTTGCTATGACACTTATCAAAAACCTTACAGCTAAAAAATGTTGAAAATATAATCTTCAAGAAGAAGGTGATTGTGAATGCAATTTAGAAAATGTAGAAAATTGTAAAAATGCTGAAAAAATCACCCTGAGTCTTTTTTTTTACTCTGAAATAAAAGTAAGAAGTTAACACAGCGGGCTCTTCGTAAATTTGGAACAGTGGAGAAAACTGGCAGCTAGTAACCGCAAAAGTGAACGGGAGAGAAAGCTACGGAGTAAGTATAGTTTGTTGACATAAATCAACTTCGGTCAAAGTTTTCTACAAAATTGTTAGTTTCTGGTCAAATCCGTATTCGTAAAGGCTTCTTAATTCAATGAAAATGAGATTAAATAAACTTCAAAGTCTGCTATAAAACAATGAAATAGCTTGACATAGAGTTCTAAATAGAGGTAAAATGTTTAAAACAGGGGCTGAATACTGTAAACTTTATGTTTAAATTAGGTTTATTACGAAACGGAAAATGTTCTTAACCCTGGCCTATTACTCACAGAGCCCCGAAGTTCCCACCTGGGTTCGCGCGATGTAGCTTTACTATTCGCTGAACCAGCTGAAGATCAGCAAGCCATAGCTATTATAATTTACCCAGATGATGAAGAAAAATCCCTACGTGGCCGCAGTTATTAAGAATCTCAGCACAGCAGTAAGGCGAGAAGAATTAGTTATAAAGAATTACCGAAGTGATGCAGCGACCAGCTCTTTTTATCATGGAGTCATAAATTGAGATGTGATTCCATTTTTTTAGACTTTTAGTTTCAGGTGAAGAGAAAGTTTGCTACAGATAGTGTAGCTATTACTATACACCAGCAGTTTAATTAAGGAGGATGCAATATAAAAAATACGCCCAGTTATCGCCATACAATTAACATCGCACAATCTATGTTAGGTCAGTAGACAGAGTTTTAACCAAACGTAATTCTTTGTTTCAGATAGTGTAGGTGTTATTGAATAAATCTATAGTCTTGATGCACAATTAAAAATTCCTATCTTAAATGATTCAAGATTAATTCAGAAATATTCAGGTACTTCCACCAGATGAAAGCGATCTTCAGAAGGCAAATAAAACTGTTGCTCAGGCAGTGTATGAAATGCTTGACCAACAGTGTAATTAAACTCGTAACATTAGGGGATTACTAACTAATCAAACCATTTGTTTACCTTCGTCCTGGCGATGAGGAAGATGATAGCACAGATGACGAGCTGAACGTTTATCAACGCTATTACCCCCGAGCGAGCCCTGACTGCAAAGATGAAGTAAAGCTTAACCTTAACACAAACAGTATATGTATACTGAGCAGTGCCTGATCTGACCCGATACATATCAATAGTTCTCATGTTGTCAAAGGCAGTTAGCTGATAAACACCAAGGTCTTTCACGGAAAAACGGCATTAGCCTATTTACCATATTCCGGTAGATGTTCTTTCATGTTAATTCCAAAGAATTTTAAAAAGAGAGCCTTGTATGGATAGCCCAAAAATAAAGGATTAGGGTACATAAAGTGATCGGCTCCGACAGGAATATTAAATCGGCAATCAGACCGTCGCACCAGAATAACGCGTGACGGATGATCCTGACTCATAATAATATGACTTACTTCAAAAAATAAGAAAAGCTACTTTACACAACAGTGATCACCATAGTGCATACAGGGTCTGGTGAAAGCATCACAATCACCCTTTAACGAAACAAAATTCGAACTATTTTGATACGGGAATAGTCTTCCCTTATCGAATCAACATTCTGCACGACGAGTGATGGGAGTGAAATCGAAAAAAAAAAGTTAAGACTAATTTTCAGATTACTAAAGTGGTGGCAATATTGATAGCACATTTTGAAATTTTGTAATAAGTTTAAAAATACTGCATCAGTACAGTTGAAATTTTAACTAAATAATGTTACTTTAACTAGTTACCGATTACTTATAATCATTATTGTATTCGTTGTCTTTTTCAAAATTTTTAAGACGAAAACAATAGTTTGTGGATGCAAATCGGGTGGAAATAAATATAGCACATAGGGAAAAAATTGTTTTTTAGAAAACATTGAAAGCAAAAAAAACATAATTGCAACACCTGTACACATCGGTTATTCATAGAATCAATTAAATTAGCGAGCATTTCTTCAGGGATAGTATCCCAGCGTTAATTTATGGTCTGCCACAAGCTTTCTTTATACTGAAATTGTCTCCCATTGGCGTAAACATGCCGTGAGAGTATCGCCCAACGATTCTCAATTGGGTTTAGATCAGGTGACTTAGCAGGCCAAGCTAAAGTGGCGATATTATGGGCATTAAGCCAATTTGTGGTCAACCTCGCTGTGTGAATGGCGGCATTATCTTGCTGGAACACCGCTTCTGGCTGATGTTTATCAGTTTAAAATGGGAGAAGACTAGTTTCTAAGACCTCTGTGTACTTCTGAGCATTCTGTCTACCTTCCATCATCACCAAATTCGCCTTGCCCTTGATGGAGAATGCTCCCCAGATCATAAGGGATTCGCCACCTAAAGGTCGTTTGCTAAAAATTTTGTCTTCCTTTCTAAGATCATGCCAGTAGCATTGAGAACCGTCAGGTCCGTTTAGGTTAAACTTTTTTCATCGGAAAAAATAACATTACACCAATTTTCATGGTTCCATTGCACTTTTTCTCGAACGCATTCTTCGCGTTTTGCCTTGTGTGATTTCGTGAGTGCTGGTGCAGTTTTTCTCTTCTTATAACTGAAGTTCTTAAATGAACCCTGGATCTGTCGCACTCTTCTCGTAGTAACATTTAATTGCAGGGATTTTTGCAGGCTTTTTGACCCCTCTCCTGTCCGAGACGCCCCACGAAGAAGTCGGCGGCGGGCTGTAGGGCGTAATTTTGAAGGGCGGCCAGGAGACTTCTTTTTTCCGTATTCTTCTGGGTTCTTCAAAATGTTAGTTACCCCCTTTCTAGACCTGCTAACCTTCGTAGAAATCTCAGATATAGTGTATCCTTCTTCATTTGATGCGCTTATTTGGCCTTTTTCCTTTTCAGACAACCCACACTGTCTTCTCATGCTAAGAAATGGGTTAATTTCCAAATATAGAGGTTACAAGGTGGGGAGCAACTGTCCAATATGATGATGCCGGTTTGTTTTGATATTCTTCTTCTCTAATCTGGATGTAGTAACGCGGAAATGTAATTTTTTTCAAGTTCAAGTTGTACTATCTTCATTTCCAAGCACATTGCAACACAAATTTATACTTTTCATCATAAAAGTTTAATCAAATAGTTTATAGCGAAACTATGATAAGAAATAGGTAACTAGTTGAAATAAGGTTTTTATCTCAAACTTTCACATGATATTGCGTAGTATTTTTTAGGTTATCAAAATATTCTGAATTATGTTATCATTTTTGCCACCACTTTAGATTAGATAGCAGGCAGTAGACGGACCAACAGGCACATTGCCAGAGCGCAGCTGAGACTTACTCTCCGGCACTCTATGAGCTATTGCCATTGTCAGAAACATTGAGATATTTGGTTGCGATGCAATTGCCACAAAGTATTTTAATAGCTTCATTCTCCGCTTCACATTTAAAAAGCCGCAGGGATTGAAGTCATGAAGTTTAAAAATTTACTAGACATATACTTACTGAAAGTGTTAGTCTTAGATAAACCAGCAGTAAGCGGCTATGTACAATATGAAGATACTCCCTACTAGGCCTCCCTCTAGTCATGGAATACAGCATCACCTCTGCACGAGATAGGCGGCGTGAGTAACGCTACCTGGACCTCATCCGGAAAATCATCAAGGTAATGAATGATATATATAGATATATGTACCACCTCTTTTGCTGGTGTTAAACTTCATCAATGTATGAGCATCGGATCGAGTTTCAAGCGTGAACTTTGAATCAATGACTCATGATACAGTCTCAAACATTATGTTAGATTTAGCTGTCAACCCATCCAAGGGCAAACTGATGAAACTTTGATTCTTTCTATACTTAATTGCTTGCTATCTGCAATGAGGAAGTTATATGGAAGTATTGCATATCACTCGGTCTATCTGCAATCCTTCAAGTCTGACACTCATGCTATTGAAGAATTGATCAGAGAATTTTAGGGTAAGCCGATAATGCATGCAGCTAGATGTGAAAGCTTTTATTTTTCAGCACGTAAAATGTTATAAGAAATCAAGGCGAACGTTTTGAACTAATGATCGTGAAATCTGCTCAGTAGTTTGGGAGAAAGTGTTGGGAAAAGGATGGTGATAATTTAGGGTAAACATGTCTTTTTTTAACCCTGGGCATATCAACACTGTTAAGTCTATTTTAGGGAGCTTGAAGCTCCTTATGCCCCTAAACTATTCTTAAGACCCTTTGAATAGCAAACACCCAAATATCAAATTCCCTGCCGAAAACCAATCAAACAAGTAATTATCTTTTCTCGACATTTTGACAATAGCTAATCAAGATTCAACACTGACCAGTAAAATCTACAGAAAACTGATATTACTTGGCCTTGAGACAAGTTTTTTCAGCCATTGCTGAAAAAAACTCTTCTATTCCGGGCATACCATCTTTTTCTCATCTTACCTTGCATTTTCAGACGAAACAGGTTTCCTCCGATTTTTTTTTTTTTTATAACTGTCATCAGCACCATGTTTTAGACCCCTATTGCAAACAAATTTCGGACATACTATTCGATCCCGGTATCGTCAAACCTTTTTGTCCGTAAAGTAGGTTTCCTTTATTTACTTCCATGGTACAACAAAGACTATGTTAGTACGATACATATTTAAAAGCGTTCTTCGCTGAAGCTTACCCAAGCATAAATTTCAAATTTTCATACAAAACACACCTACCATAAGGGGCTACTTTAAATTTAATGACAAACCTCCCGCAGCACTTTTGTCAGGTTTTATCTACCGCTTCCTATGAAGAAGATGCAATACTTCGTGCGTCGGTAGTACTGGACAGCATTTCAAAGCCCGTATTGACCAATGTATAGGTGTATCTAGTCGAACCGGTTTACCACTCGCAAAGCTCTCACATTCACCACCTCACCTCCATCCTATGCAAAATAACCATTCATTTAGTAAGAACGACTTCTCCTCACAGACTTTTCGAATTTATTCGAGCTCATAGCGTTAGATTCCCTTTACATCTATAGAACAAAACCCAGCCTAACATCGTGACCTCGGCTGCTCCGCCTCGCACATTCCACGACTTGGCCCACATCCTCTGACTGTACAGACACTGACATCCGGCCCTTTTCAAGATCTGTAGCTTTATTCATTCCCATTTCACACTTCCCCCAGCAACATCTATGCTCTCCATTGCAATTGAAATAAATGAAAAAATATATATTATTATGCTTACAAACGTTACAGTCGTTTGGTTGTGAAAGTTAAGTATTCTCGAATCGTTAGTTTCATGATTAGTCAACGTATTTATTATTTGAAATTTGGCTTAGTTTAATATGTTTTTATTGAAACGAGTGCAGTCTTGCAAATAAAAATACAAAAGCAAGAATAATATGTTTAAGATTTCACAAGTGCAACATAAATACAATAAACGCTGTTTCCAAGCCCAGACAAGTATCTCATGAACACGTGCCAGGGTTTAAACCCCCTCCTCCCAATCTTAACCGAGTTCACACTCACTCATATCAACGCGTTCACTCAAAGTGATGGACGCGGCACGTTGATTTATAGAACCAGGTGCAGCAGGCGTGTGACACTGAAGAATGAAGCATGTCCGCGTTTTGAACGCCATGCGTTATTTAAGCTGAGTAAACAGAACCTATATCTACGCAATTTATCCTCTGTAGCCTAACGTTCATAGATCATGGAAAAGTCGACAAAATGCTTTTTTGTAGTCACTTTTATGATCGGAATCACTTTAAGTCCGTTGAACGCTAGAAAAATAGAAAACCTGAACACTGTTATAAGAACACAGACCCCATATTTGTTTTGAAACAACAGGTGATGGAACTCTGTTGAATTCCTGCTATGGGTTCATCAGGCAATGAATAGTATTCATTGAATACGCTAGAGATTGTCTGCTCCTCTTAAAATCAGGCTATAGGATTATGGGATACGAATATTACTTCAAACAGATGCAAAACATATCTAGACCAAAATGTTAAAAAACGATGTTCCAACTGAACGCACGGTGTCATTCATTTGCATGGACACTCCTGCGTGTGGACAGAGACAGAAAAAGTTTACGAGCAGCTCATCTTCGTTTACGTGATTGAACACGTTTCGATGAACTTGCCTAGTGGCCGTACTGACTTGTAGAATAACGGGGATATTTTGAGGGAAACCATAATTATTAGTGCTCTTGGGTGTGGGTGTACTCCTAGAAGATAAAGTGTTTTATGCTAAATATTTTCTAATTTTTAAAATGTAATAAAATTTGTTGTATATTTTTTGACTTGAATTGTTCAATCTTAGCAGGGTTAGGAAACATTTTAAGGCTTAGCCATTGACTAACGTAACTAGAACAAATCGCAACAAATATCGTGAACACCTATATTGCTCTGGGTGACGAAAGAGCAACAATTAAAAGGATGTTTAACTTAATTTTTGAATCATAAACAATATAATTTATAGATATGAATCATATATAAATATATGTAACACTAGAGAGCCTCGTGGCATAAGACTCTCACACGCGGTAAGAGCAAATTTCATCGCCGTCATTTTTTATGGCCCAGCTAATCCAAGTTCTTTGGCATGCGTCATGGCTACGTCAACCCAGCAAACTCCCTTGCAAAAATTTTTGAACTCTGCTCCCCTCCTTCCATTACTTTTTTGGTGAGCAGCCACATATATATATACTAACAAGTCAATGCTAATGATATCAGCTCATTTTGATGCAAGTGTCTCGGTTTATAAAGTCTCAAGTCCATCGAACTTTCGGCAAATTGGTTCGAAAGCTGACGGTGTTTTTGAGAGCATATCAACAGCAGCCAAACACGATCGTACGTTTACTTACGAAAAGCAGCCATTGCTTCGCGCTCTGTATCATCTGCGGCAGGGACGACGACGGCAGCGGTCACAATCCCTAGGATCGTCAAAAGTGTAGAAATTCCCTGAAAAATATTTGGAAATTATTTGGAGGCAAAGATAGTGCAAATTTCATAATGTATCTTACCATTGCCAGGAAAGTAAATGAGCAGGCCCCCTTCAATGAAACATTTTTCAATAACCTTGCAGGAAAAGCTGTAAAAGTCAAATCAAACACTTGTAAATTATAGTCAAGGCAAAGGGTGTGAAGGAATATACCTTTGCTCAAATTTTCTTGCACGGAGAATATATGGTGGGTTGACCTGCAGATGACCCATGCCAAAGAACTAGGGTTAGCTGGCCATCAAAAATGACGAAATGAGTCAGCATTCACAATAGGAACTTAGTAACGCATAATGGCTTTACCTAACCTATATGTTAACGACTGCCAAAATTCAAGAAAATTAAGTCTCTTCTCAAAAAGAGATGAGAGGAGAACTATCTATCTGTTTCAGTAAAACCTGTCTAAATATATATATGTATACCTTTCAGGTTTTACAAAAAAGTGTCATTTTGATAAGATATTCATTAACCGTCTCCAGTTGGCGAAAACATTTTAAGCTCTGTTTATTGCGGCAGCTGCGAACTCCAGAAATGGGCAAGTAACTAGTTTTCGTAAAGGCTTAAGTAACGGGCGCTACTTTTTGTAGCAAGTAATGGCAGCGCCTGTAGAATTTTAGAACTGTAGAGAGTACCGTATTTTCAACTCCCGGGTAGATCTTAAGAAAAGAAACAGAAATTGTCGTTACTAGTTACACTTCCAAAATTTCCGAAAATTAAGAGAGATGAGCTGCTGGCTAATTGAAAGTCTTGTTAAAAGAGTGGAATCTTAATTGACTTTAAAAAACCAGGACAAAATTGTTCGACCAATTGAAGCATGAGCATATTTCTCGGATGCTCATATATAAGTTGAAAATTTCCGATTCTGAAAAAAATTCCCTCTCAAATAGTATCAACAAAGACATGAATGGAAACGCACGCTTCTACCAGTAACTACTGCCATCAATAGATTAATATAGCACTCTCTGTAGTGACAGGTACATCGTTAGAATTTGGAATGGTGCAAACATAAAATCATTCTTTTTTTCCGGCGCAAGCGTAGGGATGACTCCACACCTTCATAAAACCTATATAAAAGAGATTGTTACATAATTTTCCTAGAAATTAGAGGCCTATGTCTCAGATAAGAACACTGAGCGTTGTAAGAAATTTCAGTTATATGAATTCTAAATCAAACGCCATAAGATAAGTTCAATGACATTTTCCAATTTCTTCGTTAAGATTGAACAACTGAAGGACAAACCCTATAGTGATGTTGTCACAGTAACATATTATAGCATACTGATCACTATAATTTAACCGCTTTATGTCAACATAATTTTCATAACTTTCTGTAACAAATTATTCTATTTTATGGAAGTTAAGATAGGTTTGATTTCAAACACTTATTACGTTCTATTCGAAGTAAAATTCTCGAGTGCCTTTATGATAGTCTTAGTGCACCAAACTGTTCGAAATGGCGATAAATGTCTTATTTATTTTCTTAACCATTTATTATTCTCAAGTCTCTATTGTTACTGGAGCTAACCCACTTGTATTTACAGTTGTTTGCACGTTTTCCAATCCCCGCTTGCTCGACAATGTTACATAAAAGAGTGCCATGAACTTCAGCCGAAATTCTACCACTGATGAATTGGTATTGATTACACTTTCAAGGTCACCGGCCACTGTATAAATGATTCAGTATACAGTGTATGAATACATGGCATCGCCAGTTAACTATTCCATTTGATGTTGAAACTTATGACACTGTAAACACTTGGGTATAACTATTGACCAAAAATAGCCAGTTCACGTCTTTCATTAATTCATTCATATATTGACCTTTAACCTGACTCTTCATGTCCATTTATTTAACGACTTAGGCAATTAGTTGTATTTACTAGCAAAAGTCAAATATTAACTTACACGTTTTTCAATGCAAATCATAGCACATTTGGTTGGAATTTTTCGCCATAGGGAAAATTTTACGTTTCAATTAGGACAATACATGTATCCCCCGTTCTTTTGACTTTTGAATTACGGATCTAATAAAAAAGTGTTTTGTCTTAAAAAATTAGCATAGTCCATAGACAACAGTATAATTGACTGCCCACCTAAATTTGCAAGGCGGCCTGATTGCGAATTGATAAATGTTAGATCAAATCTTTTGATTGTCTGCAAATAAGAACTTGGTTTTATGATCGTCGAATTAGGAGACGAGTAACGGGGCACTTTTAGGGAAAAATCCGAAATAAAAATAATTTGCTTAGTTAGTTTGAGAATTTTCTCAAAAATTTCTTCGACGATCATAAAACCCTAGCGATTATTGTAGAGAATCAGATTCCGCTTATTTTGAGACCAAAATCATCTCTGTAGCTCAAAAACTGTTGGACTAGATGCCCCCCCCTTCGTGTTTATTTTTAAATATCTCGTTTTCTATGGAAAAATGGAAAAAAGCACTCGAGTTTAACCCACATTTATTTTCAATTTTACACATTTGTACCAAGTTTCGTTCAAATCGGCACATTTATAAACAAAAAAATTGGGGGGTCATTTCTCGAAAACTAATGAGTTTTGAAATTTTTGTAGCTCATGAAAATCGTTTTATTTTCCATTTTTCTACTTACAGTTAAATTTTGTACCTCTACTGTAATTTAGAAATACCTAGTATAATATACTGTATAAATATGCGCTCTCATGAAGACCTCGAAACCAACATTCAAGATTTACTTAAGGGCAAAGATTTTGAAAATAGCTATTATGATCTCCAGTGAAACTGATAAACCTTCCAGATCAATCATTTGGGAATTGCTGTGGGGCAAAGGAAGCTAATGCATCTTGCTAACAATTACTAACATGTAGAGTCTTTGAAAATTAAACCTTGGGAATCTCTTTAGCACTGTGGCAATGAAGATCGCTTTTTCGACAGCCAGGAATATAACAGGCCCTGAAAGCTACAAGTTTAGGATTCACTCATGGGCGAAGGGGGCGAGAACAAATCTTAAGACCGCAGAGAGCCTGGCCATATTTATTGGAGATAAACCAAGCAACTGAGCTACCCTATACTTATACAAAAATCACATTATGCTTTTCGAGTATATTCATACTGTTGATACACATATATGGAAGTCAAATCTATGCGTCCTTTGAAGATTCTCAACTCACCACTGTTATGGAAGCAATAATGGCAGCCGTGGCTCTGTTCTCGAAGCACGGCCAACATTTGAAGCCTGGCGCACTACACGGCATGGCGCTGCGAAAACAAAACATAGATTTATGAAGTCACTGCAATATTTGCGAAGTTTTTGCTCCCAATGGTGATATAAAAAAGATTAGCAAAATCGTCCCCGAGATTAGCTAAATTTACACAGCATGGAAGTAAAAATAATGAGTTAAATCGTCAGGAGCTAAGCTAAGTTATTCACAAGATGGAAGTTAAAAAGAAAATAATATGAGTAAAGTTGACCCGTGATTAGCTAAGTTTTTGCACACGGTGGTACTAAAAGTATAGAATGAGTTATAGGTTTATTTCGAGATTAAGCCTAACACGCCTTGGAGCTAGCCCAACAGAACGGGTAAAAACATCTCATAATCCATCAGTTTTATACGACGTGGCGTTAAAAGAATAGGACGGCTTGAATCATTCGATGATTAGTTGACTTTTATGTAGGATATGATAAGTTATGCCATTACCAATTAACTGCTACACGCCATAGAGCGCTGAAGTTAATATAATCGATGAAATAAATTCGGCAATTACTTTGCTGAACTACGACTAAAGATTGATCATTTTACTATCACAAAAATTTTATTTGTTACCTGAGAACCGCAACAGTAGCTGTTTTCTTTATGAAGTTGACAGCTGTAAATTCAATATTTTCTTAGAATTTCGAGCGAATTTGGCGCAGCATGAAAAAGAATTAACATGAGTACTACTACGCTTTCCTATATACATTTGTGCTTAGTCTCACAGACAAGTCTATAGTTCAATCACCATCAAGTTTTATCACGGTAATGTTAATAAATCAAGTCAGTATAGCAAGTATCTCAAAAGCAAATACACAATCATATAATTTTTTTTTTTTTCTCGACCTTTGACTTTTGCCTTCCATAAACTAACCACAACTTGGTACAGTACAGTCATCTCAATGGTAGATACAGAGCCTTGGCTATATTTTTTCTAAGGAAAATACAAACAAATACGTGCACATTAATGCAGGTTCACATCTACTGAGTGCCTCCCACACCAGTCATCGCCCTACTGGCGTACTGGCAGCCATTGATTAGCTGACCCGACGATGGCCGCCATTGTTGTGAAGCTTGCTGGGAATTTCCATGGTTACTAGGGCCATTCACACTCCAGGACGTATTGTCTGGACGGTGGCAAGCAACAATGTACTTACTACTTAAGCGTTCGTCTTGGAACACGGCCGAAGTCACTGCCCACGAGGACACAAAATGTGAAACGTTCCAGGGCCCAGAGTTATCAAACTAGATAGAAGCTTGTAATGTCCTGCTCATGCTGTATCTCACTGTTATAGTTTGTGAGCTCATTTACGAAATTACGACACCTTGTAACTCATGGCAGAAATACTTTTATCTCTATAACACCTATGAAGCAGCTGTATATGCCTATAGTTTCCTTCATACATCGCCTATTGGCAAAATAAAGTGCATGTTCATTTCAGTCGTTCTAAGATAGAAAACGTGATTAAAAGACCAACGTTAAACATGCCAACAACCGCGGCTGGAATCACACGAGCATTCTGTCTTTTTGAGACGTCACTAAAGAAATTGTATTTGGTGATAAATATCTGTACCTGATATACTAGACAGCTGTTGCTAATATATCTTGAAAAATAACATTATATTATAACTCGAACTATCATATTTCTTCTAAATTTAATCAGCACTACGTGTTGCTGGCCCATCTAATAGTCCTACTGTCAAAACAAAATGTTTGCAATAATTTGCTTACACCTTTTCCCTAACAGTAGCTATTTGAATATAAAAGAATTTAAGGGTCAAGTTTCCATGTTTCATAACATTTTGGAAACCCATATATAAAAGTTCATAGGTGCACCGACGTATAGAAAAAATCGGGAAAGTCTCGTGCCGCCGCAACTAAACAAGATCACTTCGTGATTGGTCCCTAGGAAATTAAATAGGTTTCGGATTGGTGCATTGGTACCGAAACAGATGTAACGAGCTCTATCATTGGCTAAACTTGCTCTGCCAAATGCACAATATTGTACCTTGCAAGAACTTCTCAATTACAATAGTGGTTGCGATAAATAGCATATTCAAAATATTGTAGAGGCGTTGCAAGTTACAAGATGACTCATTCTACAATGTGGTAATGTTATTAAATCTTAGAACAGACTCGTGGCGCATGACCACACTCATGGAGAATCCATGACCACAACTTTCAACGTGTTTAAACATTACACCAAAATGTGAGTTATTGTTAATTTCACCTCGTTTCAACTTAACCCGGAACGGGGTTAATGTCGAAAAGGTGGCCTTTCTCAAGGACATCTTGCACATTTTCGGGTAACAGCGCTGCAAGGAGGACAAAAAGAAAGTGGAAGGGGAGAGGGAGAAGAGGAAGACGTGGGAGATGAGGCAGAAGAAGAAAAGAAGAAAAATTACAGTAGTAGTCTGAATCAATTTCAAATTCAGTTAGTTTAGACACGAGGAAATTATCAGAGGTGCATCAGAATTACTCAGGGGCGAGTTAAGATCCATGGTGGCGCTGGGGCAGAGACGAAGAAGCAATGGGGGAGATGAATATTGAGGCGCAGGGTGCAGGCGCACTACCAAAAACGGCGCTCCCATCCATGAGTATCATTATAATATTGATTTTAGGTGAAGAATACTAGGGACTACCTGTGGCCCTACACAACGATATTTTATAATTCATCGAGGTATTAATTTTTCTAAAAGATTGAGTTGAATTCTTTTTATTTAAGAAGGTTTAGACTCGAATATAATTAGATCAGATAAAAAATAGTTTTCCACTGCAAGCTTGGAGATTGTAAACTCCAAAACAACTCATATATTGGCATGACAATCACAACTTTGTCCAGACGCCCAATTATACACCGGGAAATGGCGCCATCAAGAACCATACCGAAGAGACGCACAACGCAGCCCTAACAAGAGACATGCTTGTCACAGGAACTACAATCATCCGTCGCAACGTTAATTGCCAACGCTTGCAAATCATGGAAGCCTTGTATATCAGAACCAAGCGACCAAGAATGAATAATCAAATTACTGGAACCTGCAGAACCTTTAAACTACATGGAGACTGAATGCCACGCAAGCATTCAGCGAACAACACCACAGAGCATCCCGCCATAGCCTAACAGCCAATCAGCGCGTACTCCCAGCCCGATGATCGCTAGAAAGTTACAAAAATAAGCAACCGTCTACCCCTGACACCATTGTTTTACTTTCTCTGAAAAGATACCAGCGACATCTCCAGACGCTTGCTTCCGCCCGCTACCTTCACCTCGGCCTAAAGATGGTCATGAGAAGTAACCGAAACGCGTCGCCTAATATCTCCTTTGACAGCGAACAAAGAGTCTGTACTAGCAACAATGAACTACAGCACCAGCACTTTTGGCCAACTTCTTCATCAGACGGAACAAAAGATTATTTTTAAAGTCAGAATGTACAAGAAACTCAATAAAGATATCTTAACTTAATGTTTGGCATTATTTTTATTCAAACTTATATATACTGCATATAGTGAAGCAAATTAAAAATACTGGATAGAGGTCTTATTTAAACTATTTTAGGAGTATGTCTCATTCCTTGAAAGTTTCCAATGTATGGCAAATTAAGATGATGTTAAAAGCCACAGCTTCGTGTCATATATAGAAACGTGTGCATCTCCCGCTGTAAATCGCGTCAGAGACCACAATATTGTTCTTCGAGAAAAAAAAATGTTTATTAAACTAGTCATAATTATGTCAAAATAAATTTGTAATTTTGCTCTGCACGTTTCACTTCGAAAAATCTTCATGAGCTTGGCTTTTGTGTATGGTACAGTATATATGAGAGCAGTGTGAGGTCAAACCTCCATGCTAGTAAACTGCATTTCATTGCTTTCTATAAACTCTCCTTTTAAGGGTGGCCCACAGGTTTTCAATGGAATTCAACTCGTACTACTTGGAAGCCATGCCATTTTCCTCTATAACCGGTGTCCTTCAGACAGTAATAGGTGGACTGATATCCATGTTCAGAGGCATTATCATTATCATCACGCGAAGACAGCTGTTGGTCCAGCAACCAACGCCCGAGGCAATTGTCGAGGAGCTCACATTATACGAGCTTCAGAATTGAATATTGCCTTTCACTCTGTTGACCATGTATGGTCCGATGATGATATCGCCATTGATGCCAACCCGAGAAGTTGTACCTCCACCGCACGCTAACGACGAATCCAAAATCTAGTTTGATGAACCTTTAGTGTCTAGCCAGATGACCTACCGTCTGACCCAAGAAGCAAAGAACGTAACGGGAGGACTCATCAGAAACTAGTATCAAAAAGTTACGTCATCAATGGCGTCACATCGACGAATGAATGGCTGAGCAGCTTATTTTAAGTAATTTTGCCAGCAAAATCATCGTAATTTGCGAATTTTATTCCTTAAGCACATTAATAAATGAAGATGATAGATACTTATTTAGCAATAAACAATTATGTGTAGAAAATTACAATTGAGGCTGGTGGAAACTTTTACAGCACTAGGGGTGAAATTTGGGCCGGTATGGCAAAGTGATTTAACTTTTTTTTTAACTGGAGCCTTATTTACACTTCATATTCAGTTCACAGATCTCTTTACAGACCATAGTGAAACATATTACCGTATTTTTAGACTTAGTTTATTTAATCTCTCGCTCCTGACTGGACAGGTTATTGAGCTGCACCCATACACAAAACAGAGTAAAATGTTTGTCAGTACCGAAAGTTCGAGCTATAACTGCTATTGCAGTTTCGCTCGCGTAGAAAGTATAACGCTGCTTATACAGTATTTGTTGGTAAGAATTAAAAATACCACCTACGAAGGCCTGAGGTCCCTCACTCAAATACTTCGACTCGTCGATTTGATGTAATTTGGCTACATGCGGTCACGGCTCTGTTTTATTTTAGTCCCAATGGTTCCTACTGTTACACATTTGTTTCCTGGTCTGACCCATCGAAAATCGCTCAAGAACCAACCGTGAATACAAAATACTTTAAATCCTTCGAAAGATACAGTACCTGTGCTCCCATTCTAACCTTTCAGTTTTGTGATGATTCTTTAATGAAGGTTTTTCAAGGATTCCACTACTTTGTCAGAGGTCTTGAGGGTATTACACCGTGTTCTTTTACCTATTTTATGGAGGCCTTTTGAAGTACAGTACAGGCCTGGGTCAGTACGTCACGAAAATGGTCTAAATGGTGCAGTCCCTGGACACAGCCTGATATTTTTGGTACATACTTTATATACCGGGTGTCCCACAAAAATGTACCCGGTTTTTAATTGAATATATCTCGGCTTTATATCAACATATTTTGGGTTTACTTTTTTCCAAAATATAATAAATTTTGTTTTCTTTTCGAATATT
>LQNS02278170.1:10941528-10952120 GCA_001587735.2 Parhyale hawaiensis | reverse complement strand
CGAGATAAAAATCATTGACAAATTAAAACGCGCCCTGGTTGGCGCACGAGCCTGTGGTTAAACACAGGAATAGTTCGGCGCGATATAGGCAGTGTGCCACTGAAGCGCTAGTAAAACTTCTACTACTACTACTACAGGTAAAAATCATTTTCAACTGAAATGGTGCACCCTACCAGACTTGAAAGATTGGTTAACTGCACATAAATGTTAATTTACAGCCAGATGCACTCTCTGCCAAAAAGAGTTTAATGTTGATGGCAGGGAATTTCCCAAGTAGGGTTAAGGCACCTCAAGCCGTCACCCCCCCAATTCCCGTGACCCTCTCCTCAAACATATTAAATAACATCAAACTCCTAAGGCCGTGACCTCACGGAGGTAAGGCTGTCACGGGCACGGCTTTGGGTCCTTTGCACAACTTCTCATATTATAAGGAATTGATAGATTTTTTCTGCACTTAAGAGTGTTTGAACCATTTTACTAACATAGTAAGCAGTTTAACTGGAGAGTTTAAACAAAATTTGTTTTGTATCAACTGTTTGTATTATTAGTGTAGGTTCCTTAATGGATGCTCTAGTTTAAAGTCACAGCATTTGGGCTCTTTCCCCTACCCTCACATGCCAAGTCTCAGACTCATGTCAGAGCCGTAAAACACAAGGTGGAAAATGGACAGCATCGTGACATGAGACAAATGCTTTCTGGACGTACAGTACCAATAACACAATCTTCTGGGGATTCAGTTCCTGCAACATTAGTGACTTATGACTACTCAATCAGGCAGAATCTGCCAGAGTCATGTATTTGCTCATAGCCAAGATTTGAGGGACTCTGTCACTAAAGTTGAAATCCTACATTGTCTTAATTTTGTGGACACCCACGGTTCTCTCAGATCAGCAGAGAAAAGTTGTGAACTATTCTGTGCTATGTTTCCAGATAGCCAAATTGCTGCGGGTTTTAAAATGTCAGAGGATAAATTGAGCTGCATAGTCACTTATGGACTTGGTGAATATTATCATGAGAAAGCAATGGAAACTGTGCAAACAGCTGATTATTTTGCACTCCAGTTTGATCAATCCCTCAACAAATCAGGCTGGGAGTGGTTATATGGGGAGTTGTGGAGGCCACTGGTGGGGTCAGACTAGCCCTAGGTTGCCCGTTCTCTTGTGGGTGAAGGTGCTAAAATATATTTTTGATAGGTACCGTACTAAAAAGTGCTAAAATCCAACACTAGAATCCCTGTGGACACCTAGATTAAGGGGACTCTTTTGGTCGAAAATCAAATTCTTCAACTTTTTTTTTTTTTACTCAAGTCAGAAAAGACACCTTGAGGAACATTGTCAGTAATTTTCACAGTAACTGATCTCTATTTTTGAAGTTATTAGTTCTAAGTCCGAACAGTGCCGTTTACATCAAATATCTACTTGTTGGACAAAGGAGTCGGAAAATCTTGAGGGCCAGGAGTCGGAGTCGGACCTTGAACCATCGGACTCCGCAACCCTGGTTCTTTGTACGTATGTCACTTAGTTTCAGAGTTGTGGAGTGTAGCCTACTTGGAGATTCTTGGCGCATAGTTAGCCACTTTCTTGTTGCAGGAGTGTGCTTTGGAAAAGAGTACAGCTATAATTAATTTGTTATGTTTTAAAAGGAGTTATTCTATTTGCTGGCTGTAGTCACAAAGGAAGAAGAAAGAAAAAAGTGAAAGTGGAGCTCATTAAGTAGGTAGCTAGGTATGTTATCAACTTCATAGCTAGTGCATGTGACTAATATCTTGAAGCTTGTGTTGTGAATTATGCACATGTCCTGCTTGTAGCTAGGCACTTATCAATTGTGATACAATAAGTTTGGGCTGTATTATCACCCCGGGGGTTATTTCAGCACGTGGCAAAGTTTTCAGTTTTTTAGTCATTGTGGTAAAAGTTCTAACAGCCAAAAAATGTTACAAAGTTCATTTCAAAGGTGACAGAATTGTCTTGAATTTTAGACGAAAAAGAAGCCCCTCACACCTTTTGAAAATTTCTGAAATGGGATTTTTTCTATACTCAACTTTGACGTCCATCTGACTCTTTAATACCTATTTGTCTGAGGGATTAGTTTTTTGTCTCAAATTCAAAACAATTCTGTCACCTTTACAATGGACCTTGTGCAATTTTTCTGCTGTTGAAACTGTTACCGCAATGACTTAGAAACTGAAGATTTAGTCACGTGATGAAATGACCTTCGGGGTGGGTGACGAGATAGCACAATCTTACAGTTCTTTTATTTTATACCAAGTTCAAGTCTCAAGCCATTGACTGATATGCTGCAGTATTCCATTAATGGTAAAGCATAGAAACTAGAAATTCAGTCAAATAATCGCCACTGCCCGGTGTGCATTTCAATTAGAACCGCTGTTTATTTCACATTTAAGTAGTGCAGAATTGTAAAGTAAGCTGATCTGGAAATGGTAATGTAGGTCTACTGAATTAAAAAAAATTGGAAGCTTGGCCTAATCTCAACACAAAACATACGGTGTGCTAATGAAAACAAACTCACTTTAGCCCCCCAAAATGGTTATGATCAACCATTTACTTACTTGGTTAATACAAATGACATGGTTTGCTGGTTTAAACCAAATACAAAATCAATGGTTTAAACCAACCAAAAATCATGTTTATTATTATTTTTTTCAACCTTTTTGGTTTTTATCCATAAACATTGTGAAATAAACAATTTTACTTCTAGAAAGTATCAAATTTTAGTCACACAACTGAAAGGACGAGTTAAGAGTGTTTCTATTTAGGAGTCCATTTGACTGTTACAACAGTTAAGGTGAACTATTGTTTATGTTTATTAAAAACCCATAGCCTAACTAGGTGAATTTTGTGTTATTTCATTTCAGAGATTTATGTCAAATTATATTCTGGTAGTTAAGCTAGAAGGTACTAAAAATTAGAAGCAATAGTTGTCTATACTGTAGTTACTCTTAGATAGCTACTGAGCTCATGAGAAGGATGTAGCTAGGCATATAGCTATTTCATTTTTCGGTTCATTACTGTACTCTCAATTAGCTCGTAGCTAGCTATTTCACTTTCTTTAGATCATTACTCTGTTACAAATTTGCTAGTAGCATGCTATTTTTGTCAAGTTATGTACGTAATTTGAAGTGTTTTCAAATTTTTCAAAGGACTTTATATTGAAAATATAAATCATAGCATCTCGGCAGTTTGCATATCAAATGTAGCTGAGCAAATACAGGTACTCTGCTAACTGCTTTTTCATAACCCTTTTATCTTAAAATCATTCTTCTACATGAGAAAGTTGAAATGAAGTGACAAAAGATTGTTGATGATTAGCTAGCTACTTGTGTGTACAGTACACAGGAGAAAATCCTTTGGGTGTTGGATAAAATTCCTAGAATTCAAGGAAAGCACAACAAAATAATAAAAAATAAATTGGTGAACAGAAAACGCATTTGTTTGTTTCAACATAAAAACCATGGTGTTTGGTTTAAGCAAAAAAATTGTAGTTTTTTGCCAACCCTGACAAATGATGATGTAATCTGCTTTTACTAGTATGTATTTATTCTTGTTCTAGTATTTATTATCCATTTTCTTTTGCAGGTAAATTGTGTTTAGCTCTCCCTGAAGCGTGACTATGTCCAGAGATCCACGACTGCATCCAGTGCATGAAAGTAACAGCATTGTTAGTGGCTTGACAGGACATTTGGGTTCGCCCAAAGTACCGTATCGTAATCCTTCGCCTCCAAGGAATGAGATTCCAGATTCACCATTTGCTGCTCGACAACAAAGAGAATCTCCTATGCCTTCACCGTCCAGTACCATCAGCCGCTCAAAAAACGGACAGAAATCTGTTTCACAATCAAAAAGTACCAGTGCTAGACTGCACGAAAAATCTTCCAACCGAGCAGCCGAACTGCCTTCACTGGAAGATGAGTTGCCCCTGCTAGCACTCAACAATCGGTTCACTCGTATGACTTTCACAGGAGAAAACCTAGCTCCTGAAACTTCCATTACAGGCTTTGCATCCTTTATGGATGCAAACCGTAGAAATTTGCTTCACTGTTGGCAAAAGAAGTTAGGTTACTGTACCAAAGCTGAAGAAGAGGCTAATGTTTCTTCTGTTGATGTTATCAAAGTTGAGGATGTGTATGTTGACCCTCTTGCTCATTTGAGGTGCAGAAAGTTTTTGAAAAACAAAAACTGCGATGGCTCCTGTGGAAAATTGCATAAATTGCCTAAAGAAGATAATGTTATGTGCTTCTCTGAATCACGTGGGCAGTGCTGTTTTGGAAAAGACTGCAATTTCTTACATGAATCATCTGGTAGTGAGTCAGATGAAGAAGACAGTGAGAAAGATAAGGTTTATGTTACCAAAGGCGTTGCTTGCATATTGAATTCCAAGATTATGAAAAAGAAGAAACGAGAAGCGTTACGGGGTAGCAAGAAACGCTTACCAGTTCCTAAGCTGGTGGCTGACTACTCTTCAGCTAGTGAAAATTTCCCTGCCCAGGCAGGAAACTCATCTGATGCATCATCACAGTCATCTATTGCTGTTATTGATATCGCAAGCTCTGATTATTCTGCTGATGCTGCCAATATTGTTGCTAGACCATCCATTTCGGCTGAAACTCCTTCCACTGTAAGTTCTTCCAAAAGTTATGATTTTGGACCTCAGACAGTAGTGAAGGAGCACTTACAAAGCCCCAGCAAAGCTGCCGTATCTGTTGAAGTTGATAGTGCTGAGCAAAGCCCAGGGACTTCAACTCTTACTCAACGCACTCTCAGCAAACAACATGGTGTTAAGCGTTCAGCTGAAAATCCATCTCCGGCGCCCTGCGCTAAAAAGGTTAAGGTTGTGCCACCTGTTCAAATCAAAACAGAGCCTCACTCTCCTGTTTCCTCCACACCACCTGATAGTGAAGTTCAAGAACGATCTGATGTGCAAGAACGAGCTCCTCCCATGCCTGTTAATGTAAAAATTGAAAAAGAAGAGTTTGAAATGACCGAAGCAACAGAATCTGAATTATATCCAGTCACTGTTAAGGAGGAAAATCCATTTCCGGACAACCAAGTCAATGGTAATAATATTCAGAGACAGTTGGGTGTGTCAGAGCAGGTTGTTACACTACCACCTGGATATGAAACTGTGCCTGAAAAGAGATTAGATGAAGTTGGAGCCGTGGTATTACGTATACTTCTAGAATCAGGACGTATAAGTAGCAATCATGAGAGCAGTACGTCATACGATAGATTATTCGAATATTTGCATTCTAAAAATATCCCTGTGTTAGATGAAACAAAGAACTCTAAGGTAGTTGTGTATGATGTTCACATTAGGCTTGTACTTACAAGCCTTATTGGCTCTGATGATCCTATTCGATATTTAAAGAAGATAGAAAAAAAATTGGCTAAAGAACCTTTAGAACCATTTCTTCGAAGAACTTTTCTAACTTTATCAGATAAAAACTCGAAAAATTCATCTCAGCAGTGATGAATTACATTGCCTGTACTACACTAGTTTGTGAGATAGGTTCCCTCATCTGGAATGGTTAAGCTTCGTTTTGTTTTGTGGAGTATTCATACAATTCGTAACTTCATACGTCATAGAGAATAGTTCAGCCCTCGTTCAGATTTGGAGCAGTCTCCGCATTCTTCTAGTATGACAACTTGGCAACAGACTGTTAACTTGGCTGCATAGTTCATAGCTTAGGCTATGGCTAACTGGCTAAGCACTTGTCAAGTCCTGGAGTACTTGTGCCACAGTGCAACTCAGTGTGAAGCTTCTTCGTGTGAGTGCTGTGATTAGTGTTGACACCACTAGAGCTTGGGACATGAAAGCGTGCTATAAGCAGTGTATAAAGAAATGTTGACATTATGTTCTATTAATCTTCTCTTCCTTCTGGTGACAAAGTTACCCCATTCTTACTTTGTTTCTGCTTCAACTTTTTTCGATGAATAATGAAAATGTATCGTCAGTAGCTATATACAATAATTTGTGGTGGCATCTGGGCGTGAACATCAACAGCAATCAGCTGCTAGCTACTTGTCAGAATAAGTCTTACTGTAAATAAATTTATTGTGAATGTCAAGAAAACTTGCAGCCTCAAACATGCGTATTAAATCCTTCTTTTACTAAGTAGCTAGCCATTTTTTTATTTTTATTATCATCGTTCTCCTCACCAGGTGTTTGATAAACTGGTAGGTGAGAACACTCGATCAAACCTATTTTTCTTNAACTTGCAGCCTCAACCATGCGTATTAAATCCTTCTTTTACTAAGTAGCTAGCCATTTTTTTATTTTTATTATCATCGTTCTCCTCACCAGGTGTTTGATAAACTGGTAGGTGAGAACACTCGATCAAATCTATTTTTCTTATTCATGATGGTTGCAAGAATCACGTGGCTTTTAGCTGTGTCACAGACCTTTTATGAAGGATTTTTGCATTAGTCTTATGCTGTCACAGCCCGTCATGCTTCTCTGTGTTTTGCTTCTTTGTGAACGATAGAGTATGCATCTTACTGAGCTTTGATTCTCTTATAGGTTTACGAGTATGTAAAGCTGCACTGGCGATGCTTTCTAACAACCAGCTGACACGACGACTAATTTTTTCAGAGATGTTTTATTTTGGTCAATATCGATCATGATTAGGTTAACAAAAAAAAAATAAACATACAGGCCTACTTTTTACTAGGTTTGGAGAACGACACTGGTGTAAGCCTCACTTTCAAGATAACTTTTTCGCATCTACTAATATCACGTACTTAAGTGACCATGAAAGTTTTCTATCCACAGTTAATTGTAGATAGGCATATCAGCAAAAGCTTTATTGCGTTTATCATTTAGGCTGAGCTGCTAATTGAAATATGTCTCTTGTTACGAATGTTACATTTCCCGTCATCACATAACATGAGTGAGTATAACCACTTCATAATTCTTCCACATCCCAAACACCCTCTGATTGTTATTGCGGTAGACTCCTGGTGTTAGATGTGAAGTACAAATTTTGATGTTGCTAGTGATTTGGTTATGATATCAATTCTATGTAGTTTGGTGCTACTTTATCATTACTGTATTTCTGTTAAAGCTGTTGTTCTTCTAACTTCTATTTAGTGTTGACTGTGTTTTCTTGAGAGTTGAGTAGGTACTATTTATGATGTCCATTGAAAGGCTTTTCTCATATAAAGGAAATTCGGTTCGTGAGGTTACTTGATAACTTTCTCTCCTCAGTCTAGAACATTTTCTTATGATAAATGGACAAAAACTCGTGCCATTCCATTTACGGTAGCTATGTTGTGATGGGCTCTGTCCCCGTCAAAATGTCTGTGGGCCATTAGGCACCCAAGGGTAACCCTAGTGCCTTCTGTGTGAGTTGGGCCGCTAATGATGCTATGGTGAGCCACCTGTTTTACAGACTACTATCTGATCTTGTGGCCAATATTGCTGCAGTGTAGTAGTGAATTTTACTTTTGACTTGAAGGTTGAAACCAAGCAGAACAGGCATGCACAGTTTTACAAGATTGTTACGTTGTGTAGGGGTTGGCTGAATTTGTCATGGCTATAATAGTTGAAAATGTTGTCTCATACTTTGCAGGGTTGCCTTTCATTTTAGTTATTTTAAGGTTAACTGCAGAGCTTTGAAGCGAGTACTTTCGTGCTGTGTAGAAGTTATAATGAATGTCTCTAAATATGAGTGTTGGTTTATACCATATATCAGCTCAGAAGCTATCATTCTAAGCTACGCATGGCAAGGCCGTCGCTGGTACCTAACAATTTACAGTAGCTGCTCCACATGAGAAAATGCTTTGTTATGAGCAAGATTTGTTTTTCTTTAGCGATTTCGGCTGGAATAACTAGCTACTAGCTATAGCTAATGAGTGATACAGTCTCTAGAATTACAGTAAGATGTAGAACTACTGAAATGTGCATTGAAGATTTTGAAGATATTGAAAATGGTAAAATTGAAATGAGTATCTCGCTCTAGATTCAACTGCTGGGATTGTTTTTTGAGAAGCAAAATAAGTGAAGATTATATTCTTTTGCATAGGCTATACGCTCATGCAAATGCATGCGTCTTTTTTTTCTTTTTGTAGGTACTCCGCTAAACTCTAGTTGCTTTTGATATTTCCCTCTACTTTTACTGGTTGTGGACTTATGTACTCAGCGTTCCTTATTTCAATATGTTTTTCAAAGACTCTCTAGGCAAGTTAGCTATGGACTTTGATTTTGAAAGAGTAGGAGCTAACTGCTCTAAGCCTTACCTACGCGATACTGGTACGTAGGTACCTAGTGCATAAGTGCATATATGGTACGATGCAATTTCGCATCATGAGTTTTCTCCCCTAAAAGCAAGCTTTTTTGCTACTCCCGTTAGAACCAATTCGAATGGAGTGTGCGCACAGTACGAGCAGCAAGTGTTGTCAAATTTGACTACAACCTCCTCAATCGGGGAGCAAAGGAAACTCCTGCTACGAGGTTGCCCCCCATTTTGATTGGCAAAAATAAAGCGCTGTTTAACTCACACTTTATCAGTGTTTAGTTTACTAGTGGAAATGAACGCATTAAAGGTAAAAATTGTTAATAGTTTCTTTAAGAAAAGTATTCCTATATGAAAAGACGGTGCCTCTTGGGATAATTGCTAAAACACAATTGTGGCAATGCTCATCAGTTCAAATGGTTAATTTTACGATTAGTGATATAGCTAGCTATCTCCATTCAGTTGATTCTAGTAGATATATTCTATTATTTAGTCTTACCTTCATGTTTAATGGCCTAACTCTCTAATTAATTTTATTTCAGTGTACAGTTTCCTGATAAAGTTGGGTTGCTGTTTTTTAATGTTGCAGTTTCTTGGTTTTGCTTGTGATTTTATTGAAATTCATCTGCCATGGTGCTACTCGGCAAACTTTCAAATATTAGCTATGTCTGTGTGGGCCACTTCTTGTATTACATATGTATACAGGAACTCGCTGAATTGAACTGTCAGTCTTTGTTTTTTTTTGCATCTTTCCCGTTGGTAATTCTATGACTCTGATCATGCAGTTGCTTGCTGCTTAGGTAGTTACCTAATACATGACGTAGACACATAAAGTGTCATTAGTGTGTCTCAAGTCAGCTTCTATTTTCAGTTGTGTGCGTAATAGGTAGGCTACCTTGTAGCTAGTGTCCAATGGAGCTGCCTAATATAAATTATTGCATTGAGGTAAACATGGTTCCGATCTGTTTCTGCATTTATTTTTTTGTTCTAGGAGCTGATTCATTTACTCACTTTGCCAATCGCACACAACTTAAAAGCTTTACTGTAAATCATGGAACGGGGGTTTTGTTTTTCTGGTTGTTCTAGTTTTGCTTTTCCGCTGAAGATTTTGCAGCTGACTGCAGTTCGTACTCTCGAGGTTAACATGTCAAGTTAGGCTGGTTCTATAGCGACCCATCCCATGGGACGTCTATCTGCTTTTGTAGGATGGGGGGCACAGAAGCAACCGTCCGCACGGATGTTTCTATCTTCTGTCTTCTCTTTTCTTCTGCTGTCTCATAGAGATGCTTTGCGCTTTTTCCCACGCCATAAGTGGCGCTCTGAGCCGACTGAGAGTTTCTGGCAAAAACGACTTAGTGAAACATTCTTACAGGCACTAATGTAACATAATAAACTGATTCTCATTGCTTCGATCACGTCTTTGATGTAGATGCAGTGGTAAAACCAGGAATAAAATATTGGAGTAAAGGTGTGGTAATTTTGTTTTGAAAAATATGTTGTTGTAGCTACAGTAACAAAGAGACAAATTTTCAAAACGGCATAACTTTCTTCCAACCATGCCAGGCACTTCTTCTTTTGCACACTATTAAGAAGTTGATTATTGTGTTAAAATTTGAGACCAGTATGAAGGATAATAAAAAAATTATAAACGAAAAGCTTTTATAACGTCCAAAACTAAGGGACAAGTAAGAAAAAAGTGGATTTAACTCAATATTTTGCTAGAAATATTTAGCAAAATGGTGGTGAACAATCAATATTTGGTAAATAGTCCCTTGCTTTCAATTACCAGTGCCTTCTCCGCAGGTGATGTTGCAACTTGCTGCAGTTCCTGCTGATGTTAGTTTTGTAAAGTTAGGTAGGCTCTCAATACTTCCCCTTCTGTTACGGGAGGTGGGCTGCCGATCGAGGTGGCTGACTTATTCCGGCTAGACTTCTACTTTCTTGCATTTCGTTTCCTTCCCCCCGTGCGGCGTAGCTGAGCGAAAGCGTTCAGCCGCGCCCGGGGGTTGGACTAGCGGCAGAAAAGCCGAAACAAAAATCATTGACAATTTAAAAACGCGCCCTAGTCGGCGCACGAGCCTGTGGTTAAACACAGGAATAGTTCGGCGCGATATAGGCGGTGTGCCACTGAAGCGCTAGTAAAAGCTTTTACTACTACTACTACTACTTGCTTTCGATTACAGCTGCATATCGTCGACTACATGACCGAATGAGACTCTGACTATCTTCAACAGTAATTTTCGCCCATTCATCTTGAAGTTTCATCCAAAGATCTTCCGTATTGATAGGGTTTCTTGCCATAACTTTCATCCCAAGTGTTTTCCAAAGATTTTCGATTGGA
>LQNS02278170.1:10912162-10927435 GCA_001587735.2 Parhyale hawaiensis | reverse complement strand
GAGTGTAGAGATGCACGGACGAGTGTAGAGATGCACGGACGAGTGTAGAGATGCACGGACGAGTGTAGAGATGCACGGACGAGTGTAGCGGTGCACGGACGAGTGTAGAGATGCACGGACGAGTGAACAGATGTATTGACGTCATAAGAAACGAAATACATTACTAAAACACTTTGAGGACACACACCTCTGCCAAGAAAGGCACTGTTAACGAAAAATTCAAATTGGCACAGAAATGAGGATTTCTTTTCTACCATCATAACCAAAATTTGGTCATTTGCGCGTCTTGACAGTAATAACAGCTGTAATTTCCTTGAATATTCGTCAGTAACTTTTTGAGTTACATTCTGACATAATATTTTGACAAACATTGCTCGAATACATATATATATAAACGGACCAACCGGTCATCATCAAAATTCGGTTATTGGTTCCTTTTACATTTCAAACAATTTTTTTTAAACTTCACTAAGATCCAATGATAGATTTTTGAGTTACACCTCTGAAAAAAAATAGTCAAACATACAAAGAGACAAACCGATTATCCCCAAAATTTCGTCACTGGTGTTTTCTAACATTTGAACAATTCCTACAAATTTCATCAAAATCCGTTCCTAACTTTTGAATTATGTTACTGGCAACCATATAAACAAACACAGAGACAAACAAACGCACAAACAGATCAATACAAAAATTAATCATTTGCTCGAAGTAATAACACCAACAATTCCTGTCAATTTCACAAAATTCGGTTTATAACTTTTTGAGTTATGCTACAGCGAAATAAAAGCCACAAACAAACAGTTGAGCAGATATCCATCAAAAGTTAATCATCTGAATCATTTGTTCCTCCTAACATACCTAACAATCCCCGCAGATTTCGGAATATCAGTTAATAACATCTTGCTAACGTTATCTAGGTGAAAGAACAAACAAACTCGAGAACAACATAACCTCGTTGGTGGAGGTAACTACAACTAGGCATTGGTAATTAGTATAATGAGGAGCAACTAACTTTAGAATGAAGTGACCGACATGATCTACAAAATTTTTGCTACATAAATTTATGAAAATACCTAAAAACTTCGAACTTCACGTTCTCCGACATTTTAATGCTGAAATTTCACGTTCAGTCATATTTCTTTGTATGAGCTCTGATAGCTGAAACTTAATCTTGGAAAAAATAGTCAAGTGTGGAATCACTTTTATGAAAGTAGAGTCACCTTGATCGCACCCTCTACTGGGAAACCCACGCACACTGATTCATTCTGCAGATATAGGCTAACTGGCTGCAAAGGAGTAAGTATGTCTGCAATCACCATGGGTCGTCAAGACCTATGGCGCCATCGACGGACGGTTCAATGACCCGCGTCCCCTCCCTACCTACCATTCCATTTCCGGGCAACGTATGTGCTCCCAATGTAGTTGTGTATATCAAGCAGCTTTGCTGACTCAGCGCACCAAGTGCTACAAAGATCGCTTGCCTGGCTCGGCACTCGTACCTGCACCTCAAGTACATCAGTTCAGCAGAATTTAGAAAGATCCCACAATGAAATACAATTTATTGTGAACCTCGTATCAGTGATACACTAAAATATGTTTTTTACCACACCGTGTGTCAACAGTACGTGTTTTCTTAAATGGATGGTGAAACACTGCACACCAACACGAAGAAAGTTAAAAGATGACAACACTAATAATTATTGATGAACACGTAATACACCCAAAATACGGTCGACAATAATATGTAATATACGTACAATCCCCTCAGGGGACATAGGATGGGTCATAGGCCATAGAATTAGGTTAGTTAGGTTCGCCCATCCTATGCTATGGGGAGCAGCGCCCCTAGGACTGTGAGAGAACACCTTCGTGCATGGATTTCACATTTCTATCGACATACCCAATGTCCCTTCCTTCTTCTGTGACACCGCCTTAGTTGTGGAAATGGAGGTTTAAACTACTCAATAATATGTAATAAAGCCTACAATATTGTAAATAGATTTCAAGCTGCTTCAAGCGAAACTACTGTTCACCACCAAATTCACGATGTTCCAACTGCATTTATTATGAGTGAGATAAGTGCAGATGTAAATAACCATCAGTTCGAAGTTATTCATCCCTCTTTAGTATCGTATACTGTAACCTAAAAAAAGTTGCTTTGTAAACAAGAGCAATTGTAGCGTTTGATTTGCTTCGTAATTTATTATAGATAAACATTTAAAACTTTTACTTGCCATTCGCTGAAAAGGAGCGCAACAAGTTAAATTTATATTTTTCTATAATATCTAGTGTTGAGAAGAATGGAAGATATCGTGACCAACATACAGAGACACTCAAGTAAGTTTAACATAAAACAATAGCTAAAGCTCGCTCCTGTAGCCATGTGACAACAGGTTGTATAGGGAACACTGTGGGGTCTCTATCATGTGTATGTGTGTGTGTGTTCTCTCCCAATCTGTCCATCCGGGGCTCAGTGCTCCGACTGTTGTGGCAGGATGTCTTGCCGAGCTGCAAGTGGAGTTTGTCTGTACGACCGTAACTTTGGGATGCAGGAACTCCAGTTACTTTCCTGAATTAATATTATTATTATTTGACCAGTTTAAGCCTCCGTCTCCACAACAATGGCGATCCAACAGAGGAAGAAGCAAGGAACATACAGTATGACGATAGAAATATGGAGAACCCATGCACGAAGGTGTTCCCACACAGGATCAACGCGCATGGGAATAACAAGTCAGGAAAGAAGAGGAAGATCAGGAGAAAGCGTGAGCAAGTAGGAGAATGAAAATGGAAGGAAGCAAAGTGGGCACGAAAGATAGACATCCCGAAGGCCTAGCTAATGGCTCCTAAATTAATAGAAAAACTGCTCCTGAATAGGCACATCTCTGTCTACTCAAACTCATTTCAGGGGTTTTTACATTGTTTTTGATGTTCAGTGAAGTGCCGATCCTCTCCGTCACTGAGCACCAGATGCCTCACTGTTCTTAAACTGCACCAGAATGATAATGTATGTGAAGATCGCACTGCCCACCTGCGCAAGTATTAGAGCAATTAAAAAAAAAAGAGCCTGTTTGCAGTGCAGTAATATGGTGCTTGAATGTTATAGTCTTCTGCAGTGTCGTACATTAAACACTAGTGGCTAGTAAACTGTTTCTAATTTAGTGCTAAGTTATCGACGTTAAAAATCTATGCATTATCTGTATTCGCTTGAGTGAGAGAGATGCATCAAGCGAAACATCACAATAGTGTTAAACTACCGTAATAGTGTCTAGTTAGGTACTGCCTTAATCTTAAAATGAAGAGTACAGTTAATCCCAATAAAATATAATGGAGGAAAAGGCTTTATCTCGGAGCAGTTCAAGTCGCCGTGCCACAACTAGGCTGATCTAACAGAGGAAGACTGAGGGCCCATGAAGAGTATGTCAATAGAAACGTGGAACCCATGCACGAAAGAGCTCCCAGATAGGAACATCGCGCATGGGAACAGCAAGTCCGAAAAAAAGATGAAGAACAGATGAAAGTAAGATTAGGATTATGAAGTAAAGTGGGCACGAAAGATAGACGTCCCGAAGACCTAGCTAACGGCTTAGATAACCAACAGGGTCCCTCAGGGGGCGCTTTTCATCTCCGACAGGGGGCCCAAAGTAAATGAAGAGTAAATTTTTCTAATTTAGTATTTTTATCCTTTTCTCCGAAACAAACCGAACAGTGCATAATAATCTTTAGGTATCTTGGAATGAAGTTCCACCCCCTGATTAGTAGAATTGAGGAAGTTGTAAAAAATATATTGCGCTCAGTGACTTCTGGACCTGTCCACATGCCTGCAGCCCCATGCACACGAGCGACACACGGTACGCGGCCGCTGAACTGCACGCATGAGTTCTTATTACTTGACAACATCGAGGGTTATCCAGCTCACGCGTCGCTCAGGTATGCGGATCTAGAGAGTTTAAATTTGATGTTTCTACTTCTAGAGTATCTGCGAAACTTTTCTGGTGCCACATGTGACAAAAAAAAAAGTCTCCCGCAGTAGCTCATTTTTGAAGAATTTTTGGATGATACAAAATGCATAAGATGAAGTCCAGTAACGCGAAAAAAACTGGTGGTGCGACGGTTGCGAAACTTCAGTTGTCTAAGCGCATCGGGCTTGCGGTAACACAGTAAATCAGCAAGCAAAATCCAAAGACAGAAGAGCACTGGCACTTACCGCTACTGTGGTCTGCCTATTGAACGAAAAGTAATGTGATGCGTGGCCGATGGGCTCGTGGATGGGCCTGAAGCCGTCGACGCCGGGCACAGCCCCGGGCCCACCGCCCGAGTGCATCTGCAGCTGCAGCATCTGCAGGCTGTCGGGGAATTTACCAGCCTGTGGAATACGGCCGAGTTAAAATATTACTAGCCGTTTATTGCTGCCCAGGATAACTATTCGATCACGTATCAAAAAATTGTAGTTTATATGAAAATTATATGGGGTTAGAAGTAAATATAGTGGCAATTTACTTACTATCCAACACTTATAGTGAAGTGAAAAAATATTCGATCACGTAGTAAACATATTTATTTTTTTTACGAAAACTAAGTTTAATAAAGACGATAATATACTCTATTTTAGGTACAAATATACTGAAGTAACACGACAGATAAATAACGTTTACACCACGTTGTAGTAAAGCGGAAGCGACGCTATCTGGGCAACAGTGTGGTGCGTTTCATCAACGACAGCACGAGGAACAACGACTGTCTATTCGGAGCTGAGTGCACAGTGCAAAATGTTGCGGGAACTGTGCTACGTCCCAGGCTGTGGGTTTCCGCGAGGACTCTAATTTAATTCCTACAGAGACGATGCTGAGAGTTTCTAACAGGAGGCTGGTACAGTGAGGAGGCTCAATAATCTATGAACGAATCACTCTTTATCACCAATTGCTAAGGAAATTTTACGTTGACAAATGCGTAACATAAAACTATTACAGAACGACTGCAGGTGATCCTAACTCATCAATAGTTCAATACAGCAAGATACAGTTACTTCCACAACATCAGACTGCAACGTGAAGACGTTAGGGTATTAAATGTGAAATGGTAACGCCTTGCTTGTGGAAATAAGCAAGCGCTAGTGCAGAGTAATTACAAACAAGGCCATTAGCGGGAGCGATAATTGAATCAGCTCGCGGGGCGCAAGTTTCGCGTATGATATCTTCAACAGCGTTTAAGTTGTAACCTAAGGCGTTTGCATTAAAAGTTTAACGATGACCATGTCTTTGCAAGTTTAACGGATCAATTCTAGGAGCGGACGAAAGGCGTAATAAAAGGCGTGTTCGATAGGGACAAAAACCTAATGTATTTGGCTTAAATCGAGCGGAAAGTCAATTCAGACCGTTCTTTTCGCCACTCTGACTTGAGTTTAAGGCCTTAAGCGGAACCGGCTTGGGCCGACACTCAAATCTGCTCCAGAGGTCGTTTGACTTCTTTAAAGTTAATATACTTTATGCAGATGCCACACGTTATCCCAAAGAACGAGTAGCCGTGTTTTGCGTGCGAAATCAACGTCTAAATACCTGCACACTCTCGCTTTTGCGCAATATTCTGGGATGGAGCATGCAGTACTTTTGCGCTCGATACACTGGTCAAACGAGCGAAATTATGTCAACAAACCGCCACGAGAGACACCCAGAGACCTCTATCGGCGGATAGGGCGTTCAGTTCGCTGTCGGAGCCGCAATGGGTTTATTATTTTCAAAATGTTTCATCATAGAACTGGTCTTAATATTACTTTCGAATGCATTGGGTAGCATCTATTATATTATTCTGCTTGTTAAATGTATTTTTGTCATGGTGTTCAGCCCGTAGCCATGACAACGTCGTTTAGATGATTGGAGCTCGAAATTTTTTTCTGACCAACGGACCATTCTCACGTGTGAATAGAGAGCTGCTTTTGAAAAAATTTTGCGCGTTTGCGAGAGTTTCCTCAGCTTTTGGCAAGCGTGTGCCACAGCCTTTACTTTAGCCTAATGTAAGCTACAATGGTGTCATGGAAAGAAACTTTTTCCTTTTGGTGAATTAATATTAAAACAAATGGAAGAATTTTTGCAATTTTAACCTCCGATTAAAAAAATTTGTTAGGTCGTTTTCTATGACAACAATGAAAGAATATAAGAAAACTTAATTTAATGTTATTTTAAGTATATTGCTCTGGCAATACATATTCATACCATGGATTGGCAAAATAACATATTATATATTTTGTTTAACCTCCGTAGCGGCAACTTGGGCGTTTCAACAGAGAAACTACTTGTGCACTATTCACATACCGCATATTGGGTAGGCGTGGTGGCCACGTGCGCTTTTTTGGGCAGGGAAACAAGGCGCAAAGTATAGTGGGAGACACTCAAGTGTGTCCTTTCACACGAGAGAGAGTAGAGATGTCCCGCGAACCAGGTCGGTTATCTCGATCGACAGCCCACCTCACGGGACAGAGAGGAAAGCAGAAAACCTATTTACCTTGACAAAACTAACCTCGTCAGCAGGAACTGCGGCAAGCTGCACCATCTCCTGCGGATAAGGCACTCGGGAAGCTTGGGTGCGTGATGCCCAAATATATATTGTGACAGGGATAGGGCCCTCCAGAATATGCCCCTGAGGGCTGATAACAACATGTCAAGTCACTCGTGCGGACCAGGGTTGTGCTCTGTTTACATAGTGCCACCACTGTCGCGTCCGATGTAGGGTATCACAAGTAACCTCTAAAATGTTAGCTGGGCCAGTTTCTTACTTCTAATCTATCTAAGGTAAGGTAACGACATTGTTGAAGTTTACGAATAAAAATCCATAAGATTTACTTCCAAGGATGCTTACCTTTCAAATACAGTATTAGGAACATTGCACAAGTTCTGCTAGTGACTTCACAGCTTAGGTTAATATTTACAGCTTTAACTGCTAAAAGCAGTTCGATTGAGACACGCTAAATCCGTCCGAAAAGTCAAGTCAGGTGCACTTCAATATTCGAAGCGACTTCCCATCAAACACGTCTAAACTGAAATAATTCCTGTGAGACGAGCTAATCACATCAATTTTGCGTAGCGTCAAACCTCAATTGTGCGACCGAGCGTGGGTTTGCTCAAACTAGATCCAAACTACAGTCGTTTAGTATCGAAAGCTCGGCCAAACATAACCAAGAATCCAGCCGAAGTTCACTAAACCTCATAAACTATACGAATACCTTCATGAAGGCGACTTCAGGTTCATATTACACTGAAGGCCGTCCCCAGGTTTGCCCGAATGCTACCCAGAATCAAGACTTTTACGTTAGACTTTTCCCCTATTCCAGTGGTTCCAAAAGTTCAGTTTTCTACGGACTCCTTGCGAAATCGCCCTGAAACACACGGACCCTCCGCTATTAAAATGACAGCAACTTAGTATACTGCGTACTGAATGAGTTTTGTAGTTATCGATGGTTTCCAGGCTATTGCCTTTCACTTAATACAGGATGGCAGAGGCATAACATACACCAAACATATAATAATTAGTTGTTAATTACTCAAGTCACAGTCACGCGATATCCCTACTCGCTATTCACAGATAGCGAGTTTTCACCTTTCCCTCTCTTGAATTTATTTTGACTCGTCCTAAATGGCTATTTGCATTAAATGATGGTTAGCATATGCTGTTCTCGCCGTTTGTACAAAAATTTTTTCTTGTGATCGATTTTATGGGTAACTATGCCTTAGTTAAAATTTCTAAGTTTCAATAAATTGATGTAAAAGATTAATATAAGCTATTTAAACTTATATTTTTCCTCCTATAACCTTAACATATTGTGTAATTTTATCATTTATAGAATAAAAACAACGCAATATTGCCACAGACGCTTTAAACATCATAAACTAGTAGGGGGTCAGTGCGTGAACCAACAAGACGTCCGTTGGTTCATACGCACACTCAATGGGAACCACTGCCATAGACTACTTGTTAACTTGACTACGCTCTCAAATTTACATATGGGGCTGATGGCAAAGTGATTAAACTTCGATAAAACTTTTCCAGTCAACAAAGCACCTTAAACAAAGAGTAAACTGCTCTGTGTGATACAAGAATGTTTTTTATCAGTAAACAAACGTCAATTTTTAGCTAGATATCATTATTATTATCAACATTATTATATTGAGAGTTTATCCGTCGTATTAGCTACGAAAATGATTTAACAGGTACACTATGTCTGACAGTAAATAAAGCGCGTGCATCTCTAACCCTACACAACTCGGCCGAACGAATTCGCTCAGCCATGCGGCACAAGGAAAGAAGCGAAAAACGAAAAGAGAAGAAGACAGAGGAAAGAAACACCCGTGAGGGGGACCCTTCCGTGGCCCGCACACGGGGGCAGACAGGAATCTTCTGGGATGGGTCGCTTACCACGATTCGACGACCCACCCCACGGAACAGAAGGGGATATATAGAGCACCTATTTACTTTACAAAACTAACCTCGTCAGCAGGAACTGCGGCCAGCTGCAACATCTCCTGCGGAAAAGGTATTTAGGTTTACCCCTGGGTTTGTAAGGCCCATACGGAATATATTCTGACAGAGAAAGGGCCCGTCAGTATGTAGTCCTAAGGGCAGCCTGATATCAACTGTGGACGACGATAATCGATTCTTATGACCCAAAAATTCCCTAATATTGGTTAATATAACTTTTGCATATTACCATTGACCAGTGCTCAGGTATGCGCGCCTTAACGCTATCCTTGCGCCTCCAGGAACAGTTCAGTTTTTGTTTTGGGTCGCTATGTCGACTGTAAGAATTTATTAGCGAGGTTATATAACTTCGGCATCAGCCCCACTTGTGAGGAGTGGACAGTCAAGTATCGTGTGGTCCATGCCACAGCCATTTGGATGACTTCCGATAGACAGTTCTATTAATTACAGTAAGGATAATGGGTACATTGCGCCTTACCTGCAGGCTGAGGTGATGCCCAAACTCGTTGACCGTGCTGATGAGGGCTATGAACACGAAGCAGTATATGACCTGCATACGAAGTCCAGAGTAGCCGGTGCCCATACCACTGTAATTATAGATACCAGCGACTCGCTTCGTCATTAAATAACTAAACCGAAAATAATTCAATGAAAGCTTCATTTCCTTCACTTTTATCGCGGGTCCGTTCTCAGGAAGGTCCTTCTTTTTTCCTTCGTTGATTTTCTACTCAATCTGATGAACATTATCAGCTCAAGAAAAAAATTGCTTGGTGAATAAGCTACCGTAAACACAATCTAGTATCGGTTAGCATTTACAGATATTTCAGACACCAATAAAACTTAAATTTAAAAACTTTAAAAATAAATTTTATTATTATGATCAGGTGTTCCTGCCGTATTAGATAAGAAGACGAAATAACAGGGATCCAATTCGGTGTAGCATAGTTCAGAGGTCGAGTCGAACTCAGATGAGTTCAATTGGTGTAGTAGTGGTCAGGTGCACCATATCTGACAGGAAATAATCCGCATCGCATCTCAAACCCTACACGGTTCGGCCAAACGGATTCGCTCGGTCATACGGAACAGGGTAAGAAACGAAACACGATAAGCAGACAGAAGAAAGAAACGCCCGTGCGGAGCGTCCTTTCCGTGTCCCCTCCTTCCACGGGAGTAGATCGGTGTCGCCCACTTCGCGGAACAGAAGGAGAAATATAGAAAACCTACCCAACGTTTGCAAAACTAATCTCGTCTTCAAGAACTGCTGCCAGCTGCAATATCTGCTGCGGAAAAGGTATTCAGGTTCGCCCCTGGGTTTGTAATGCCCATATATACATATTTCGATAGGGAAAGGGCCTGCCAGTGGAAAAACATAGGGGCCCTCTGCCGTTCAGCTGGTGAAGTTTGTCCAATACCCTTTTTCATATCGGGACAGACAATATCCTAATTAAATGTTTCACATTTAAACGATAACGTTTGTAATGGATCGATATTCGTCATGGTGCCATCTACAATACTAACTTGAGAGATATGCAAGTCGGAGCTAGTAACTGGTTCATATTCTATAACGGTATCCTATTGATAATATAATGCGATTTCAATTATGGGTTGATAGCTCCTCAAGTGTACTTATGCAATGAACAACCAACTTACACAATAAAGAGTATACGAAGAATATAAGCCTTAATCCCGTAACATTTAGGGCTAACAATCACATGAACCAGGCGTGAAGGTAAGAAAATATTGTATCTACACTTTTACATTGTACACTCTTGTACAGAGCAACGGGAACTTGGTAGTAGAGCCCGGATTTATTGCAGCTTCCGGCGTTAGTGCAATAACTGCAATGAGAGCTATAAATGCAATATATTAGGCCGTGTTCATATGTCCCTCATTGTAACGCGTTCATTCAAACTGATGGAGGCCCCGCGATGATTTGAGAGAAGCAGCTGCAGCGAACGCGGTAGACTGAAGAATGAAGCATGTCCTTTATTTAACGCGCTGCGTAAATTAAGTTCGGTAAGCAGAACTTTTAAATGCTAAATTTATTCCATGCAGCGTTCACAGATCATAATAGACAAGTCGACAATTTTTTTCTTATCCTCACTTTAATGATCAGAATCACTGCACAGAAATCCCGTTTAAGAGAAAAAAATTAGTAAACCTGATAATGTTTGTAATAAGAACACGGACGCCATCTTTGATTTGGTAGTCCAACTGATTGCTCTGTTCTGAGTTCTCTTCTGTCGGTTTATCAGGCCAAAACTATTTTTAAAATAGGTTATTCCTATCAAAATCAGTCTATCCGGTTATGGGATACGAAAGTGACTTTAAACCGACGCGATGTTTAAGCGAAAATGTAGAGAAACGATTTCATAATTGAACGTGCAGCATCATTCATATGAATGAAGCACACTTTTACGTGTGGACAGACAAAAAAAAAAAAATTGACGCACAGCTCGTGTTCATTTTCGTGATTGAACGCGTTACGATGAGGGACATGTGAACTCATGTCACTTAGTATCACTGACACGTGTCACAAGACTTCAAACGCTATGACAATTGGTTCCCTTATCAATTATTTTTCCATGTATATGTTGGGGTAAAAATATCATTGAGTTGCAATACCTCAAAATCTGACTATTAAATATTTATTACCTTTTTCGTTCGGGGGATACATCATGGGAACAGGTAAAGCGGGATACTTGTAAGAATCATTCTCGCCATTGGGAAGAACTGTCAATTAACACAAGGGCAATGTATGCCTACTATTAATTGGTATTTGGAATTGAAATAGGTGTCCGTTGATCCACGAACATGCTATTCCTGTTTGTTATCCGACTTTTTTTTTGTCCTCTCACTTTTTTGCTCTATTTGCTTTTTCTTTGTTTCCTATTTCTTCCACTCCTATTACTTAGGTGCAATAAGAGCAAATTTTAAGTACAATAAAAACAATTTTTTGATGCAAAAAGAGCAATTTTTAGGTGCAATATGAGCAATTTTTAAGAGCAATAAATGTAACATTTTAAGCGCAATAAATCCGGGCTCTACTGATTAGTACCCAACAAACGTAGAAAGATTTGGCTACGATTGAAAAGAAAAAAAGATTAAGTCACCTGCAATGAGTGATTTTCTTCAGACATTAATACTTCAGAAGACTGATTCTCAGAGAATAAACTATTCACTGTCTGTTGATCCATATCTCCATTAAACATTCCACTATTAGTTTTTTACAAGTTACTTACCTTTCTTCATCACAATGTTTACCTAGTGACAGGTAGCTATAGCATAGTTAGCAGTTAGTCATGTTTTCCCTACCTGAAGAGCAGAGACACCACCAAATCGTACAAAAAGAGACACAACTCTATCCCGAAATAAACGAAGGTCCAGAGCATCATGGGAGAAAAGGCAGTGTTGGCCGTCTCGGTTAAGGTGGCCAGCTTTTCGTATCTGATCCGAAGCAGTCGAATCTGACAGGCGAGGGTATGGGCCAGTTGGTCTTGATTTTTCCACTGAGGATGTCGTGAAGTTAAAAACTCGTTACTGGTGCTAGTTCGCTGACGCACTTCTTTTAGGTGTTTCTGTAAAACACACAGACAACTATCAAAAGGTTCTGTGAAAGATCGAAAGTGGTCAAATTATTCTGTAAATGAACGATAAACGGTCCAGCGATTTTGTAAGGCCGGGTTCATAGTCCTACTATGATCTTCTTCACTCGTACGCAGCATAAACAGCCATAAGTTTTGTTGCTTTTCTTTTTACAACTCCGGAGTAACCGCGAGCATGTACACTTTTCAGCATGTCTGTCTGTCTGTCTGCCCTGACTCCAGACTTGATGGGTCGCGTATGAAATTGAGTTTCGTTCACAGACCTCTGTACCTCTTAGTTTCGTTCTCAGGCATCTGTTCAACTGAACTTCGTTCTCACACCGGACTTAGTGGGTAGCAGACTGGATGGTCTCGACGTGTTTGCAACACCTATTTCAGTTGTGAATAACAGAAAGGAAATAGTTCTACGTCAGTTTAAGCTTGAAGAGATATTCCATACTTCATGGGTGAGACTTACAAATGGCAAATTCACACAATGGTCAAACTAACGAGTTCTTCCTCAATTCCCCGTCCGAAGATATTTGACCACACGATAATTTGACTGTCCACTCCTCGCAAATGAGACTGATGACAGATTGATAAATCCTTGATAAAATTTGCTCTTTGCAACGAACCAACTTGGAAGTAAAAATAAACTGTTATTGGAGACTCAAGAAATGCATCTATTGGAAAGAAATACGCATGCGTAAAATTTATTTTAGCTAATTTTAGGTCATTTTACTGTCCCAAGCTTCAATTATCGTCGTTCACAGTTGGTATATAGCTACGAATTTGTGTTTCTTGCTGATAAACACATTTTTGCATCAACGAGAACCATTTACTTTTTACTTGAGGTCGTTCTGTAGCCTGACAAAGATTTTTTATCGAAGTTTAATCTATTTGCAATCAGCCTCATTTATAAATTTCAGTGGATACTGGATAGTCGAGGTATCGTGTGGTCCAGGGTCCTCGTACACACAGCTGCGGGCATTCAAAAGATGTTCCACAATGCGAGCCGTGCACAGTCAGTTTGCTCAGCAAGTGTCACTAGCAAAATTTCGGTAAGCTATCCACATTGTGGGGGTACTAGAATTTGGAGAGCTATGCGGTTTTATGTTATGAAAACGGACACAGTAACACAGTTGGGCACGGAGCTCAGGAAGCTCGTTCATGTAACTATCGTATGAACCCGCCTCAAGCTCACTGACTCGACCGCTAACATTTTAGTAAATCTTTTGTTATCCTCCCAGTTGTGTGTGCAACGATGCACCGCAATGTTGGAACATTTTTTACTACGAAAACGAAACAGAAGACTTTGTGGAGAACCCACCTTGAAAAGATCTGAAAATTGTCCAACAATATATGCTATGGCAGGTGCTAAGAGTTTTCAAGAAGAACTCAGGATACTCTTGCGGCTAACATTTTAACACTTCTTGTATTCAGGAAAGAAGCAGCTCCTCACATCATAACAATTTTTTTACGCAACGCAATATCAACTGCGAACATTTCACCAAATATTTTGTGCATAGGAAAAATCAATGGCTAGCATGTAGTCTATATAATAGCTAACTTTTGAACTAAGGACAGAAGCAACGGCTATTTTATCCACTTCTTTTACGGAAGCAAGCAAGGGATGCAATTTTTCTGGATTTGTTTGTGAACTGAGGAACGAAGCAGCACATAAAGTATTGAAGATATTATAAGCCGAGGAAATAGGAGACCACTAACGTTACTGCTGCCTCTCTTGCCTAGAAAAAAAAAAAAGAAAACTGCAACAAAATCAACACGACTTCAAAAGAATAACAGAAAGCAACATCTCGCAATACGATAAAAACTGGCAAACAATTTTGTGCAAAACGAAAATAAGCTGCCAAAATATTTTGTGCAGAATGATCAAAGAAACTGACGTAAGATTTTGTGAAACGATAAAAACTAGAAAATAGTTTGCAAACCATAGCAAGAACAGCTAAAAATCTTGTTAAAACTTAAAACAACAGAAAATGGTTAAACAACTCTGTCACGAATGCAGAAAAGGGTTAAATAACGCAGGAAAAATTCTTAAAAAGGAAAAATGTAGAACAAAAATGTCCCAGGTTCCGTCACAGTCATGTCTATCAAGATAGTATTTTTGGCTGTTTTATTATCTTTCTATACTGTATATATTTTATCAATAGCAACGGGGGACAACTTTCGATGAAGCCCGATGGAATCGCCAGTCAAAGATAGCTTTCACGTGACCAAACTAAAGCCATGCGTGACATCAGGACAGTCACAACCAATCGCACTTCGGCACGTTCCTCACCACGAGTAGGATGATTCCTTAGAATGGGTATGACGTCATGCACGACGTGTTGGTCAATTCATTTTGATCTCTAGTTAGTCCGAAAGTAGGCATATTTTAAAAGATATTTTTCCTCTTCATAAATAAGTTTTTCTAACCAGTAAATAGAATTTTATGCAAAAGCTAAAAACAAACTCAAAATCGCAGGAACTCAATTTCAGAAGAAAGGTATATAGTCAAGTAGCGTGCATGCGATTCATATTTAAAGTCCTTCACAAATGTACGAGCAACTGCAATTTTCGAGCACTTTATTGCCAATAAAGCACCACTGTCGAATGCATTTTGTATTGTTTTTGCTGGCGTATTGTTAAGCCCAATGCACACGACAGACTTCCTTTACCATCATCTGAAAAGGAATCTGTCACAACGATAATCAATTGAATGTGCGAGTACCATACGAGTGTATGCCTGGAAGCTGACTGGCTGTCGACAGCAGACATAAACTAGAGCACTCTGAGAGCGTATACCCCCGCCAAGTGAGGCAACGGTGGCAAAAAATTCAAACTGGTTCAGAAACAATAAGTTTCTTAGTATAAACTCCAAAATCTAATAATTTGTGCCTTTTTATATTAATAACAGCTTGTTCAATTTTCTTGAAGATCTGTTCTTAACTTTTTGAGTTATACTGTTAACAAACGTTATGACAAATATGAGTAAAACATACAAACGAACAAACTGATCTGCACTAAAATTTGATCATTTATGTCTTTTAACATTACTAACAAACCCTATAAATTTCATAAAGATCCATTATTGTTTTATGAGTTATTGTGCTAACAAAAATAAAATTAAAAACAGTGACGAACGAACGAACGAACGAACGAACGAACGAACGAACGAACGAACGAACGAACGAACGAACGAACGAACGAACGA
>LQNS02278170.1:10842517-10854463 GCA_001587735.2 Parhyale hawaiensis | reverse complement strand
TGGATTTCCTTTAGCAGCGTTTTGGGCTTCCCGGTGTTGCAAATGCTTCATTTGGGTTGTATTACCTGTCCGTGGGAGCTCAAGCGTGAAGTTTTAATAATAATAATAATAATAGTAATATATTAGGAGGGACAGACTATTGGTGAAGATCCGTCTCACCCAGAAAGTTATGGATCGATTTTTATGTGATTTAATGTTGTTAGCGTTTTTTTTTTGTAGCAAATGACCAAATTTTTGTGTTCATCTGTTGGTTCGTTTGTCTCTATGTTTGATTTTAGGTTTGGTTGCAATACAACTCAAAAAGTTATGATTGGATCTTCGTAAAATATTTTGCAATAGTTGCAAATGTAAAAAGACATTAATAACCAAATTTTGGTGATGAACGGTTCGTCTGTTTGACAAATGTATGCCAAAATGTTAGCGAGAACATAACTCAAAAGGTTACGGACGGATCTTACAAGTTGCAGAAGCTCTCATAACTGTCAAGAGGCAGAAATGACCGAATTTTGGTCGCGATGAAAAGTTAATCTCAGTTTCACAACCAATTTGAAATTTCCGTAAACACTGCCTTCATTGGCGGAGGTGTGAGCTCTCAGAGTGCTCTCGTTATCCATACAGTGTAATGAGTGAATTGGATGCAATTTACTGTTAATTGTAGTGCAATACCTGCTGCAGGGGTTGAATGGATAGTTTATTTGTATTCCAGCATCTAGACGTACTACCCAAAAGACTGCCGTACTATATACAGTAAATACCTACTCACATATCATGCCTACCCTCGTTTGGCACCTATTGGGCTTACTCTTACAAATGAAAGAAATCTAACTCAAAGCTTCAGCGCCAAATCCACTCTATTACATGTTCACTTATCTCTTACGGGCTAGAAAACATATCAGTTGAGCTCGTTAGTTGGTCAACAGACATTTAATGCCGGGGCCACACTATGCATTTGCACAGACAACCTGATGGGAGACCCTGCCGTCATTGATGTCACCGTATCTAAGCTACACATTTAGTATGTTTCGAAACAGCACGCAAGTTGCACTTCCTGGCAACCAGTTGGGCGTAGAATGCTTAAGTGGCTTCGGCATTACACTGTTACGTAAGTTTCGAAAGGGTTTGAAACTTCGATTCAGCTAGCACTCAGTATCCCCGGGAGAGTTCGATGTAATCTTCTACCCGTAGCTTAGCTTACATAACTCACATAATTGCTATAGTTGAGCAGTAATTTGTTGAATTTATGGAATGATAATGGCTTGCTTGCTAAATAAAACGCTGCACATACTGTAGAAGCGTCAAGAAGCAGTTTTAATAAATCTCAGCAAGACTGATACCAATGTAGTCTGCAGGCTCAGCTTCGTCTCTAACTTCGAGAGTCACTTTCAGTTTGTTATTAATGCGGAGGCGTCACATAAAGGTAACTACGCATTCTAGTCCTTTAACTATAGGTAAAATGGCAATGATCGTGAGTTTTCATATTAGAGCAGAGAGTAAATTTATTTTTAAGTGATATCACACAGATGCGATTATGCATTTATTCACCTCGGTGTGTATGAAGAATAAATTCTCCAAATACTAATCCGTGGCCTCCCTTCGCTCCCTCTTGCCTCACCGCCCCCCTACCGCCCCTTTTGGCTATCACCCCCTTCAGGAACCACTGCCGTACATGGACCGTCTCAAGGACACCTACAGGCATACACGGAGAGTTCATACTAGTCATAATTCAACAATACATTTATTACATATGCGCCACGAGTTCGTGACAAGAACTGTCAGTGATAGAGGAGTAGACACAAAGAATCACATCCTCAAGGAGCGTGAGATTCTGCTATTCCAAGTACAAAGAACTATGGCAATATTCGGCAGGCAAGTTGTATTGACAGTCCGAATTCGAGAGCTCATTACCTTATCATGCCTACTAATGTTTAAATATTTATGAGAAAATGGATGACAGCTGAAGGACAAAGCTGCCTACATATCAGATGCACGAGACGAGTCAGGAATACTGTACCTATATAGCAGGGCGCTCAAACGCAGCGTCGCATAAACGCTGTTACTATTAATACAATTGACGGAGTTTCTTCATAACGTTGTAAACCTGCGGGGGGAAAATCCTATGTAGTGAGGCAGCACAAACTAGTGCAGGGGTGGGCACACAACGGTCCGGGGGCCACATGCGGAATCTCCGATACATTAACAAATTTTAAGCGCTTATAATATTTATTCTATAATTGCACATCTGCGGCAAAAAAAAAAACACAATTTTCATAGCCCACTTAAAGTGAATATCAGTGTTACTACTGTATTTTTTATCTTGTTCATGTTTGGTATAGATACACCGGGTGCGGGAGCGGCCCGTCGCTCAAATTTTAAAAGGCCACGAGTCAAAAAGTTTGCCCAACCCTGGACTAGTGAGAGTATAGGATTAACCCTACAAGGAGCAGCGTAAATTATAGGCCTAGATGATAGTTCATATATTGTTCGTGTTACGAGAAGCTATTTTTTTTTTTTATCCTTATGGGGCCAGTTGATGCTGTTACTACCGCTATTTTCATTAACATCGAGAAGAAGAGAAATTAAAGTGATGCTTGTGATTGTACAATGGGGCCCAACGAGATACTCTCAGAGTTTTTTTCTGTTAGTTGTTTTCCTAGTACACAAATCTTTGAGATTTTCTAGGAGTGCATATGGCGTACAATAGGATTGAAAACAACATATTGATGACATAAAAAAAATTATATAAAGAAGACAGAACCATGCAAAGAAGATCACCGAGCAGAGGAAGTGTAAGGAGAAATTAAAATAATAATAATAATAATAATAAAAGAGAACAAAGCCATCGGTAGTAGAGTGAAAATTGAAATAAATCGCGCATGCACTAAATAAATCGAATGAAATGACGGTGGTACCGTGAACTAATACCAAAACGCTTTCACCAGCGATGGTGTGGCATAAGCGAGTTCCCGAAGCGATTAATTTGAGGGAAATACGAGTCACGAGCATGTATTTCGGGTAATTTTAACACACGGAGTGATGCGATTTGCGTAGTTGGTCTTCCCCGCATCACTTGTTATTTATTCATTGAAACTTTTTGGGATGACGACACTTGTTGAATGAACCAAATTATAAAAGGTCGCGGTATAGTAAGTGGCCTACCATAATGTGTTAGGCTACAACAGATTACGGTAGCTAGACTTGCTAAGAATTGAGTAGTTTTGTCAAAATCAAGCTAGGTTGCTCAAGAATAGGCGAGGTTATTAAAAAATGGGTCGGGTTAGCGGGCGTTCGATTAGAAGTCGAAATAAAGCCTTCGAGGCTTTACTTGTCCGGAACTTTAGCCAGGCGCGGGGCTGTGGCTTCGACCCGCACAATTGAGTTAAGGGCATTGCCCATAATTGGTAACTCTTTAGACTTCCAGCAAACTATTTCCCTTTGTTAAAGGGAGCGTCCAGCCTGCTGCTCACCGTAACTGCCTCGCTGTTAACATTGGCAATACGATTAAGGGACGCACGGCCAAAGCTCGTATCTCAAGTTACGGACAAGTTCAGTTTCGTCGGCTTAATTTTGACCCCCAATCGAATGCACCCTTAGCCAAGAATAGACTAGGTTAGTCAAAAATAGGTTATGTGAATGAAGAATAGACTAGGAAACGATCGTTTCAACTAAATTGGCGCCATAGTTTTTGGTGACCCGAGGTCGACTGCAGCTACACTTACTCATCTGGGGCCAGTGGGCCTATACCCGCAGCACAAACAAGTGCATGTGGGTTTCCCAGGCGAGGGTGTGATATAAGTTGACTTTACCTATATCTTTACATGCGTAACCTAACTAATTGGCACACACATTATACCTGCACCTCATCCATATAAGCCACTTACAATAGCGACCCCTCATAAACTACATCACAGGCAGTGGAGTATGTGACCAAACCCGCATTCAAAATTTCAGATTCAACATTGCACTCACCCAAATATCGTAGACACTGGTGCATCAGAGAGCCGGGCGACTGTAGGCAGCTGTAGAAAGTAATAATGTGACCAAGGGTTAGGTTTGCATAACTAAGCACCTGTATTAAGAATATAGTTTGTACGAGTGCTAATTTTACATCTGTAGTATCCGCTAATACCAAGAAATCACTCGAATTATTCTTCTGGAATTCGGCGAGTTATTTTTCTCAAACTAGCACGCCAATCCGCTATCAGTCAAATTTAATTGCTATTAATATAATGGAATTTTAATACGTTTAGATGCCATATATCTTCAGAAGGTAATTTCCTTGAAGGGCAGCGATACCGGCTACTGGACGTACGATAACAAGATCCATCCAAAGCATTAGTGGAAGAGACCGCGAGATACCGGTATCTTTCTTTGCACAATTAGGAAATTACGCGTTAATAATTTTGATTCACAGTTTGGGAACCACCGCAATGACCTAAAGACGACTACACACGCTAGTCAAAAGTTGAGACTGTGGCACATGCGCGGTATATTCCACCCAAAATCTTGCTTCCCTATTCCTAAGTGAGAAAAGTCAGAAGACCTAACTTATTTCGAGCTCAGATTAGCACACCGCCGTTGTCATTGTTATGGGTTCAATAACACGACACATATAAACAAAGCAAGCAGAATATTATTATGGATGCTAACTATTTCCCTCACAAATAACATCAGGAGTAAGTCTATGCTAAAATAAAATGCATCTTAAAAATCATCAGCTGCGCGCGACTATGGATGGGACCGAACACAACGACCTGGATGGCGCAGCTAGTGGTTTGTTTACAAAAGTCTGTGCAGTTGACCAGGGAAGCGCGGTCCTATTCCTAGAAATGCGAGAGCACTGGCTGGTAGACACGCTATTTCAGGAAGCAAAGAGCGTAACAGGACTCACGTGAAACTAGCGCCAAAAAGTGAAGTCATCAATGACGTCACATCGACGAACGATATGCCTGAGCAGCTCATTGGTATTTAAATAATTTCGCCAGAAAAATCGTCGTAAATTGCGACTGTCCACTGCTTCCTGCACTAGTCAAAAGAGCGAGTTTCGTAGCTAATAATCCGTACGCTTAGGTGAGCCCTCATAAACACAGCTGAGACAGCACCAAAACAGGTATAAAAATCTTAGCCGTCAGCTCGGTTTGCCCAGAAAGTGCTGTTATTTACGTTTCGAACATTTCTTCAAACGTGGAGAGAATAATAACTCCATATTCTTTGCAAGTGTGCGCATTTAGATGGACACATCAACGCATTCGGATGCAGAGATGACGAAACTCGTTGTTTTGACTTGCGTGTGTACACTAGACTCTCAGCAGGTTTATAGATATCGATTCGGGGGTCAAATGCTTGTAAAATCCTTTTGTTGACGATCCTGCGGCATCTCCTTACCGTGTGCACCGACGGCCACCACTAAACCAAGCCAGTGCCACAACGATGAGAACTCACCCGCCACACGAGCTGACACGGGCAGCTGCCCAACAGGCTGAGGTACCGCAGGAACCACAGGCCACTTCGTAGTGGTGACGTCAGTGGCAGGCTACTACAAGTCATGTCGGCTGCTCTGTAACACAAACATTTGATTACGCACAGATGAATAATTCAGTTTCACCAGTAATGCCCGTGGTTCTCGGACTCTTATTAAAGTAATAAGCATTTTTCTAACCGAAATGAAAGCAACGGCTAATATTTTTGCAACTATTCACACCGAGGAAACAATAAACAGATTATACTTTACCAACAGTTTTGCCAAGAAACACACGCACAAAAAAAGCTAATATTTTCAACAATATCTCTTCACGCGCCAAGGGAGAATTGAAGGCCAATATTTCAACAATATTTTTACGGACGAAAGAACAATAGACAATAGTGTAAAGCTTACAGAATTTCTTCGCCAAGGATGCAGCAATAGTGAATATTTTCAATTTCTCTTGCTGGTGAAAGTCAGGAAGCAAGTAATGGTTAGCTATAGTTGAACCACCCATTTTCCGTGAAAGCTGGCCTTTGTAGAGATGGTGGTATTGGGACCAGAAATTAAAATACTCAAATTTAATTTTCGAGCTGATGCAGGTGATATGAGGGAGGTATAAATGTTTTCATGTAGACAATATCGACTGTGGAGATATCCATGGGCGTGCGGTCAAGGGAAGCAATGGTGCTGAAACATTATTCTACTGGTAGAATGGGTGTGGTCCATGGGAGCAAAGGGAACAATGCTTGGCCTCTTAATTATAAGCTAGCAGGACCCGTGAAACTTCCACGGCTTTGCAAGGCCTTTCAGGCAGACCCGTGAAACGTTCATATTTTAGCATGGTAATACCACGTTTTAAGAGTGTCGTGAAGCGAACCAAAACAATTATGAACGAGACCTTGAGAACTGTACTAAAAGTAAGAAGAGACGTAAACAATGTCCCTACGGTATCGACCAATATTATGTATTTTAGATTAAAACTTTTTCAATTCGAAGATGTGCATCGTTATTCTATCCTAAAGTTCTATAGAAAGGCCATAGTTGGTGAAACTCCATATTTTCCGACTCACTTTAGCCCACTCGTAGCTACTCAGCACCATAGCAGAAGGAGCCGTAGGTTTAACTAGCCGGATATCCGTCTGGAAATTGAGAGGCGCTTCACTATATTCCAGTGCGTGCAAGCCTACAATCAGCTCGCCGAAGAACTTGCTCAACCAATGTCGCACGATACATTGAAAAGGCGTTTTAAAGACAATTGTATAAACCAGTATAATCCATCTGAGATTTAGCAAAATTAGCATACGTTGGATGACATTGTTTTTAATGTCCGATGTACTTATGTTCGTGTATAACGTATGTCAGCTTCTAAGTTACATCTTGCTACTGATGTTGCATTTTTATTCGCAGTAGATTTAGAAATGGCCATGAATAATGTATTACTCTTAGAGAAATACGTTAACGCTTTTATTTCATTACAATTCATCCCATAAGTGACTACACTTTTAGCTGGATACGCTCTCGATTTTAATGTGTCTTTTGGTAATTTGTATATTTCTGTTTATGAATTCATTTGTAATCAGAGAACAATAAATGTGTCTATCCAATATTTTTAATTTTCATTAACCGTCATGGAGAAAACATTATGGTGGGTTGCATTTGAGATGTGTATAGTGGGAGAGAGATCAAGGAGAAAACTTAAATCAAAAAGAAAACACATATATCAGAGTATTCGGGGGACTTCATCTTCCATAAACACGGATTACTCCGCTAAGGCCGATAAGGTTCAATGAATTCTGTTAAGAACTCATGTAGAGTTTACTTTGAATTTGCCATAACATAACTGTGTATTACTTTATATGTCATATCAGCTCTTGCACACAAGGACTTTCACACTATAGCAGTCAATCTGAAAATGGGCAAGATTGTAACAATTTATTGGAATCTTGTTTACGATTAAAGTAAATTGGAGCCTGTTGGCACCAATCATGCAATCCAATTCCAACTCCAATAAATCGGTACGATCTCCTGTCTACACCTGAATGTAAATTGTAACAACCTGTTCATGCCGATAAATCGCTACAATTTATCGTAGCGTGTAAACCCTGCTTTAGGCTGCAAAAAAAGGCGGATTACCATGAAGTTTATTTTGTTTCTCTCATAAAATACGAGAAAATTAAAGAAATAGGTGTTCTATGAGGCTTTGTTACTTCCTTGTGGAAATTACAAGATTTCGGAAGCTACTCTGAATTCTAATTTACTGCAAATTTGAGGAAAACTATGAAACTGGTCAAAAAGTGACACTTGTCAAGCTATCTGACTGACAGCAAACATTTTATTGACCTTTTGTGGGCACACAGCTGTGTTTGAAAGACGAAGCAAAGGCTTTGAACACTTTACCCTGCCCATGGGGGAAAGGAAATTGTCGAACAACCCCACCTTAAAACTTTATTTACTTGACAGTCAATTTGAACTTTTTTTCCAAGATACCAAGCCTATCGCTTGAATGTGTTGCTATACCCTCGAAAACACAACCGCGTGGCAACCAAAAGAGTTATAATTTTGACACACGCTAGCAAAACCTGAGGAAGCTCTCGCAAACGCGCAAATTTTTTGCGCAAAGGAACACCACACGTGAGAATAGTCCCGTTGGTCAAAAAAAAATCGAGCTCCTTTCATATGGCTACGGACTAAACACCATGACAAAATTATATCTGAATAGCAGAATAATATAATGGATGGTACCAAATGCCTTCAAAAGTAATACTAAGTCATATTACATGATATGATAAAATATCTGAAAATTAATCAACCGTGCTAAAGAACGTATATAAATGGTAGGTATCTGCTTTGACCATGATTGCTTACTCAAAGTTTTGTCGATACTGTAAATAAAAACGTTAATAATACTGACGAAATCTGCTACGTGGGAGCATCAAGGAGCGTAAGCTACCAAGTTCTACGCAACATTTGCACCGACAATGTGGCTGCTGTCGTGGACCTTGAGCTGCGTTCGGCGAAGTCGCACAGACGCTTATTGTGGGGTAGGGCAGTGTGGATGACGCTCAAAGTAGCTGCACTTTATAGACTTTAATTTCCCGTACCAGGGCAAAGTATTAGATATTTTGATCCGTCCTGCGAAACACAATTCTACTTCCACCAAAAGAATTGATAAAATATTAACAGTCAGGTCAGTATAGGAAGCAAAGAGTGTAACGGGAGGACTCAATGGGACTAAAATGAAACTTTGCTGTAACCGCATGTAGCGCAAATGACGTCACATCGACAAGTCAAACTATCTGAAGGTCAGAATCCTAATTAAATTCTCTTAATCCTAATTAAAACAATAAGCAGCGTTATATGCTTGACGCGAGAGAAGCGATAAAAACAGTTACTGCTCAATCTTTCTGTACTTGCGGACAACATTTTCACCGTGTTTTGTGTAAGCGTGCCGCTAAAGTAGCTAGCCAGTCAGGAGCGAGAGATTGAATGAATTTGATCGATAAACATGATATGTCTAAGTATGCTTTGCGAAAAGCACTGTGAACTAGATATGGGGGATAGAGAAGGCATCACTTCAAGGAAGAAGTTAAATCTGCCCAAACCTTGTCATTAGTGCCGTGAAATTTCCACCAGCCTCCACTGCAATTTTCTAATGACATTTGCTTATTGTATTAGAACTCAATTATTATATATTCTCATTTATTTATGTGCTTAAGGGAAAAAATTTGCAATTTACACCAATTTTTCTCGCGAAGTTAATTAAAATACTCATAGGCCGTTTAGCCGTAGCTTTGTCGAAGTGACGTCATTGATGACGTCACTTTTATTATAATTTCTGGTCAGTCCTTCCGTTACATTCTTTGCTTCCTGGGTCATGCCGTTCGCACAGGCGCCAAACTCGCCATGCGCTGTGTAAGTTTTCGACAATTCTGGGTACGCGCATCACTGTGCGTGCGGGCGGCGTTTATGTTCGTGTGCTCTGTTGCTCGCTCTATCCCAGATTAGGTTAGGTAAGGTAGTGCTTCTCGTGGTTTAGACGCGGCAAGAAAGCTTACTTGAACGAACGCACTGTGTTGAACGTACCCAGAATGGCGAGTTAGGCGCCAGTTCAGCCCACACACACTACTGTACAAAGGGGTCCCGACTGGTGCGTTTTCGCAGATCACTGCCAGCGTATTTGCAAGCCTCATTGCATTGCAATGTCGAACGTTTTCATTTCGCAGGGTATTTTCGCACGATTCTTGCTGCGAATAGTGACGGATGTAAACAGTATTCATAAGTTTTACGAAAACAGTACAAATATATTTATATTTTTAATGGCTGATGCGCTGAAAACGAATTTATAATTTACCAGCTTTCAGAAATAAATGGCTGCAGGGATTCTGATATGCTTAACGTTATATCAATACCACCGGTAAGTCTAATGCTACGTACTTACATCATACTGTGATGATATCTGTTTCGCAAATTAGTTTTAATTTGTATTGCACGAACTTTCTCAAAAGAGATTGAAGGAATAGATTGGGTTCAGTTACGTTAGAAGAGGTTAGGTTTCACGAGAATTTCGGATACGGTTAGGTTAGCAGAGTTTAAGATACATTAGGTTGGGTTAGGACCGTTAGGTTTGGTTAGCGCAGGTTAGGATACAATAGCTTTGATCAAAGGCGTCTTTTTGTGGCCACGCTCCTGATCAGAATCGCCGTGATCATGATCATCGTGATCACTGAAAAGCACAAGAACGGTCAACGATTTTGTAAACAAACCAGAGACGCCATGTCAATTTTCGAAATTATATTTTCATCAAATTTTTGTGGGAAATGGTAGGGAATGGATTTCTTATGAGCCTTTAATTATTTTTGAGTCAATGAATAACTGAACTAGCAGTATTTGAAGCATTTTGAACATAAACAGGCATAAAACTTACAAAACTACAATTTTGGGAGTCACTATTACAAGCAACCATAATAACATAATTCAATTTATCCCTATAAATAAGAAAACATCACGAACTCGCGTTTCAAATTTTAAATTTTTACATGTCTAACGGCTGGAATCACTCTTTGATCACGCATGATTAGCCTCCGGAGGAAATCACGCTGCGATCAATTCTCACCACTGATCACAGTTGATTGCTATCAGAATCACGTCAAAATGCGGTCACAAAAACGCACGAGTCATACACAATCAGTGGGAATCGTCCCCGCGTTGGTCACAAAAAGACGCCTTAAATAGCGAAAACTGAGCAATTGGTAAACCAAACTTGCGAAAACGATATAGGCTACACTGTCACGTCGTGTAAACACGTGAACCTGAACTGCGCAGTTGTACCGATTTAACGCTAAACTCAGCACTTCAGTACCTTAAAAAATCACTGATGGCCGACGGCTGTAACCCATAAAATCGTGTTCAACGCATCGATATCTATTAGAACCATACAAAAAAAATGTACACAAAATATACAGATTTCAGCGAGAAGGGAAAGCGAAGAAAAAAATTTACCCTGTCGTTATACACAATTTACGATGGGTATACCCAAGTTGGGTGCACATACCTAACTAACACCGCTGTTGTCTGTCGGTGACGCATCCGATGTTCATCAACAGTAGTTACCAGGAAGCAAAGAGCGTAATGTTGCATACTTTGCTTCCTGGTAGATACTGAAAAAATGCACACATGTTGTAGAGTAAGAAAGGGAGAAAAAAATTAGTGCTCTTCGAAGCACGACACACGTACGCCGCATACTTAAGCTGCAGCAGAAGCTTGGAAATTAAAGTCAAGAAATACGTACGGTACCATGGCGACTAATTTGTCTATAATTTTTCGTGCTGAGCAGAAAAGAAACTGCTAGGGTAGCAGTTTAAAACAAAACTTCTTCCCAAGGGAAGCAGCAACGGGTAATAATTTTAACAGCATTACTAAGCGCTGAAAGATACAACGGTGAACATTTTAACAGCATTCGGCCGCGAAAAAACTATTGAAATTTTAGCATCTTGATACGGAAAAAGGTAACGGCTACAATTTTAAGGAAATTTTGCAGTAGAACGACGAAACGAAGAGGCTAACCTTTGAACATGTTTCAAATGTTCCATCTCGCCTCGCTAGTTTCATTTAACGCAAAACGTTATTTTCCACGGCAGGTCATAGCAGCACAATACCGGTGGCAGTAACACCAACAGTAGAAGGTAACATACATCAGCAATCATTCACCAAAAGAGATTTTCATTTTTATCAGAAAAATTACCTTCCAAGTGCCGAACAATACTTGATGCAGTCTACAAAACGCCAGCAACAAGCACAGCAAATCGGAGCTGCAACTGCCTCACCTCCTCCCACTGCAGCCGCCGAGCGAATGGCATCTCGGAGTAAATATAGGGGGAGGGAGCATACCCCTATTTTTGAATAGAAAACTCCACCCCTTACGGTACTTCTGTGGCTGTCCCCCCTTGATTCCGCCGACTTTCATATTGGCTAAACTAACGTCGATT
>LQNS02278170.1:10824742-10839451 GCA_001587735.2 Parhyale hawaiensis | reverse complement strand
GAAAGCATAAATGCATTGCACTATTTTAGTACAGCATTGAAAATGTAGCAAGGAATTTCATACCCCTAAAGTGCCCCTCCTACCCCAAAAGTGCCCCTCTGACCCAATCCTGCCCCTGTCGCCTTCAGTTCGTTCCGGCGCCCCTGATAATAGCTTTGATTAAATGGCGAAAACTGAGCAATTGGTAAACAAAAATTGCGAAAACGATATAGGCTATACTGTTACATCATGTAAACACGTGAACCTGAACTGCGCAGTAGTACAGATTTAACGCTAAACTCAGCACTTCAATACTTTAAAAAATTACTGATGATGGCCGACGGCTGTAACCCATAAAATCGGGTTCAACGCATCGATATCTATTAGAACCAACCCCAAAAAAGTTACACAAACTATCCAGCAGATTTCTGCGAGAAGGGAAGTGAAAAAAAATTACCGCGTCGTTATACACAATTGACGATGCACATACCTAACTAAACCCGCTGTTGTCTGTCGGTGACGCATCCGATGTTCATTAACAGTAGTTACCAGCAAGCAAAGAGCGTAATGTTACATTCTTTGTTTCTTGGTAGTTACTGAAAAAATGTAGCAGAGTAGAGGAACAGTGGGGGGAATAATTAGCGTTCTTCGAAGCACGACATACGTACACCGCACAAGCTGCATCAGAAGCTTATCAGTTAAAGTCAAGAAATACGTACGGTACCATGGCGACTAATTTTTCTTTATTTTTTTTTTTTGCTGAGCAGAAAAGTAACTGCTAGGGTAACAGCTTAAAACAAAACTTCTTCCCAAGGGAAGCAGCAACGGGTAATAATTTTAACAGCATTATTTGACGCTGAGAGATACCTACAACGGTGAACATTTTAACAGCATTCGGCCGCGAAAAAACTATTGACATTTTAGCATCTTGATACGGAAAAAGGCAACGGCTACAATTTTAAGGAGATTTTGCAGCAGAACGACGTAACGAAGAGGCTCGCCTTTGAAAATGTTTGAAATGTTCCTCTCGCCACGCTAGTTTCATTACGCAAAACGTTATTCTTCACGGCAGGTCATAGCAACCCAATACGGGTAGCAATAACACCAACAGTAGAAAAAAAAAACATACATCAGCAATCATTCACCAAAAGAGATTTTCATTTGAAAAATTACCTTCCAAAAAGTGCCGAACAATACGTGAAGCAGTCAACAAAACGCCAGCAACAAGCACAGCAAATCGGAGCGGCAACTGCCTCACCTCCTTCCACGACAGCCGCCGAGCGAATAGCATTATGGTTCCAAAGACAAAGGTATTGATAGTCGTATCTAGCACATCATCAGGAAAGCTTTGGCGTAAAATCTGGTGATTAAAAATTACGGACGACGATAGGTACATGAAACAGAAAAAGAGCATGTTTTGAGATTAATTTATGATCAAGTTTTAAATTCAAGGCCGGTTCACCCGTTGTTTTTTAATAAGTTCTTAATCGTCTTAATACGTTACTGTGCCGTTGACATAGCAGAGAAATACACAGCTTTTAAAGTTTTATTTTTCACTTTAAAAAATTTGCAGAGACATTCGTAACTTGCCAGTTACATTTGCCAAGCAACTGACTCTACGGCTAGCATTTTAATTACTTATTGTGGTAGACTTGTAGTTTCTCTTACAACCACGCTGCAAAACGATAGGAGATTTCAGGAGATTTTCTGAGAGAGAGCATTGAAAAACTCTAACTTTGAGATAAGGCTTAAGACTGTAAAATGGGAAATACGAATAGCGTTGCGCAATGCTTGAGAATTAGCCAAAGTTGAATAATACGAATTAATTTATATTCCTCCACCAACCAAATAAATCGCTTCAATCACTGTTGACGGCCAAATGTTTAGTTACATAATTGAAACCTATTAGTTTATCTCAAGTCCATATGGTATGATTGCAACTGTATTTTCTGAGGTGAAACACTATAGCTCTGCCGATGGAGGATGGGAAAGTGAAACACATGGGCAATTATTCAATTTTCACCTAAAGACGGGCACACGCGCTAATCAAAAGCCAAGACAACTCTTGAAAATGCGCGACATATTCTCCACAATATTTCACTGCTTTATTCGCATGTGAAAATATGCCATTGGTAAAAAAACTGAGAGCTACATTGAAAATACCGACGATGTCATGGTTACAGGTTCAACACCTTTCCAAATAAACAAATTAGAAGCAAAACAACATCTTAGATGCCGGCCTATTCTTTCACAAATAACACATATAAAGGCAAGGTCTATGATAAAGTATCTCAAAAATAGTCGGCTATCACGACTAAGCGAGCAAAGAAATCGACATAGATTGTGATACCGACCGTTTGTCTATAAAATTCTGCGCAGTTAGCTAGCGAATCGAAAAAAAAGTTTCAGCCCCGAAGTCTTGGGCAAAGCGTGAATTTGCTGGTTTTTAGACGTCAATTCGTTGGTTAAAACTCGTAAACGTGTTCTGTTGGTTAGCGTGTGGCACCTCTTAAGCCGTACATTTTGTACTCTCACAGCAAAATAGAAACCAGCTGAGACAGCTACAACCAGACCGAGTCATAAAAGCAAACATGTACTCGGTGAAAAGTAGGTATAGTCTTCCCTAACGATGAATCCAATTAGTGCTCATTTCAGAAGAGGCCATACAAGCCCTTGACAGTCCAAGACAGCCATCCCACTTTGAAGTCGAAACTGACATGCATCCTGGAAGGTTGATTTGATAAACAATGGCGTCACAGAAGGGATTTCTGCTTTGATGTGTAACTTATAATCCTAACCCTAATCAAATTTTTTTTGATTACGTTCGATGCATCTTGTCAAAAAAGGCTTAAGCGGAGTATTTGAATAGGCTAATTTTACCTTAATTTGTCGTTTGAACGGTCTTATCTAATAACAACTACATACTTCTAGTTTCTGCAGGATTTGTTTGAAGAAAATCTTAACCGAACTACCAATGCACATAACATGATCCTGCCAACAATCCAATATGAACTAAAATATTATAAATCTAATTAGATTTTAGATTTAGCTGTCTTACTGATGAAGCTAGATTTTACATTCAATGCCGCCTTGTGTGGGGGCACTGTCGAAATGCAGTGCCTCTTAGTTGACTCGATATTACCAAGAACTCCCAATGCAGTAATTCTAAAAGAAGAGAGCCACAACATTTATTGAATTGAATTCGAAATGGAGACCCAAAGAGACCCCCTGTTATTCACATGCCGCCATTGCCGATAATATAGAAATCTTCCATCCGCTTTTAGAGTTGATACCGCTCGTAAATCTGTTGCGACTTTTAGATGACCTATTCGATCGGCCTCCGCCCAAACGAAATAACAAGTCTGCTTCACAGCTAGTACACACGCTTGCCAAAAGACTGCGTTTCATCAGACTACCTTACCGCGCTCATTTAAAGAGCACAAACTTGCAAATAACTTTGTGTTATAACTCCCTCCACCCGTGAAGAGATGTTTGAAACTTAACTTATGGCACTTGCTGAGCAAATTGAATTGAAGGGCTAACAATATAATACCGTTTTTTGTTAAACCAAAAGCAAAATCTACGAGGGTAAACCAAAAGCAACATCTACGAGGGCTTAAAAGGACGTTCGAACGTTTAGCTGGGGAAATTCGTTCTTTTGACTATCGTGAGTACCAGCATCAAGATAAAAAAAAGCCTTTTTAGCCGAAGAACTAACACACCACAGCTATTACCTCCGCCAAGGAGGTTATGTTTTCGTCGTATTTGTCTGTCTGTCTGTCTGTCTCTTTGTGTGTTTGTCTGTCTGTCAACAGGATAACTCAAAAAGTTATGAACCAATTTGGATGAAATTTACAGGGATTGTTAGGTATGTTAGGAGGAACCGATGATTAACTTTTGGCAAAGATAGGTCCATATCTTTATCTGCCTCATTTTTCTCGATACCATAACTCAAAAAGTTATGGATGAATTTTGATAAAATTAACATGAGTTGTTAGGTATATAACAAAGAGTATATGATCAAATTTTGGTAATGATCCGTTTGTTCGTTCGTTCGTTTGTCACTGTTCATAATTTTACGCTCGTTAGCACAATAACTCAAAAAATAATCAATCGATCTTTATGAAATTGATAGAGTTTGTTAGTAATGTTAAAAAACATAAATTATCAAATTTTGGTGCAGATCGGTTAGTTCGTTTGTATGTTTGACTCATATTTGTCAAAACGTTTGTTAAAAGTATGACTCAAAAAGTTGTGAACGGATCTTCAAGAAAATTGAACAAGCTGTTATTAATATTAAAAGGCACAAATGATCAAATTTTGGAGTTTATGCAAAAAAAATTATTGTTTCAGAACCAATTTGAATTTTTTGCTACCGTTGCCTCACTTGGCGCAGGTATGCGCTCTCAGAGTGCTCTAGTTTTCATAGAGTTTGAACCTGTATTGCGAGACTGTGCGCGACTTTTGCAGTATATCTTATGTCAGCGGCAAAATAACAGCCATTCACACGGTATCTGTAGCGACGACATCGCATAATATTAGCTGAAAAACTTTTTTTATGAGTGTTAGTTTCCGTCAACAGTAAAGGGCTTTGTCCAAATGTGAGACGTTCTTTGCAAATATTCCCCAGAAAGGGTTTAGCTTACGCAGTGATACACTACCTTACCCTATACCTTACCTTTATGATACTTCGGATGAGGTCCAGGTGGCGTTATGCACGCCACCCATCTTGTGCAGAGGTGATGCTGCAGTCCGTGACCAGCGGGATGGCTAACAGCGAGCTCAGTTCACGTAGCCGCTTACAGCAGGTTTATCTGGCACCTTCAGTACGCATGCGTCCAGTAAGTTTTTAAATTTCGCAGTCTCGGTACCGGTGAGATTTCGGATGTGACGTGGCATTTTGTTGAATAATCTCGCCCCACGAACCGCGAAACTCTTTAAATATACTCCTTAGGGCGTTTATGGTCGCTGAGAGCAGCCGGGATTTGCACTTCAGTCCTCTATATGAGCTTTTGTCATTATATCAGAATCATTTAGATATCTAAGGAAGAAAAGAAAAAGAGAAAAACTTAGCCAAGGAGTTGATCATGCAAGCACAATTAATTGCCGCAGATCCTCGAAGCTCGGAGAAGTTAAGCTAGTTTGGCATGAAAGAATTACAGCAGCTTTGGAAGCATTGGTAGTTGTGAGTTGGTGACTCCTAGAGAAAGAGCTCTTAGCTTTGGAGGGTGTTGCTCCCGATATGACTGTTAAGACGATTTTTAAATGTATTTACTCTCTCTGCACTGACAACTTCGGAGGGAATCTATTAAAAATGTTCACAATGAAAAATGAGGGAAACATCTGGTTGAAAGTTACTTCTTGGATATTTGTGTATAGGGCTTTGGCCGATGTTTCGCAGGAGGGCATCATTAATGTCTGTGTCAAAGAGTCCCGTTGTAGGCACGTCACTGGAGCCATTCAAGTATTTGGATTTACCTTTTTCGCAGCTGGGGTATCCATCAATTTGTCTGCTGTGTTGGATTCTTTCTATTTTACGTCGACAGGAATTGAACATCAAATTCTAAACGCGTGCGTACTTAGTGCTTTGTACAAAGGAATAATTATGTCCTCGGAATTATATTCACAATGTCTGGTAATGAATCGCTGTACTCGGCTCGCCATTTTCACGCTCTTCTCAACTTACCGACGGTGTTGTTGTTTATTTGTAATAGTTATTCCCTGACCACGTTGTTGGGAGATAGCAGTCAACTCTATCACGTCCATTTGCAATCGGGCTGAGGAATACTCCGGCTACGGCCCTGCGTGCGGTGCTGAACATTTCTCGACATTAAAGCTCATCTGCCATGTTGTGATCCATTCCATGAGGCGGTCAAAGTCTTGTTGCAGCTCGATTCTATTCCTCTCAGGATGACATCGTTTAGTGTCATCCGCAAACTGAATGAATTTTTTTGTTGAGGATATTAAGATCACTGATGTAAATTATATCCTTGTATGCAACTGTGCCACTGCCACACAAGCCGCCACTGATTCTAAGTGACACCTGTTTACCTATATCGAATGATATTTCATCCATATGCTTTTTTCTACGACAATTCTCAAGGTTCTCTTTAATAGTAATAGTAATTACGCTTATGGACTCCCTTAGGCTTCAACGACGCCATATAGCAAAGTGCCTCGTATTCTAACTATTAGAGTACATCTAACACTGGAACTAATGAATTACAAGGGCCAAGCGGTGCTGTCATGGCGCTTTTAAACGACTGCGTTGTTGATTCGTTAACGAATTAGTAAACAACTGTAGGCGACGCAGGCACCATGCAGCTGCAAGCTGTCAGTAGACCAATAGGCCTACTGAGATAAGTCATTATGATTTTCTTACCTGAACACAAGTGTCTTTTAACCTATTGCATTCTTAGGAGGAATATTACCTTTGCGGCAAGATAGTAGTACCTACGGGCTGAAAAAGTTTCCCATTTACCGATCCCGATGACTGTTTGTTAGGCGGGTAACAGGCGAACTGGGAGTATCCTGTTTGTAGTCTATTAGTTGGCGTAAGCTGGCCATTGGAAAGTACGATTTAGGGAAAATTGTAACTCCATGGATGATTTATGCTCTTGCATTAAAGTTTAAACCGAGAACCTCAGTTATCTGCTTTTATATTCACGGTTTTGTTTTTGACATTGGATATTGATGCTTAATTACATTTTACCCGTTGATAGCCTAATGTTTTTTGGATACTTTTCTATCAAATTCAACCTCGAATCAAACTCTGAGCACAGTCTCTTTACCAGACACACTCTTGATGATGAATACGAAATATACACGCACAAAAAGCAATTTGATTGGTAATATATCAAACATTCTGGCCTAGAACCATTCCACCAGATAGTTATAGACACCCAGCACGTCCAACAAATAATGTCAGATGTTCTCCTGAAATATTAATATAGCGACTGAAAAAATATATAGAGAGCACTAGCTCAGGTTAAAGATCTATGTTATATTTATGTACAGTACATATTGCATATTAAAATAAACTTTTCTACAGTACAAATGTCAGGGAACATAAACATGGTTGCAGCTTTGCTTGCATGGTCTTAATTGACTGTTTTACGCAGCCATTAGGCCTTCACGGTCTGCGGAGGAAGTGGGACGACCATTAATGTTGTTTGTACAAGCTGTGTAATGAAGACTAACAAATGAAGTGCAGTGACACAAACGCTAGATGGAGACTAGAGGCATGACCTGACACTGGTGTTTACAGATGTTGCACTAGCATGCTCCTAAATCGTACTTAAGTCGTATTTCCTCCCACAGTGCCAGGAATTTTAGAGCATTTTTTATTTNTGCCTATCGATCACGTAATTTCTACTATCTACTGCAGAAACTGCACTGTACAGCAACACGTTCAACTTGATTACCGGATATGAAACTCACAATTAAGTCGCCCTGATAGATTTAGAAAGACTTTGTAGCACAGATGCGGTGAAACAAATGACTTGCGAGTTGCGAGTCCGCTGAACAAGTTGCGCGTGCGCCTGTTTAGTGTGGCCTCGCAATAAGGCTGGAGGGGTTATGCTAGTACTTTAAACTCTACTATAACCAAGAAACCTTCGCCAAGAGGAGAGTCCCATCAATCTTTCTATATAGTTAAATAACGTAACATGGTTAAAATAACGTTAAAAACGACGATAGTTTTTTGTCAGGAACGAAGCTTCAGAAAAACGACGGTGGCAATAAGTGGCGCAGACGATAAAAGAAGGAAGGCTATATGCAAATATTAGCATTTACGGCTTATTCTTCCGCTTATCCATATTTGCTGAGGTGTTGGTGCTAGATGAAGTCCCGAAACGTTAACCTATTTTTAATTGAAGCTTTTTTTCTTATTTTATAAGCTGATTAAATAAAATGACATTTTTTTATATCGATTATTCAGGCGCGGAGTTTTGCAGAGGAAGACCTTTTTCTTGAATATTCCTAAAAATGGAATATGTGTCCATTACCACCCTCCTATAAGATACATTGCTACAATATTCATATAATTGATGGGCAATGTGTTATCCTTCATTCTTAATGGGCAAATACTATATGCGATCCTGGAAAATAATATGATGAATGGTTCACAGTATAGAGTACTAAATAGTTCTATAGTTCAATTTTTTCCATTAGGAGTTCAAATTTTTTATAACAATACCTTACTGGGATGCAGTGAAACACGAAAATATGGTTACAAGTCGTTTACAGAATTTCATAACTTCTCTAGCACAAATGTGTCGATCTTTATAATTGAGTTATCTCTAAAAATAATTTAAAAAGCATTGTGAGGAATAAAAGCAAATATGTAAGTAACTAATGTAACAAATTAATATAATTGATGCGTATTTTGATAAATGAGTAAGCCAAACTATCTATGTGAAAATTTCAGCCTCGATATATGCACTTGGGTATTCAGAAGTAGGTCATTGATTTTTAAAAAACACAGAGTCTACTAGTAGCTGAGAAAGTAGCATGTGTAAATGGGCTCGAGCTGGTAATAGTTCCGTTGCCATGGTTAAAAAGTTCAGAGCTTCCGATGCTACCAATTAACTGATCAATGAACACGCCAAGGTCATTTCTGGACATGTGCCGGACACCATTGCGTTAGACTGTGTGAAGAGCATTATTAGTGGTGATTATTAATAATCATACTAGGCAATGACAGTATTTTTAATAATACTTTACTGAACTCAGCTTACATTTGCGAGTTTAAAAGTAATTTACGCAAAATCACGACAAATTACAGGAAAAGTAAGTAAAACTTATACGAGAAACGATTGAAGCTTGTTCGAGAGATAACCTGATCGAAATTCGATAAAATGGTGGATTTAAATCTGATACTATTGTTGCCTGAGCAGAGAGCACAGCATCTCTTCATTTATACATGCCAGGCGAATGGATGAGCAGCAGGCACACTGTTACTTGCTGCTCTCTAGACAATACCGGACTGTGAATGGCGCTAGTTACCATGGAAATTCATCAACAAGCTTCACAAAATTGGCGGCGTGATAGGTCAACTGATCAATTGGTAACGCGCGGCAGTAGAGCTGTGGCGGGCGTGTGAGGCGTTGAGTAGATGTGTACTTTTATTTTGTGATTCTCGTTACACTCTGCTCCAATAAATATATTTGGCAGAGGTATTGTGGTTACCGATAAAGTGGCGATAGTTTCTGGGCCTCATCACTAGTTTTAGTTGAGTGTAATGATCTTTATTGAGATTTTTGCCGTTTACTGAGTTGATTTATTTTACATTAAAACTCTAAGTATCAGGATATCGATTAACTAAAGAGTAGGCTTTCCGATAAAAAAATTATTTTCACTCAGTACATTTGTTTTAATAGAAGCAAGCACTTGCACATCTTAATGTAAATTTCGCGCAAAAAAAGTGCAGGCTCTTTCCACACCAAGTTCGAGCAAATTCAGGAATATTTTGAATTTACTGCTGTCAACTGCAATGAGCTGATGATGTGGCTCCCAGTATACAAAATCCCATGCGTGTGATACTAAACAGTGAAATTTAGATTACAGCTCCGGCAAAGTTATCGGAGGGACTAACCATTCATATCAATACCTGAGCCGTGGTGTTGACATGACTAAACTCTTTCTGTATCAATATTATAGTTAATCTTGAAATGACGTAAATCGTCCTATTATTTCAGTTGCATAGCGTGTGAGACTTAGCTGGTGGTGAGCAAAGATATTCGAAACTCTCAACTTCGTTTAAGGTTACTCTGTTCACCAAAAACTGAAAAAATTTCGAGAACAGTTAATCCGTTAATTAAGCAGGAATATACCGCAAGTTAACAATGATCCACTACCATTAATTTTTTTCGTAGAAAACCAGTCATGTTCTCTCTACCTTAAACACATACAAAATACGCCAAAACTGTAAAATTCTCGGTTTTGATTCTTTTTGAGACTTTTGAAGACCAACAAATTTTCAAAATCTACAGCATAAATTTAATTCAGTTGTGAACTAAAAAGAGATTGATAAAGTGACCAACCGCTTTTGAAAAAATAAAAAATTACCGCCTCTAATACCTGTTTAAACTTGTATTAGTGTGCATCACCTCTGTAAACATATCAAGTGATATATTTATTGATACGTGTGCCACAAATTTTCAAGAACAAAAAATAATAGGCATAATAATACTCCTCATTCTCCTTCTCCATTCTGGCTCTCTGAACTCTCAGCAGCCCAACGTCTTCGCTAAAATTGAGGCGGAATTAGCTTATAAAACTGACTGACTTGAAATTTGTTAGACATCTACATCTGTATTCAAAATCTGAGACTAATTTTTCGACATTTGCCTGCTTTAATAGTTTGCTTTTTGTGTTAACGGAATTTACTTAAAGTGCCCAGTTTTGGGATTAGCTAATCTCAAAATGATTTTCCTTGACCTATCCTTGCAGCACTATATCGCATAAGTCTCAACTTAGTCTATTTCGAAATGAGTTAACGCCTCCTACATGTCTGACTCCATAGCGTGTAAGGTTTAGATAATTTCGAAATGACTTACATCATCCTTGTGGTTAGTCCAACGCTGTATTCAACTGAGTCAATCTCGGGACAACTTTTCTTATCTTATTTTACAATACCTCCGTGCAGCGTGTACTGTCGGGTGCACCCTGTCGCAACAGTTGCACCGTTACTCAATTTTTACTTAATTAGGTGATCATGTTGCCTTGACTACAACTTGCAGCGTTGGCTGTCACGCTAAAACTATACGTCATTTCAGCTTTAAACAAACTCGAAGCTTGACCATTTCCGCTTGTCATAGCTTACAGATTGCAAGAAATCCCTGCTATTTTGATATTCACAGTAATGCTATATAGCCAGGTACAAGCCGAAATCTTGTTCGCGGCAGCGTAATCAGATGTTAAATTTGTTTGGGGGCAAAGTTTTCGCGTTAGTGTGAGCCCGCCATAAGACTTGCTCCTAGTAATGACTCAATCATCCAGTTATTTTCTTTTCAGTGCCATGCCGTGTATTGCGCCAGGTATCAAATGCTGGCCGTGTCTGGAGAACAGATCAACGGCTGCCATTATTGCCTCCATAACAGTGGTGAGTTAAGAAGGAATATTCCTGGAAACACAACAATCTAATTCTTATCTAAGAATAGGGTAGGTCAGATGCTTGATTATTCTTCAGCAACTATGACCACACTCTCTGCAATCTTACGATTTGTTCTCACCTTCTTCGCCCATCAGCAAATCCTAACTTTTAGATTTCTCAGGGTTTGTTCACATACCTGGCTGCCGTAGGAGCGGTGCGTCACCTATTGTAGCGGTAGCGGTGGACGTTGCGTGTTGCACAGTAATGTTGTGCTGGAGATGCGGAGATCGATTCCCAAGCCATGGGCGCGGTCTTTGTAGAGGCACTCGATGATCGGCGCACTAAATCAGCACATTTACTTGCGCGCATAGCTACCGTACGGGTACATACTTTAGGGTAGGGGGGTTGCTGGTTGTTGAACCTTTCGTTTCAACCCCAGAGTTCTTAGCGACCAGTCTTTGGCTGCAACTGAACTTACTCCTCAAGGGCCAGTTGGCCTATGTCTGGCGACAAGTGCGCGTGGATTTCCTCGTGGAGGGTGCAGTCAAAGTTGACTTTACCTTTAAAGTAATTCCTAAAGGTTTAATTTCCAGAGCTTCTGCGCATTAATAGTAATAATACCTGTTTCACTGTCTTCACAATAGAGTAATTCCTGTTTTTTTTTATCTTGAATGACTGTCCACGCCACTAGTGATCATAAGAGCGATTTTGACTTCTCTGCCCTGAAATAATTCTCAAATTCTCTAGTGTTTTGGATTGGAAGTGGTCTTATACAGAAGCGATTCAAAACGCTGAGTCAGAACCCGAGTGCTGAAACGGCCGAACTCGTGTTATGTATACTATTGTATTTTTCAAATCTTCCTCTATCACGTACGACAGTAGTTACAGTATGGTCAAATTCAAAATGAGATATGGGTGAAAATCGATTTATGTATGGAGTGTAAAGTACAGAAGTAGCTTTATTTTTTATTCGTTTTTTGAACATGTCAATTTATATTATGGGTAGATATCACATACGTGAACTACATACAATTAATTACTTTTTGTAGAAATACCTGTTATTTATGCCGCAAGGTAGTCTTGAAATGATTACTTCCGCCAAGGAGGCTATGTTTTCGTCGTGTTTGTCTCTCTGTCTATCTGTTTGCCTCTTGTCACCAACATAACTCAAAACGTTATGAACCGATTTGAACAAAATTTACAGGGATTGTTAGGTATGATAGGAGGAACAGATGATTAACTTTTTTTTTGTGAAGATATGTCCATGTTGGTTTGTTTGTTTGTTCGTCTGCCTCATTTTTCTCAATGCCATAACTCAAAATGTTATGGATGGATTTATGAAATTAACAAAGCGTAAGTGATCAAATTTTGGTAATGATTCGCTTGTTCGTTCGTTTGTCATTGATTTTAGTTTTATGCTCGTTAGCACAATAACTCAAAAAATAATGGATGGATCTTTATGAAATTTGTAGGGATTGTTAGTAATGTTAAAAGACATAAATGATTAAATTTTGGTACACATCAGTTCGTTTGTATGTTTGACTCATGTTTGTTGGTAGTATAACACAAAAAATTATGGACGGATCTTCAAGAAAATTACACAAGCTGCTGTTACTATCAAAAGGCACAAATTAGTATATATTTTGGAACTTATATAAAGAAAATTATGGTTTCAAAGCCAATTTGAATTTTTTGCTACCGTGGTCTCGCATTGCGGAGGTATGCGCTCTCGGAGTGCTCTAGTTCAATATGTGCACAATATTTACGACTACGCAGTTTCACTACTCACATTTAAAAGAAGAAAGACTCTGTTTATGTTCTTCATACTGCCTCCGTGTACTTATACAAAAATAAGCCAGTAATTAAGCTGATACTTGAAGCTCCTCCGAAAAAATGTACATATACAGAGATAAGCTTAGACGCGCGTAGCAGATTGTTGTATAGGGAAGCGTACCAGCGCAACAGGCACTGCAGGCAGAAAAACGTCGTTTGATAACAATAACTAAAAAAAAAAAAAACAACACTTTGCACTCACGTCACACGTACGAAGCGTATTGAAGTTTCATACTAGAATGCAGATTGCTATTATAAATTCAAAGTTCTTCTCATCACTTGGAGAATTATGCCAGTTTTGAGGACTGTTGATGCACAGCTTTTCCAAGATGCAAAAGCACACTGCCAGTGTGCCAAGTGTGTCACAAGGCCATACGCGTATCATTATTACACATTTTAATTACCTTTGCTGCACTGATCATAAATAAAAATCATTCATTATGTCGCATGCAGTGGATAAACCTAATGCAGAATTCTCTTTGCCTCAATTATTAAGAATTTTGATAATCAGCGCCTGGTAGGGTTAAGAACAGGAGGCGTAGTTGTACTGCGGGCGAATGAACATCTCTCTCCGGCTGAGCTTGAATTTTGGAGTCTCACAGGGTTGGTTCTTCTGGTCTTTGCGACCAGGTCTCCCAAGTTCTCCAATTAAAGGGAAAAGAATACTTCTTTAAGTGTATTTACAGTATGCTACAAAACACATGATTTCTAGTTTCATCATAGGAGAGTTTGTTAAAGTGCATTGTGGGATTCACCTAAAACATTAGTGATGCACTGTTGCGTTTTGCTTTGGGACTACCGGTGATGCCTACAAGTGCATCAAAACCGTAAAAATCTCTCTTTGTACCTTTCCCGGTTCAGACTCTATGGCATGCGAGGAGCAGTTGAATTTTAACAGTGTTTCCCATTTTTACCTCTGACAAGGAGGTTATGTTTTTGTCGGGTTTGTCTGTCTGTCATAACTCAAAGTGTTATGTACGGTTTTTGACGAAATTTACAGGGATTGTTAGGTATGTTAGGTGGAGCAGATGATTAACTTTAGTTGAAGATCTGTTCATCCGTTTCCTTGTCTGCCTCATTTTTTTCTAAGGCCATAAAGCTATGGATGGACTTTTAAGAAATTTACACGAGTTGTTAGGTATCTTACGATGAGTAAATAACCAATTTTTTGTGATGATATGTTTATTTGTTCGTTAGTTTGTCACTATTTTTAATTGTATACTTGTTAGAACAATAACTCAAAACGTTATGAATGCATCTTCATGAAACTTACTGGAGTTGTTGACAATGTTGAAAGAGATATATGATTAAATTTTGGTGCAGATCGGTTGGGCCGTTTGTGTGTTTGACTCATACTTGTCAGCAGCATAACTTAAAATGTTATGAACGGATTTTTATGAAAATTCCCGAAGCTGTTAATACTATTAAAAGGCACAAATGGTTAGATTCTGGCATTGATACAAATAAAATCATGGTTTCAGAGCCAGTTTGAATTTTTCGTCACCGTTGTCTTGCTTGGCGGAGGAATGCTCTCTCAGAGTGCTCTTGTATTATTTTCTTCGCTTTCCCGGTTGCGGTCACTTAGCGCCTCATTTATATAACTGAGCCTTAATTAACTCTCAATTATTAATTATCAGCAGCTGCCTGTGGTCCAAGCTATCATTAAAGCCATTTATATAACTTATTAGCAGCTGTACAATCAACGGCGGACGTACGGAATGTGCAACTTGACCTAACCAACATCTTTCACTGGACATCGGTTAACAATATGACCTTCAACGAATCAAAATTTGAACTATTAC
>LQNS02278170.1:10792125-10812785 GCA_001587735.2 Parhyale hawaiensis | reverse complement strand
CTAATTAAACCGGCACTGCCCGGTCATTCATTCTCTTCCTATTTTTCTATTTTCACCTTTCTTCCATTTTCCTCTCTACCTACTAACATCTCTCCCACTATCGTCTAATTTTCTCCTCTCTTCACTCCACTCACTGAGCGTAATCTGATTATTCATGCTTGGACGCTTGGTTCTGATATACAAGGCTTCCATAATTTGCAAGCGTTGGTAATTAACATTGCGATATAGGACTGTAGTTCCTGCGGCAAGCATATCTCTTGTTAGGCTGCGTTGTGCGTCTCTTCGGTATGGTTCTTGACGGCGCCATTCCCCGGTGTATAATTAAGCGTCTGGACAAGGTAGTGATTGTCATGCCAATATATGAGTTCTTTTGGAGCTTGCAATCTCCAAGCTTGCAGGTTAAAACTATTTTTTTATCTGATCTAATTATATTCGAGTCTAAGCCTTCTTAAATAAAAAGAATTCAACTAAATCTTTTAGAAAAATTAATACCTCGATGAATTATAAAATATCGTTGTGTAGGGCCAGAGGTAGCCCCTAGTATTCTTCACCTAAAATAAATATTACAGTATAATGATACTCATGGATGGGAGCGCCTTTTTTGGTAGGCGCCTGTACTACTTCGCCTCAACCATTACAGGTAGTGCGCCTGCGCCTCAATATTTATCTCCCCCATTGCTTATGCGCCTCTGCCCCAGCGCCACCATGGATCTTAACTCGCCCCTGAGTAATTCTGATGCGCCTCTGATAATTTAATTTCCTTGTGTCTAAACTAAAATAGTTTCAAATTGATCCAGCCTACTACTGTAATTTTTCTTCTTTTCTTCTTCTGCCTCATCTCCCTCGTCTTCCTCTTCCCCCTCTCCCCTTCCACTTTCTTTTTGTCCTCCTTGCAGTGCTGTTACCCCAAAATGTGCAAGATGTCCTTGAGAAAGGCCACCTTTTCGACATTAACCCCGTTCCGGGTTAAGTTGAAACGGGGGGAAATTAACAATAACTCACATTTTGGTGTAATGTTTAAACACGTTGAAAGTTGTGGTCATGGATTCTCCATGAGTGTGGTCATGCGCCACGAGTCTGTTCTCAGATTTAATAACATTACCACATTGTAGAATGAGTCATCTTGTAACTTGCAACGCCTCTACAATATTTTGAATATGCTATTTATCACAAACACTATTGTAATTGAGAAGTTCTTGCAAGGTACAATATTGTGCATTTGGCAGAGCAAGTTTAGCCAATGATAGAGCTCGTTACATCCGTTTCGGTACCAATGCACCAATCCGAAACCTAGTTAATTTTCTAGGGACCAATCACGAAGTGATCTTGTCTAGTTGCGCCGGCACGAGACTTTCTCGATTTTTTTCTGTACGTCTGTGCACCTATGAACTTTTATATATGGGTTTTCAAAATGTTATGAAATATGGAAACTTGACCCTTAAGTTCTTTTATATTCAAATAGCTCCTGCTAGAGAAAAGGTGAAAGCAAATTATTGCAAACATTTTAATTCGACAGTCGGACTATTAGATGGGCCAGCAACACGAAGTGCAGGTTAAATTTAGAAGAAATATGATAGTTCGAGTTATAATATAATGTTCTTTTTCAAGATATATTAGCAACAGCTGTCTAGTATATCAGGTACAGATATTTATCACCTAATGCAATTTCTTTAGTGACGTCTCAAAAAGACAGAATGCTCTGTTTCCAGCGGCGGTTGTTTGCATGTTTAACGTTGGTCTTTTAATCACGTTTTTGATCTTAGAACGACTGAAATTAACTTACACTTTCTTTTGCCAGTAGGCGATGTATGAAGGAAACTACAGGCATATACAGCTGCTCCATAGGTGTTATAGAGATACAACTATTTCTGCCATGAGTTACAAGGTGTCGTAATTTCGTAAATGAGCTCACAAACTATAACAGTGAGATACAGCATGAGCAGGTCATTACAAGCTTCTATCTAGTTTGATAACTCTGGGCCCTGGAACATTTCACATTTTGTGTCCTCGTGGGCAGTGACTTCGGCCGTGTTCCAAGACGAACGCTTGAGTAGCAAGTACATTGTTGCTTGCCACTGTCCAGACAATACGTCCTGGAGTGTGAATGGCCCTAGTAACCATGGAAATTCCCAGCAAGCTTCACAACAATGGCAGCCACCGTCGGGTCAGCTAATCAATGGCTGCCAGTGCGCCAGTAGGGCGATGACTGGTGTGGGAGGCACTCAGTAGATGTGAACCTGCATTAATTTTCGTCTATCTGCTTGTATTTTTCTTTAATTAAATATAGCCAAGGTTTTGTACCTACCATTGAGATGACTGTACTGTAACGAGTTGTGGCTAGTTTATGGAAGTCAAAAGTCGAATTATATGATTGTGCATATGCTTTTATTGAGATGCTTGCAATACTGACTTGATTTATTTACATTACAGTGATAAAACTTGATGGTGATCAACTGAACTATAGTCTTGTCTATGAGACTAAGCACAAATGTATATAGGAATGCATAGTAGTACTCATGTTAATGCTTTTTCATGCTGCGCCAAATTCGCTCGAAATTCTAAGAAAATATTGAATTTACAGCTGTCAACTTCCTAAAGGAAACAGCTGCTGCTGCTGTTCTCAGGTAACAAATGAAAATTTTTGTGATAGTAAAATGATCAAACTTTAGTCGTAGTTCAGCAAAGTAATTACCAAATATATTTCATCGATTATTTTAACTTCAGCGCTCTATAGCGTATAGCAGTTAATTGATAGTGGCATGGCTTATCATATCCTCAATAAAACTCAACTAATCATCGAATGATTCAAGCCGTCCTATTCTTTTAACGCCACGTCGTATAAAACTAATTGATTATGATATGTTTTAACCCGTTCTGTTGGGCTAGCTCCATGGCGTGTTAGGCTTAATCTCGAAATAAACCTATAACTCATTCTATACTTTTCTTTTTAACCTCCATTTTGTGAATGACTTAGCTTAGCTCCGGACCTTTTAACTCTTTATTTTTACTTCCATGCTGTGTAAATTTAGCTAGTCTCGGCGACTACTTTGCTAATTTTTTTTTATATCGACATTGGGTGCAAAACTTGGCTAATATTGCATTGACTTCATAAATCTATGTTTTATTTTCGCAGAGCCATGCCGTGTATTGCTCCAGGCTTCAAATGTTGGCCGTGCTTCGAGAATAGAGCCACGGCTGCCATTATTGCTTCCATAACAGTGGTGAGTTGAGAATCTTCAAAGGGCGAATAGATTTAACTTCCATGTGTATCAACATTATGAATATGCTCGAAGAACATAATGTGATTTTTGTATAAGCATAGGGTAGCTCAGTTGTTTGGTTTATCTTCAATAAAAATGGCCAGGCTCTCTGCGGTCTTAAGATTTGTTCTCGCCCCCTTCGCCCATACGTGAATTCTAAATTTGTAGCTTTAAGGGCCTGTTATATTCCTGGCTGTCGAAAAAGCGATCTTCATTGCCACTGTGCTAAAGAGATTCCCAGGGTTTTATTTACAAAGACTCTTCATGTTAGTAATTGTAGCAAGATGCATTAGCTTCCTTTGTCCCACAGCAATTCTCAAATGATTGACCTGGAAGGTTTATCAGTTTCACTAGAGATCGTAATAGCTATTTTCAAGACCTTCGCCCTAAAGTAAATCTTGAACGTTTGTTTCGAAGTCTTCATGAGAGCGCATATTTATACAGTATATACCAGGTGTTTCAAAATTACAGTCGAGGTACAAAATTTGAGTGTTAGGAAAATAAAACGATTTTCATGAGCGACAAAAATTCTAAAACTCATTAGTTTTCGAGAAATGATCCCCATTTTTTTTTATTTACGTGCCAATTTGAACGAAACTTGATACAGATGTGTAAAATTGGAAATAAATGTGGGTTAGACTCGTGTGCTTTTTTTCATTTTGCCCATAGAAAACGAGATATTCAAAGAAAACCCGAAGGGAAGACCCATCTAGTCCTATATACAGTCTTTGCGCTACAGAGATGATTTTGGTCTCAAAATAAGCGGAATTTGATTCTTTACAAATAATCGCTTGGGTTTTATGATCGTCGAAAAATTTTTGAAAAAATTCTCAAACTAACTAAACAATTAATTTTTATTTCGAATATTTCCCTAAAAGTGCCCCTTTACTCGTCTCCTAATTCGACGATCATAAAACCCAAGTCCTTATTTGTAGACAATCAAAAGATTTGATCTAACATTTATCAATTTACCATCAGGCCGCCTTGCAAATTTATGTGGGCAGTCAATTATCGTGTTGTCTATGGACTATATTAAATTTTGTAGACAAAACAAGTTTTTTTTTCATTAGATCCGTAATTCTAAAGTCATAAGAGCGGTGGATACATGTATTGTCCGAATCGAAACGTAAAATTTTCCCTATGGCGAAGAATTTTAACCAAATGTGCTATAATTTTCATTGAAAAACGAGTAAGTTAATATGTGACTTTTGCTAGTAAATACAACTAATTGCCTTAATCGTTAAATAAATGGAAATGAAGAGTCAGGTTAAAGGTCAATATATGAATGAATTAATGAAAGACGTGAACTGGCTATTTTTGGTCAATAGTTATACCCAAGTGTTTACTGTGTCATAAGTTTCAACATCAAATCGCACAGTTAACTGGCGATGCCATGTATTCATACACTGTATACTGAATCATTTATCCAGTGGCCGGTGACCTTGAAAGTGTAATCAATACGAATTCATTAGTGGTAGAATTTCGGCTGAAGTTCATGGCATTTATTTTATGTAACATTGTCGAGCAAGCGGTGATTGGAATACGTGTAAGCAACTGTTAATACAAGTGGGTTAATTAGCGCCAGTAACAATAGAGACTTGAGAATAATAAATGATTAAGAAAGTAAATAAGACACCTATTTATCGCCAATTCGAACAGTTCTGTGCACTAAGACAATCATAAAGGCACTCGAGAATTTTACTTCGAATAGAACCTAATAAGTGTTTGAAATCAGACCTATCTTTACTTCCATAAAATAGAACAATTTGTTACAGAAAGTTATATGAAAATTATGTTTACATAAAGCGGTTAAATTATAGCGATCAGTATGCTATAATTTGTTACTGTGACAACATCACTATAGGGTTTATCCTGAAGTTGTGCAATCTTAACGAAGAAATTGGAAAATGTCATTGAACTTATCTTTTGGCATTTGCTTTAGAATTCATAAAACTGAAATTTCTTACAACGCTCAGTGTTCTTATCTGAGACATAGGTCTCTAATTTCTAGGAAAATTATGTAACAATCTCTTTTATATAGGTTTTATGAAGGTGTGGAGTCATCCTTACGCTTGCGCCGCAAAAAAAGAATGATTTTATGTTTGCACCATTCCAAATTCTAACGTTGTACCTACCACTACACAGAGTGCTATATTATATTAATCTATTGATGGCAGTAGTTACTGGTAGAAGCGTGCGTTTCCATTCATGTCTTTGTTGATACTATTTGAGAGGGAATTTTTTTCAGAATCGAAAATTTTTAACTTATATATGAGCATCCGAGAAATATGCTCATGCTTCAATTGGTCGAAGAATTTGTTCCTGGTTTTTTTAAAGTCAATTAAGATTCCACTCTTTTAACAAGACTTTCAATTAGCCAGCAGCTCATCTCTCTTAATTTTCGGAAATTTTGGAAGTGTAACGAGTAGCGACAATTTCCGTTTCTTTTCTTAAGATCTACCCGGGAGTTAAAAATACGGTACTCTCTACAGTTCTAAAATTCTACAGGCGCTGCAATTACTTTCTACAAAAAGTAACGCCCGTTACTTAAGCCTTTACGAAAACTAGTTACATGCCCATTTCTGCAGTTCGCAGCTGCTGCAATAAACAGAGCTTAAAATGTTTTCGCCAACTGGAGACGGTTAATGAATATCTTATCAAAATGACACTTTTTTGTAAAACCTGCATGGTATACATATATATATTTAGACAGGTTTTACTGAAACAGATAGATAGTTCTGCTCTCATCTCATTTTGAGAAAGAGACTTTATTTTCTTGAATTTGGCAGTCGTTGACATATAGGTTAGTTAAAACCATTATGCATTACTAAGTTCCTATTGTGAATGCTTGACTCATTTCGTCATTTTTGATGGCCAGCTAACCCTAGTTCTTTGGCATGGGTCATGTGCAGGTCAACCCACCATACATCCTCCGTGCAAGAAAATTTGAGCAAAGGTATATTCTTTCCACCCTTTGCCTTGAATATAATTTACAAATGTTTGATTTGATTTTTACAGCTTTTGCTGCAAGGTTATTGAAAAATGTTTCATTGAAGTGGGCCTGCTCATTTACTTTCCTGGCAATGGTAAGATACATTGGGAAATTTGCACTATCCTTGCCTCCAAATAATTTCCAAATATTTTTCAGGGAATTTCTACACTTTTGACGATCCTAGGGATTGTGACCGCTGCCGTCGTCGTCCCTGCCGCAGATGATACAGAACGGGATGCAATGGCTGCCTTTCGTAAGTAAACGTACGATCGTGTTTTGGCTGCTGTTGATATGCTTTCAAAAATACAGTCAGCTTTCGAACCAATTTGCTGAAAGTTCGATGGACTTGAGACTTTATAAACCGAGACACTTGCATCTAAATGAGCTGATATCATTAGCATTGACTTGTTAGGATACCAGTTATGAGTTATGACCAAGGGCTTATCCATCTCTGATTCTGAAATGGGGGGGGGGGGAGGTTAATGTTGCATCCGATAATGCCTGGCACTGGTTGTCTACTGACCAGCCCAGGTATATTGTTTATCACTCGTGAACGTAGTGAGAGAGGCGATAATGTTGTCGATGAATTTTTTAAACTGTATTAATATATGAGGCTGATAAAAAAAAAGTAATGGAAGGAGGGGAGCAATGTTCAAAAATTTTTGCAAGGGAGTGTGCTGGGTTGACGTAGCCATGACCCATGCCAAAGAACTAGGATTAGCTGGGCCATCAAAAATGACGGCGATGAAATTTGCTCTTACCGCGTGTGATGGTCTTATGCCACGAGGCGTTCTAGTGTTACATATATTTATATCTATTTTGATTAAAAATAACGCCAGATATTTTGGTTAAGATATCTTTATTAAGTTTCTCGTACAATCTGGCTCTTAAAATGGTGTCTTGGTCCGTTGAATGAAGAAGTTGGCCGAAGCTGCAAGTACTGTAGTCCATCGGTACTGGAACCAATTCTTCGTTGGTTGTAATTGGAGATGCGAGGCGACGCGTTTCAGTCACTTCTTATGACCATCTTCAGGCCGAGATGAAGGCAGTGGACGGAAACAGGCGTCTGGAGGCTGGTGCTGGTGAATTTCCGAGAAGATAAAACAATGCTGTCACAAGCAGACGGTTGCTTCATTTTGTAGATTCCTAGCGGTCAGTGTTTTGAAGGTGCGCTCTGATTGGCTGTTGGGCTATGGCGGGCTGCTCTGTGGTGTTGTCTGCTGAATACTTGCGTAGCATTCAGTCCCCATGTAGTTTAAGAGTTCTGCAGGATCCAGTGACTTGATTATTTATGCTTGGTCGCTTAGCTCTAATGTACAATGCTTCCATTATTTGCAAGCGCTGATAATTGCTATTTCGATGAAGAATTGTTGATCCTGTGACGAGCGTATCTCTTGTTAGAGCTGCGTTGTGTGTTTTTTCGGTGTGGTTTTTGATTGCTCCATTTCTGCGGTGCATGGTTAAGCGTCTGGACAATGTTGTGATAGTCATGCCAATATATGAGCTGTTTTGGAGTTCACAATCTCAGATCATGCACTGCTCAGTATACATATACTGTTTGTGTTAAGGTTAGGCTTTACTTCGTCTGTGCAGTCAGCGCTCGCTCGGGGGTAATGGCGTTGATAAACGTTCAGCTCGTAATCTGTGCTGTCATCTTCCTCATCGCTAGGACGAAGGTTAGTAATCCTCTAATTAATGTTACGAGTTTAATTATCCTGTCGGTCAAGCATTTGATACACTGCCTGAGCAACAGTTTTATTTGCCTTTTGAAGATCGCATTCATCTGGTGGAAGTGCTTGAATATTTTCTGAATTAATCTTGAATTATTTGAGATAGGAGTTTTTAATTATGCATCCAGTCTATAGATTTATTCAATAACACCTACACTATCTGAAACAAAGCATTACGTAAGGTTAAAACTCTGTCTACTGCCCTAACATAGATTGTGTGATGTTAATTGTATGGCGATAACTACAGTACATATGTGTAGTTTTTTATATTGCATCCTATTTAATTAAACCACTGGTGTAGTAATAGCTACAGTATCTCTAGCAAACTTTCTCTTCACCTGAAACTAAAATTCTAAAAAATGGAATCGCATCTCAATTGATGACTCCATGATAAAAAGAGCTGGTCGCTGCCTCACTTCGGTAATTTTTTATTACTAGTTCTTCTCACTCTACTGCTGTGCAGAGATTCCTAATCACTGCGGCCACGTAGGGATTTTTCTTCATCATCTTGGTAAATTATAATAACTATGGCTAGCTGATCTTCAGCTGGTTCAGCGAATAGTAAAGCTACATCGTGCGAACCGAGGTGGTAACTTTGGGGCTCTGTGAGTAATAGGCCAGGGTTAAGAGCATTTTCCCTCTCGTAATAAACCTAATTTAAACATACATTTTACGGTATTCAGCCCTTGCTTTAAGCATTTTGCATCTATTTAGAACACTATCTTATGCTATTTTATTGTTTTATAGCAGACTTTGAAGTTTATTTCATCTCATTTTCATTGAATTAAGATGCCTTTATGAATACGGATTTGACTAGAAACTAACAATTTTGTAAAAAATTTTGTCCGAAGTTGATTTATGTCAACAAGCTATACTTACTCCGTAGCTTTCTCTCCTGTTTTCTTTTGCGGTTACTAGCCGCCAGTTTTCTCCACTGTTCCATATTTACGAAGAGCCCGCTGTGTTAACTTCTTACTTTTATTTCAGAGTAAAAAAAAAAAAGACTCAGGGTGATTTTTTTTAGCATTTTTACAATTTTCTACATTTCCTAAATTGCATTCACAATCGCCTTCTTCTTGAAGATTATATTTTGAACATTTTTTGGCTGTAAGGTTTTTGATAAGTGTCACAGCAAAAAATCCAGAAATCGTTATGTCTCATATCAGCAGAAAAATAATCTTGATAAATATTTTGAAATCTTTGGCTGGTAATTCAAAATGAATAAGAAGGTTTCCATTAGCCCGAATGCATTTACTAAAAAGTAAATGTTAATTATGCGAAAGGACGGAGGAGTTCTCCGAACTGTGACGTCCCCGACGATAAAACTTGTTTTGCAAATTTTTGATAAGCTATGCCCGGTACACCCTCAAATACCATTGGATTTTCATCACCTGCGAACGAAGTTAGAGAGTTGATAATGTTTCTGTTGAAGATATAATTATAGACATACATGGTGTTTCTTTTTTTTTCTGCGGATAAACTGACTAACGCTGGGCAGGAATGGGGTCGAAAAACGTGCTGAACATTCAAATTTAGTTCTAACATTGGCGCACACGCAATATCCTACTTAGAGCGTTAAATTTCTTTAAGTAGTAGTTCATGAAAATGGATTCATTTTGAGTTTTTGTACCTATGGTTGAAATTTATGGTTGAAATTTGTCTCAAAACAACAACACCCTGTATATACATCTTTGACATTAGTAAGAGTTCATTTCCATAGCTTCTGAATAATTATATTCTGATAAACAGTGAGACAAACATATAGTCAAACACACCAATTAAGAAACGGATCAGTCGGGCTTTTTTACGTTGCAAACAATTCCTGAGAAATTCATAAAGATTCCTTAATAAGTTTTTAAGTTAAGCTTCTGCCAAAAATTAAAACAAACAATAAATAGAAATTTAAGCCAACCAACCGTTCATCATCAGAATTTGAAGGCTTACTCAATCTATTGCTCCTAATATTCTTTGTAAATATCATAATACCCCGTAGATAACTTTCGGACTCATGCAGCTCAGAAAAATTGTGTTACTTTTATATATAGTTAAAGCTGGTATTTCTCAGCTGGTGCTGTTACTGAACTACATATCAGCAAATTTGATCCATGTATTATAGCCGTCAATGACCTATTTGCTACAGAAAACAAAATCCTTGGATATGCTCAGGTATCCAACGATCGTTCAGGCCAAAATTCGAGGCATGCAGGAGTACGATTCCCACAAACGACTCAGCTGTCTCCACTTGTATTCAATACAGCGCAGATTCGAACGATTTACAATCATATATGTTTGGAAAATTCTTGAACGTATCACTGTGAATGTGAATGAGTGGACTGTCGCCAGACACTCGGAAAGAACTGGAAGGACCTGTGATATCCGTATCCCACGCAGAGATGGTGGAAAAGCTGTGGCCACAAATATTCGTACAGCTTCGCTGTACGAGGAGCAAGATTGTTTACAACATGCCTCGGCATATTCGAAACGCCACTGATATAAAAACTGTAGAGTTCAAAAAATTTGCTGGATTCACATTTAAAAAGAATACCAGATAGACCAGCGGTCAGCGGTTACGTGCACTGTGGAGATAATTCGCTGCTGGCTCTCTCTTTGGTTTCAAACTGCGGCACCACAGAAGACACCCAGCAGAGTGACTCCACACACGTGAGGTGACGTGAGAAACGTCACGTGGACTTCTTCCGAAGACCCTCAAGGTAACTCAAGGTAAGGTAAGGTAAGGTAGGTGCAGTGAACTAGAGGTGTCTACTAACGTGTAACGTGCGCGGCGCTAGGTTTTATGGATGGCTGGGTACTTTGAACGCATTAGGAAAAATTTCTTGCGACTCATCTGAGCGGCACGGGGTGTTTTCTTTTTTCCTGAACCATGAGAATTGATATTACGTATGTTTAATAAAATATCAAATTAATATATGTTCTTAAAGCCAACAGAATACTAAATTGTTGGTATTTTCTCAAGTCGAGGCTGTATCTTAATTCAATTGGAAATAATTGATTTAAAGTGAAAGTGAGCAATAAAACAGTAAAATAGAATGACGTAGAGTTATAAATGTGGTAAAATGTTGAAAAAAGGGTTTAATACAGAGTTGTGCTCGCTAGTGAATGAAACTAGCGGCGCTAGCGCTAGCTCTAGCCCTGAAGAATACTAGCGGCGCTACCACTAGCGCTACACATTTCAAAAATCCAGCGGCACTAGCGCTAGTTCTTGGCATATATATCCACTAGTAGTGGAAACTCTGGAAAAATTTATTTTAGTACTAGGATAAACATGAAGAGCAAAATAGGAATAAAATATAATTTATAATTTTAATTGCATTGCAAATGGAAAAAATCAAAACGTGCTTTACTAATTTTCCATATAACGGAAAGATACATGGAATTAAGAAATGTACTATATACTTTAGTATACAGAGTGTTGCAAAATTCTTGGTACTAACTTTGGCTACTAGTAGAAAATATAATTATTAACACCTTTTCATAAAAAAAATTTGAAAGACGCTTAGTCTGTGAGATTATCATGTAAATAATGAAGACTGAGTATATTATTAGTTACCTACTTAGGCTGCATGCACTCTGCTCTTTAATACACACGAGGGTAGCTCTAATACTCAATAACCAGTTTTCAATAGCAAGGATCTCATGACAGTAATTGTTCAAAATGTCTACCAAGATCATTGATACAAGCATGACAACTCTGTTAAAGATTCCGTTGATCTCAGCGATATCTCCATCAGCAACTGCAATTCGGGCTACAAGGTCTTTTTCCAACTCTACAGTTGCGTCATAAATAACACTTTTCATAACCCCCTACAAAAAAAATCTAGCGGAGACAGATCAGGTGATCTTGGTGGCCAGGACACAACACCATTACGACCAATCCATCGATTTGGAAATTGAAGGTCGGGAAAGTGTCTCACATTTAGAGCATAATAATGGGCTGGAACTCCATTGTGTTGAAGCCAAGGTCTTTTTCGAATACTGAATGGCTCATCACCCAATTCGGAAGGACTTCTTCAAAAAAGACTGTTAGCATTTCCAGTGAGACGCTCCGGCAAATGTAAGGGCCAATGATTTGATTGTGAACGATACCTGCCCAAACATTGACAGTAATGCATAGCGATGTTGATGGATGACATGTGGATTGTTCTGCTACCATACGAAAAAATTATAAACATTAAAAATTTCACAACGGGTGAAGGTAGCTTCATCCGTGAACAACACATGTTCTGCAAAATGGTGATCTTCTAACTCCTGATTAAATAACCACTGCGCGAATCGTTCACAAGGAGCATAATCTGTGGGACGTAGACCCTGGACTCTCTGGAAGTGATATGCATGATATTTATTCACGTTCAATACAAGCAACACTGCAGTATGATCTTAAATTCCCATAAATTGTCTAAGGGCATTATCTAAAAATAAGCGTTTCGATTTTTTATGAGAAAGTTTTTATACTGATATTTTATACATGTAGCCGTAGCCGAAGTTTGTACTAAGAATTTTGCAACACCCTGTATACCTAATGCAAAAACTAGCGACTAGCGCTTGACATTGGCTAAAACCTAATGGCGCTACTAGCACCGCTAGTGATGCTCAAACCTACCGGCGATAGTGCTTGCGCTATTAAAAATATTAGCGGCGCTACTAGTGCGCTAGGTACAGCTCTGGTTAAATCCGATATATATTTAATAAATTGTGTCTAAAATTCAACAGAAAAATGAAAAAATACTCATAACCTTCCGCTAATACTGCTCCTGAGGCCTTACTGTACATATTATATCTCCAATCCAAAAAACACTTTGAGAGTTTTGCTAGTCATTACAGGGCAGATAGACCAGTTCCGTCAGCCGTAAATCCTCCAGTAATTATTGCAGAACCACTGGTCGTGGAGCTTCCAAAAATGGGTGATAGACAGGAAAAGCTAAAGAAAAATCGTACCGCCGACTCTTGATAATAACTTATTCATTATTTTCACATCACTGACAGGGCAGAGACGCCTTCGTGGTAGGTCTGGCAAACACCTACTTCTTCAGTTCTCTCATGTCATTGGCACTCTGCATCGTCAGCGTACTGGTTTTAAACAGAATAGACGTGATCATGGTTGTGTGCGCAATTCATGGAGTACTTATCTCCTCTTTCTTCAGTGTCGTCTTGTACTATTATTCACATGAGGTGAGTGTGAGAAGTTTAAGTTCTGTTATGAATTCCCACCGACAAGAGTTACATACTGATATGATTGTTAGGTTTCATTTTACACTACTATAGTACTATCGGCAAGAGGTAACTGTAATGATATGTCGGTCCCTTTTGCGCAAGCAGATGCTTTTAGAATACTAGAGCACTCTGAGAGCGCATACCTCTGCCAAGTGAGGCAACGGTAGCAAAAAATTCAAATTAGTTCTGAAACCATAATTTTCTTTGTATTAGCTCCAAAATCTGATAATTTGTGCCTTTTTATATTAATAACAGCTTGTTCAATTTTCTTGAAGAACCGTTCATGACTTTTTGAGTTAAAGTGTTAACAAACGTTATGACAAACATAGGTCAAACATACAAAGGAACAAACCGATCTGCACCAAAATTTGATCATTTATGTCTTTTAACATTACTAACAACCCTTATAAATTTCACGAATATCCATTAATTATTTTTGAGTTATTGTGCTAACAAGCATAAAGTTAAAAACAGTGACACACGAACAAACGGATCATTACAAAAATTTGGTCATATACTCTTTGTTATATACCTAACAACTCATGTTAATTTCATCAAAATCCATCCACAACTTTTTGAGTTATTTCATAGAGAAAAATGAGGCAGACAAACAAACAAACGGATGGATATATCTTTACCAAAAGTTAATCATCTGTTCCTCCTAACATACCTAACAATCCCTGTAAATTTCATCGAAATCGGTTCATAACTTTTTGAGTTATCTTGGTGACAGACAGACAAATATACAAACAGACAGACAGACAGACAGAGAGACAAACACGATGTAAACATAACCTTCTTGGCGGAGGTAATAATAATGAATTTCTGTTCCATTTTGTACTATTTACGGAAAGTAAGTGGCATAATGTCTCTATGGCGAATCTCAGTATTTCAAACTGAACTCTGTAAAGAAATTCAGCAGCTTCAGAGGTACTTTGATTGTGTTACTTCTGTTATTACCAAGAATTCTGCAAAGACAGAAAAATTTTGAGGTATGGAAGTAGTGCTTAGTGGAAAATACAAAACACTCTAGTATCACGGGAAATAGTGTGTCGTAGACCACACCATGCATTGACTTGACACTGGCCCCTAAGGCAGATTTCGGTCCCGCAATTGGGCCTGATTGTACGGTGCCTCAGCCGCGTTTTTATATGTTCTCCCATTCCTTTTTCCTACTTCGTTTAGGCTATTGGACTTAATTTTTTAACATTCAGTAATGACTGGTAAACTTGTACAGACTTCCAAAACTTCTATACGCAACAAATCACAAAAATATTAAGGCTTGACGTGTAATTACGTAGAGCACCTGTTTATGACATCTTTTGATATTTGCGTTAAAGTAATTTCACAATAGTTTGTGAAATAGTCTCATTTTGTAGAACCGAAGCTTCTCAAATTCCTGCTATGCTCGATTTATAATGAAATGCTAAGTAAACAGCTGATGAAAATGCTGAAATTTACTAGGTTGCTATACGGGAAAAGCGAGAAGATCAGAATAGACTGCAGAGCTGAATGGTGAGTTGCATGGAGCAGCTTGCAGCCATACAGTATAGTGATGAAGCACTGACAGCCATGAAGTGATTTAGCATTAGCGGCCGTGAAGTGATCTGAATGATGAAGCGCTGGCCGCCATGAAGTGATGTAGTAGTGACAGCCGTGAAGTGATCTTGCACTGGCAACCATGAAGTTATGTAGCTTTGACAGCTGTTAAGTGATACGCAAGGAGAAATTCAACAACGCATTTGCTTTTGACTGATAGGAATTGATTTCTTACATTGTCACACCGTCAGTATCTGCATGAGAGGAAATTTGACGTAATGAGTCCATAGTTCAGTCATCATAACAGTACAACTCCCTTGGAACTCTTTGGACAAAGTAAAAAAAAATTCTTATGAAAAGACCCTATCATTTTGTTGTAGTACGTTAGTGACTTCAGTCAATGTTATAACTTTTCATTCCGTCCGAGGAGTGGTGACCCAGAAAATTATATTCGAAAAGTGGAAAAATTTTGTGGAAATATCTTAGTGTTACTGAACGCATTGGTCAAAATCTATTTGTTTTTAAATTCTTGAAACGATTGTGACCGACTACAGTGTAGCATAAAGTTTACTGCTCAATAAGATAATTCATCATAATGGAAATGCCATTACTACTGAATCAATAAAAAGTTTAAAACCTAACTAAACTCACCTCTACAAAAATATCAGGGCCTAGATTTATGAAGCTACTTACAATGTTGTAAGTCGTTAGTTTCGCTTGTATCTCGACAATGTATTTATCAAGCTACTCGCGTATTGTAACTCATTTATCTTGTACCTCGACATACTACGCCGTTCAGGATTTTTTTTCCACAAAAATTATAAAAGACAAGCTAGAGAATCTTGTAAAGTTTATGATATATCTTTATTAGACTTTGGGAAAACTTGTAACTTGTTATAGCACTCAAGTCTGAACGTGTAAACTAAAACAAAGGGCTGATATAATCCTCCTGCGGATTGGTTGTTCGTTGAATGGAAAATGCAAACCTACACTATTGGTTGTTCCCCGAAACTAAGACGTAAAGCCACCGTAGATTGGCTGTAGTAATGAGCTATAAAGTGGTGGCAATAATGATAGCACAATTCAAAATTTTTCGATAACTTAAAAATACTACGCCATATCATGTAAAATTTTGACATAAAAATCTTATTTCAACTAGTTACTTATTTTTTATCATAGTTTCCCTATAAACTATTTGACTAAACTCTTATGGTGAAATATATAAATTTGTGTTGGAATTTGGGTGGAAATGAAGATAGCACAACTTAAAAAAAAATTACATTTCCGCGTTACTACATCCAGATTAGAAAAAAAGAATATCAAGACAAGCCGGCGTCGCCATATTGGACAGTTGCTCCCCCCTTTGTAACCTCTATATTTAGAAATTAACCCATTTCTTAGAATGGGAATACAGTGTGGGTTATCTGAAAAGGGTCAAATAAGCGCATTAAATGAAGAAGGATACACTATATCTGAGATTTCTAGGAAGGTTACCAGATCTAGAAAGGCGGTAACTAACTTTTTGAAGAACCCAGAAGAATGCGGAAAAAAGAAGTCTCCTGGCCGCCCTTCAAAATTGAGCCCTACAGCTCGCCGCCGACTTCTTCATGAGGCGTCTCGGACAGGAGAGGGGTCAAAAAGCCTGCAAACATTCCTGCAATTATATGTTAAACAATATGTTAATCCGAGAAGAGTGCGACAGATCTTGGGTTTATCTAAGAACTTCAGTTATAAGAAGAGAAAAACTGCACCAGCACTCACGAAAGCACACAAGGCAAAACGCGAAGAATGGGTTCGAGAAAAAGTGCAATGGAACCATAAGAATTGGTCTAATGTTATTTTTCCAATGAAAAAAAGTTTAACCTAGACGGACCTGACGGTTCTCAATACTATTGGCATGATCTTAGAAAGAAGGACAAAATTTTTAGCAAACAACCTTTTGGTGGCGGATCCCTTATGATCTGGGGAGCATTCTCCATCAAGGGCAAGGCGAATTTGGTGATGATGGAAGGTAGATAGAATATTCAGAAGTACACAGAAGTCTTAGAAACTAGTCTTCTCCCATTTCAAACTGATAAACATTAGCAAGAAGCGCTGCTCCAGCAGCAAGATAATGCCGCCATTCACACAGCGAGGTTGACCACAAATTGGCTTAATGCCCATAATATCGCCACTTCAGCTTGGCCTGCTAAGTCACCCGATCAAAACCCAATTGAGAATCTTTGGGGATACACATGTTGACGCCAATGGTAGACAATTTCAGGATAAAGAAAGCTTGTGGCACACCATAAATGATTGCTGGGAGGCTATCTCTAAATAAATGCTCTCTAATTTAATAAATTCTATGAATAACCGATATGTACAGGTGTTGCAATCAAAAGGTAACGCTTGTAAATATTAAGAATTATGTTTTTTGCTTTCATTGTTTTCTAAAATATAATTTTTTCCATATGTGCTTTCTTTATTTCCACCCGATTTGTACCCATAGTTTATAATTTTCGCGGTAAAATTTTGAAAAGACAACGAATACAATAATGATTATAAGGAATCGGTAACTAGTTAAAATAACATTATTCAGTTAAAATTTCGACTATATTGATGCAGTATTTTTAAACTTATTACAAAATTTCAAAATGTGCTATCATTGTTGCCACCACTTTATCTTCCAATCACAAGGCAGATAGTACGCTGTCTCGGATCGTCGTTTAAATATACAACGTTGCAAGTTTTACAATATGGTAAATGTTAGTAAATGTAGGCCCTGGTAAACAAGCTGTAAGCGGTTACGTGCACTGTTAAGGTACCTCGCTCCTGGTTCTCCCGCTGGTTACAGAGTGCAACAGAGACAATATCGCACACGACCCATGGCGTGCACACCACCACCTGCACTTTTTCCGTACAGCTTCTTTAGTTGAAAATAAAAGTCGGATCTGACGCTTTAGGAAGTTACTTAAAAGACGATTATCGTTTTCCATAGAGTAGCAACAATTTATTCCTCTGTCCTTCAGTTATAGGAAAGCGTTTCTCGATTGGAGAAGACAAACTTTTGTTGCAACTAGAAATGTATTCAGAATACAAGAATGCACATTTTTTTTAATTGCGAAAAAATATTGTAAATTGCTAAACACATTCATTGAGGTGATCTTCAGGAGATATTTAAGCAATTGCATGATTTAATTTAGAATTTGCTGGCACAATCTGTTTTACTTTACTCGGTGCCAAAACTCATTAGCTAATTATCAAAGTACACAATACTTTGTTTTCTCCTCTGCACAGGTACGCAAGCACATGGTTGTAGAGATGTCCGGTAATGTTCGCGCACTGAACTCGGTGACATTTGAACGCAACTCGGCCCATCCTGGAGCTCCCAACTCTGTTGAGATCAGCAACAGCAGGTACTGAGGGACTCTTTCTTGATGTCTGTATACGTTGATAGCGACTAATCTTAAAATTTACTCAATTAAAATGTCTTTACTTATGGTATCTTGTCAAATAATTTTTCTTGACCTGCTAAACTCCAAATGCACAAGCTGTTGGGCTGCGGATAGACAGTTGCTGATGATTCGCAATGGTAAAATAAAAACAAGAGGAAAGTTGCCCGCATCAATCATCAAACTTTAATTTTTTATCCATAGAGCTGGGGATTTGACTGTCACACATTTGCAGTGACTGTCAAAAATCAACCAGGTATTTGCTGTGAAGCCGTTTCGCTACAGCTCCAGTATGTTGAAGTGACTCACCGGTTGATTGTTCCAAAGGAAAGGAACACCACCATTAAGTTTTTGAGATTTTGGTTTAAGCCAAATGCACACAAGCAGTAATTCCGTTTAGAAATTGGACCTGATTTTTAAAATTCGAACTTAAGTAGTTGTCCTAAAAATGTAATCATTGAAAAAATTTTGGCTGATGAGCTTTTGTTAACTTCATAACCTAATAGGTCTCTGAGTAGCTAGTGGTGTCTGGACTCAATGGTGATAATAGTGACGTTTCAAAGTAAATGATACCAATATTTCAATGACGATGACCGGTTATATTAATATTTCTACCAAAAGCTTGTCGCTAAAATTTACTCGTAATGAAATTCAATGAAAATTCGCAGTGCGTAGAAAATCCTAACGCCAATTAGAAATGCAGAGTTCATCGTTTCTCCAAGTCGGATAAGAAATAAGGGGCACAAACCTAGTTTTTAATTTTCAGCCTAATAATGATTGCAGACAAAATATCGGATGAAGGCTTCATCCAATCCTTTAGGCCTTTATAATATAAATTGCTTGGCTGAAAATATAAAGGCTGTTTTACTTCTACTACGATTATAACGCTTTCGCAGACGTTATATATATATATATATATAATTTGCTTAGTGATTATTTGTATATGTACTGATCATATTTAAGGCATTAAGACAGAGAATAGTCAGTAAATTTTTTTCAACTACTTAATAATTAAATTTCGTATTCCTTCTTCGTACGGTGTCTTTGAGGAGTAAATTGGAAAGGTCACTATACTATTTGCAGTACCTACCCGGATTTTAGCTTAGTTAAGATATTTTTTGTTATAATTATGCAAACAATATGTGGCAACGTTTTTCCGGTTATGAGGCCATTGCTGGTCAGTGTTGAAAGTGGTCCAATGTCTACTTATTATTGAGAAGATACAGAAAGTGACATTATTCTCCGTTGCAACTACGGCTTAACACAGCTTTTGCCCCGTAGATTCGATGAAAATATAATTACAACTAGAAATGCAGTTTGCTTTACAGATTAAACTAAGGGAAATTTCTATGAATTCGTAGGCGATGCCTTTATATGATTTTTAAAGTAAGGTAAAAAGTGGAATGTGAAATTTGAAGATACAAACTGGCTTATTTTTTTGTCGAGAGTGACAACAAACAGTTCAACAGAGAAAATGCATATAAATATGTTATCAACTGGATGCTAGTAATTCTCTCATCTGGATGGCAGTACGTGTGTCATTTCATTCTCTACGTTTTTATTGTACCCACGATATTATATTCACTGTAGACTCGCTACGAGAACGCTTCTATAATTAACTATTAATTTAAATTCGGATCATTTTATATTGTTTATTCATTTCAAGATATTTGTAAATAGTTGTTCCTTAATTTGGGTTCCTGTAAAAATTCAAAAGAAACCCTGAAAAAAATCCCAAACTGACCCAAACGCTACAACGGTTCCCGTCTCCTATGACGACTGTTTGTGGCGCTCGTGGCCCTGCCGTTGTAACAGCTTTGTCTGTAATTCTGATATTTTTTATCTTGGTATATACCATAACGGAATTAATAGCTCAGAGGACATTCCATGTATAAATCTAGGTAGGAATAAATATATAGGCATCCTTTAGTCAATATACTTATCTAGAATGTAAATGCTTGTCGTACTTCTAATTGTATCTTAAGGAAATAATTCAGTCTGAGATAACAGCACAAATTTTTAGCACTGCACACGCAAGTTGACGCTAAAAAAACAGTAAGTTCACTGCAGTTGCAAATAAATGTTTACGAACCAGTTAATCACTTAAAATAAGCAAGTACATATGAGAAATAACTGCATCAACACCAGCATTATAGCAGCAGAAACAGCCGTGCGAACACTAAATGGCCCTCACCCACGGCTTAACACTTGAGTTGACCGACCGTGCTAGCGCTCAACTTGGTACTACCTTGTACCTTGAGGTTCTTCGGAAGAAGTCCAGGTGACGTTCTTCACCTCACCCCACGTGTGTGGAGTCACTCTACTGGGCGTCTTTTGTGGTGCCGCAGTTAACGACCAAAGAGAGAGAGCCAGCAGCGAATTATCTCCACAATGCACGTAACCGCTGACCGCTGGTCTATCTGGTATTCTTCTTAAATGTGAATCCAGCAAATTTTTGAACTCTACAGTTTTGATATCA
>LQNS02278170.1:10779523-10792049 GCA_001587735.2 Parhyale hawaiensis | reverse complement strand
GCCGTGAACGATCGTTGGATACCTTCAAGTTGTTCAAGCTTTTTTCTTGTACTCGGCATCCAAAGTGGGGAACAGTATTCTATTCTCGGAAGGATTAATTGCTTCCATAGTGTGAGCAATATATCTACTTTGCGTGACGAGAAGTTCGTAAAACCCATCCACTCCATCTTTTTCCCACAGCGATAACTCTAGCATTATGTTCCTCGAACGTTCCATCGTCTTGCATTGTCACTCCGAGGTTTCTTAAAACTGTCTTTCTCTCGATTTCATGCCCATCGCTGGTAGTATATTGCGTAGATTCAAAGAGTGTTTGATTTTTTCCGTATGTTAGCAGTTCAAATTTTGTTTTACTGAAGGTCATATTATTTTTTACCGACCATTGGCAGATACTTTCTAAATCTCGCTGAAGAGACAGCACGTCTTCCACAGATTGCACAGCAGCTAGTATTCGTGTATCGTCAGCAAATGACGAGGGTACCGCATAGTTACATCCGGACCCCATGTCATTGATCATGATGAGAAAAAGAACAAGCCCAGACACGGTGCCTTGTGGTACTCCTCTGAGTACCGGCTGTCTGGATGACACTTTGTTGTTAACAATTGCACTTTGCGTTCTATTTGACAGAAATGCTTCAAGCCACCGAAGACATTTTTACGGATGCCCATGCGGGAAAGTTTCAACACTAGGATTCCGTGGTTAACCTTGTCAAAAGCCTTAGCGAAATCTAATTAGATTACGTCCACATTTTTCCTGTAAACTCCATCAATTGCATGCGCTGCATAGTTCCCTAGCGTTTTACTAGCTGTAGCAAAACGGTACAATTGCTCTAACGTAAAGTAAGTTCACTTTGGTTAACACGAAAGGTCACAACAAACAAATTTTCTCCAATTCACTCGATAAAGACTGCCAGATTGCGAAGACCGCAGCTCGAGTTTGGAAATCTTCGACTTTTAATCATAAAGGGAAGATACATGAAAGAAGAGTGGTGCAAACTGAGTAGAGGCTACAGAGATGGTATCTAAACATGCTAGACCAGCTACCACGCGAAGTAAGGTGAAGGTTCAACAAGATAACAAATATATTGCCAAGTTTATAATATTATCCTTCAGCGATTAACAATCACATTAGTAATTGAAATGGAGAAAGATTTTTCTATTCATGTGCTTCACCTATAGCTACTTTTTAAGTAGAAGAAAGATAGTTCAGCCCCCTGCCTACTTACGCGTAGCGCCATGTTGACGGCTGAGTTTGGGCTTCCGTCGCTGAGACTCTAGTTCCAGCCGCATTGGTCGCTGGCCGTGAATGAATCTCGTTTGACTAAGTTTACAAATTATCAATGATTCAGTTCAACGAAGGAATTTTATCATTGCAACCTGTTCCGTAACAGTTTAATATTTCTCTGCTTACACACGATGCAGAATCAACGTTGTGAGCTGTGGCTCGACTTGTGCTATGCACGTTGATTTGTGGACTCCAGAAAACGTTGTAAGTACGTCGTATTACAGTATGCTAACAACGTGCTGGGCACGTCCTCAGCACCTTGTGCTCGGCGGTCCCTCGGTACGTTGTGAGCACTTTGTCTCACAACATGCTAACAACGTTATTTGGAGTCCAAGCGCCCTGATATGTACGTATAATCAATGTCAAATTGTTAGCTGGGTTAGCTCAGTATCGCTAGTGAAGTATACGGCGCCATATTGACGCTCCAGCAAGCTCAAAATGAAGGAAGGGCGAAGGGCTGATTTGCCAGACGTATGAGTAAAGGTAGAGGCAGAGTTTACCGGTGTCTTACGACGTTAAAATTAAGTCTCCTGGAGTTAGGTTAATTTATTGAACTTAATAGGTCACAAATCAAGGTAATAAGAGTTAAGGCGGTGAAATTTCCCTAAAGATTTAATAGTTCATTCCAGCTGAGAACAAAAACCTATTTAAGGCTCCCGAATCAAAGTCTCAATAACACAACTTTTTAATGCATAGAATAAAGATGAAAAAATAAAGTTAATGAGCTCCAGGGCAACACAAGCGCGTATCACTTCAAAAGAACTCCAGTGGGAAATTCTTGTGAGTGGCGAGGTCAGCATCTCTCGGATAAGTTGCATCATAGTTTTACAACTCTTTGTTGCAATTATGGCGTCCTTGAGGAGGCAAAAATTTTACACAATCGCTGGGCAAAAAAAATCACGGGATGCCAGCATTATGAGACTTCTTTTAAACGTTGCTTAGCGGCTTTGGCTGTTTGTCTCACAGTACACGGACGAAGAGTATCAACGGTATTACTCTCATGGTTCAGAACTCTGACGGTTGGAACTTCATTGATACTTAGTGTACACCTGCAAACTCCGCAGTAATTACGCAAAAGCTGCGCAGTTATGCCCGCTTTCCAAGGGTATAGCAACATTCTTATGCTTATTGCTGTGAGTTTTTATATATCTTTTGTCAGAGAACAAAGTTTTGTTAACTGCTTGTTCCATATACCGTTTGTTTAATCGCTTTGTTCCATTGTCCTATTATGTAAAATGTGTAAGGCGTATGCAAATTGAGACAAGTGTTTGTCATACTAAATTCACCCAAAATGTTAAGAAAATTTTTCTCATTACTGCTGTCCACTTCATAAAGAAAACACCAAATGTTGTGGTTGTTAGGTAAAAAATTCAAATTTTTATGTGAGTGAAACTAAATATTCAAACTTATATCGTATTTCAGTAAAGTAATTGTATTTATTGGATTGATCATTTTGACTTCAGCGCCAGGGCCTAAAACAGTAGCTTGATGGTGACATGATTTATCTTATCCTATATAAAACTCAGCTAATCTATTAATGTTAGGCTAAGACTAATTAATCAAATTAAAAAAATTGTCGACATAAGAAACGTTAACGTTTCGGGATTAAATTTCCATCTTCAGAACTATAAACAAGGATACAGTATAAAGATGGTAATTTAATCCCAAAATGTTAACGTTTTTATGCTGACATCTTTTTAATCTACTAATGATTTATCTCGTCCTATGCTTTTCGCGCGACGTCATATAAGACTGAATAAAATATGAAATAGTTTACCCATCGTCTGTTGTGAGCTCCAGAGCTTGTTAATCTTAATTAATCTTGGACAAATTCAAGTTTTTCCAGATTTTGAGCGCAATGGAGCTTTTACGTTAAACTTAGCACGTTTCACGACGACTTTACTCATCTTATATTCTTATGTACCTCTTTGGCATCTAAGATACAGCTAATTGTGGGACGACTTTGATCTTTTGTTACCTCCACGGTGGGAAAAACTTGGCTAATTCTGGGGCGAATTTGCTCATTTTATTCTTTTTATATCTCCATTGCGTGTAAAACTCAGCTAATCTTCACATGACTTCATTTATTCAATTATTATTTTCAGCGCCAAGCACAGTACCGCCGCAGGCATCAAACACTGGCCGTGTCTCGAGAACAGATCCACGGCTGCCTTTCTTGCTTCCATAACGGTGGTGAGTTATGGGCGTGTAAATTCAACTCTCATATGTGACAGTAGAATGAATATTTTGGGAAAAAATTATATATTTCTTGCATAAGTATAGGTTAGCCACACTCTCTGCAGTCTTAAAATTTGTTCTTACGACCCTTTTCTCATCAGTGGTTCCTAAATTTGTAGCTTTAGGGCTTGTTGACACTCCTGGCTGTCGTATGATCACTGCCACTGTGTTTATGTGATTCCCAGGGTTCAATTAACAGAGACTATCCACATTACTAACAAAAGCACGTTTTTAATTCCCTTGGCCCTACAGCTGTTCCTAATGTTTGACTTTGAAGGTCTGTCCGCTTCATTGGGGCTCATAATATCTATTCTCACGACCTTTCCACTAAAGTAATTTTTAAATTCTTATGTGACCCGTGAAAATTCCACTGTTAATGAATGCCTTTATATTTCTGAAATGAATGCCTTTTGTTTCTAGAATGTACGACATCTAGGCTGGCCAGTCACAACTTTTCTTAGTTCCTCTTAATTCAGATCTTCTAACGTATCTCTCATCTAAACTACAGCTCGTCACTTAACCATAGGTGGATTCCGTCTATCGTAGTCCGTCTTCACTAAGCCATATTGTCTAATCTAACGCCATTTGTGATAACAAATGCTCGATATCTCTCATGAGGCAAATTGCATGGTATAATGCTCCTTATCTAACCTAACGCTTTTCATCTAAACAAATGCGTCTCATCTAACATAACATTCCTCATCTAATCTAACACCACTCAGCTAAAACCAAAATGCCTCATAGACCCTAAAACACTTAACGCTTTTCATCTTACCTAATGCACTCCACAAAACGCAGCCTAACGTTCATAATCTTGCCTGATCTTCTATTCAAATGTTTCTCATCTGACCTTAAGCACTTCAGCTAACCTTACTTAACGCTCCTTGAAATACGACCTAATGCTTCTCCTCTAACTTAATACTCCAAACACTTCTTATTTAACCTATAGCTTGACTTAACCTTTTGCTCTTCATTTAAATTAACGCCAAACATAACACAACGCTCTTAATCTCACCTGATGCTTAGATGGAATCATAGAAATTTCGGTATCTACTTTATTTCTTTACTATTATTCACAACCTTAATTTAGGGTTGACGAACCTTGTCTTCCTACAGATCTTGATACTCATTGTTCACCTTAACGTCTCTCATATACTCTAACACTCACTCTTTACAATAACGCAGTTTATTTTACTCCACAACATTTGTCTACTTTACCATACTCTGCCTACCATAACTCAAGCACCTAGTTTACTATATTTTCCCTCGTTAACCAAAGCCTTATTCATCTATGCACGCTCAAGATGTGCATCCGAACACACCTAATTTATTACACCGTATCCTGTTCAACCTAACGCACTTAAGCGAACTTTCTTCACTCTATCCAATCTCACACACTTCTGCTGGTATCACTATAAATCCATCTCACGTGAGAATGCGCGATTGAAGATTTTATTCCTTAACTGGACGGCCCGTAACCCTTTGGGTCAACATGACCATCTTCTTCGCTTTCGTAGAAAAAACAGGTGTTATTCAGCTGGTTACAGAACTAACTCTGCTTGACTGTCCACTCTTAAGATAATTACCCGTATGGGTCACCATCACCAACTTATTTGCTTCTCAAAGAAATATTCAACACTCTGCCTGTAAGTACAGGGAAATATGTGTGTTACGTAGTCAACTTGCATTTCCCGTTTTCACCTTTGAATCTAAGATGCACATTCATGCAGCCAAGCTAGGTTTCATTTTCCGAATCACGGATTCAATCGAACTGAATCTTCACGCAATATTCACGAAATTCTCTTATGCATTTGCGCACATGTTCTAAGCTCTGTTTTCCTCAGTTTCCAGATAATTTAGCCCTTCATAAGGTGACACGGTTGAATTTTTGTCTTTGTATCCGATTTTTTTTTCACTATTTCGGGACCCATTGATACTGACCAGTAGCCCATTATTTTTCTGTTTTGCTTGATGTGATAGCTACGTGAAAAAAAAAAACAGATTTGGTCAATTTCTCCCCTCGTAACAGGGTAATTTTCTTCTCAAGATGGCATTTTATTTGCTAAGACATCGCACTGTAGTGGCAGATGCTTTCTCAGTTGCACATTCGCTTAACAAAAGACTTCAGAGTGGAGATACCCAACACAGCCCTCGCTGTTTACCCGTAGCGTATCCTGGCTAAAGCATCTCNGGCAGATGCTTTCTCAGTTGCACATTCGCTTAACAAAAGACTTCAGAGTGGAGATACCCAACACAGCCCTCGCTGTTTACCCGTAGCGTATCCTGGCTAAAGCATCTCGCCCGATCAGAAACATCATCCGCTACCAGCAAAGCGGATAGAATGTTACAAAAAAATGAAAAGAGGTAGGTAGATACGATACGAGTGAAGTGATCAACATTTGAAGTCAAATTTCTAATTTTTTTCTAAGTTTTATTGAAGAGCGTGACGCACAAGTTAAAAAGGTTGGTAGGTGCGTAGGTAGATAAGTTTCTAGGGTATTATTACATAAACCAGCGGACCCGTGCGTGTAAAAATTCACGCAATAATCGGTATGTTTGCTCTCGTCTTTGATTTGCCGTTTCAGCATTTTTCCGCTCACGCGTTTTAGGAACTCTTATTCTTTTTGTAATCTGCTTTTTCGAGCCTTTCTCCGATCACTGTGTCGCATAGGCGCTTCATCTCACCATTGGTAGCAAGTCTTCGTTCGTGAGACTGTCGTAGTCTCATTCGTCTTTTACGTTCCCTATCCTCTTTCTTAATAAAACGTGCGTCTTCCAAAGTGAAATCTTAAGTAAAGCACTGCAATAAATTTGAATGCCTCTCCAGTCAGCTTATATGGAATGTAAGTGCTCCGTATCCACAATACCGTCTTCCAGACTTAGCTATCTACTTCGCTGAAGTGCTCAAATTTCGGCCTGTGAAGCGAAATATACACTCTCAGAGAAAGACCGTATGTTATATATACAGAAGAAATAGTTGTCTTCTGCCCATAAAATACTTAAAGAGAAAGCTGCATCGTCAAATTCAATAAAAAAGACAGTAAACTGAAAGAAATAATTTGTATTGCCCGTGAAAAATCATCACTTCGTAAGTGCCCCGGTGATTACATATCTACCGAATTTATACGTCGTGAGCTCAGACAAACAGTTAGAAAATCGGACTCCAGAAGCTGCATAAATATTGTCCCCGCTTTCAATAAGTGTTTCAAGCAAGCAGTGCATCTAGATGACGAGAAAAGGATCCAATTTTCACCATCTTATACAACCTGGCATCAATCTCAACGAAAACGTAACTGAATCACAAAACCGGCAACCTGGCTTATTTTTCGCCGATTTCCTTCAAAGTGAACCCGAAACAAATAAATACACCGAGCGTTTTATTGTGTTGGGTTTAGTTTCGAGGTCTTCATGAGGGCATTTTTATACAGTATCACCAATCAATGCTAAGAATGGCAGTCGTGTGTGTTTATAATTATTTATATTTTTCGTGTCAGGCAGCCAACGAAATAAATAGGCGAAAAATAGGCCAGGTGGTAGATTTTGTAATTAAGTAGCGCTTTCTTACAGAACGATGACCAGCTTGCAGAAGATGGCAGAAGTGGAATCCTTATCCCTTTATCTGGATACATTTCTTGCTTTAAACAGCTCTTGACATTGAAACAATGAAGATGTTTGAGCTTTTCTAAGCGCGATTAGTACTTTTCCATACTTCGAAACATATGTTTTTTCTCAGTTTACGACCTATAAATTTAGAAGCTGATCAACGTAGGACAGACGAAACGATGATTCTTCACGGGCAGTAGACATACTAGACATACCGGGAATTATTTCTTTCAGCTTGCTGTCTTCCTTTCATGGAGTCGTTTTCCCTTCAACCCAAAATCTGCCATGTACTGAAGGCTCATTCGGTAGGTAGAATACGCAGTGAAGAATTTATTTCAGTTCGGTAATCCTTTTTTGCTCGCTAATGAAAGGTTTTTTTCGCATGTGACCTAAAGTGAGAGACGACTGTGCTTTTTAGATGAATTGGAAGAGAGCACTTTCCTCTTATGACAATAATTTGAGTCGGCTGTTGTAGCGTATCTTTCAAAAGCACATTAGTGACAAAGGCAGACTAAATGAAGACGTGTCGTCTCAGATTCTTCGCTGTCATTCTTGGCAGTGCTGGTAATCTAGTAGATTGAGAAGTGGTACTGTCTTTACCCTTTAACAATTCCGAAATGTTTTCCAGGGACTGTCTACACCGCTAATGTTCCTAGGGATTGTGACCGCTATCCTCGCCGCCCCTGCCTCGGACGACGGAGGTCCGAAAGAAATTCCTGCCTTTCGTAAGCAAATTGATTATTCGTGTCTTTGACTCTTGGCTGATGTTGATCTCTAAATAACACCGTCAGCTTTTGAGCCAATTTATTCAAAGTTCGATGGACTTGAGACTTTAGCAGCTGAGACTCTTGCATCGAAATGAGCTAATATCATTAGCAATAACTTTTGCTAGGATACCAGTGATGAGTTATGACCAAGGACGGATCTATCTCTGATTCTGGGAGAGGGGAGGAGGGCAAATGTTGCATCCGATGATGCTTGACAGTAAAGGTCTACTGGTCAGCCAAGGCATATTGCTGTAACATATATTTAATTATATGCGGATGCCTATATATCTATAAACTACTTGTACTTAAAGAATAGTTGAAAAATGATCGGAATTGTTGCTACTCTGCCACCTAGAGCAATATAGTTGTTCACAGTTGTTCACCCTAAGTCGAAAACAGTAGTGAACATGTGCACCATATCTCATTGGGTCTGTTTTATAGAAATCTAACATAACGTTTACGCAAATGGTGAAATCACCTGAAAATGCGATAAATACAGAAGGGTTATTTAATTCCAGAGCATGAAATTGTATCTTCCTGAATCTTCTCTGTTGCGCAAATTTACCTAAGTCACCCCTCTCCTCTATATCCAGAATAAATTTTCTATGAACCGTTACATCTAAGCTTAGCAATAATTTATTTATCATGTGTTGTGAGAGAGGATACTATTAGTAAATACAGACTTAATTCCCAGTATAGCATGTGTTAACAATCAATGAGAAGATAACATTGTTCAATGGCTAACAGCGAGAGAAGGAAAATGGGCGATAATGCTGAAAAGTTCAAAACTTGCAGAATGCACAATAAGGCCTATCAACAGAAATGAGGTGGGTATAATGTTGTGTTCAAGTAATATTTCATCAAAAATGACTGATAAGCACGCGTATATGCTTGATTAAATCATCCAATACATATAGATTTCAATATTGCCTCAATGAACGTTTTTCACGACTCATAAGCAAAGAAAATTGTCTTGTAAGGCAGGACTATAAGGTACCAAACGCACATTTTGCGCGGCTCCAAAGTGTAGCGAGGGATTCAAGCTATTGTAAAGCGAACTCGTCAACGCCTTCAACCCAACTGAAAATGAACAGGACAGAATTGGCTGCTGTCGCCCAACAAAGTGATTTGAGAATAACTGTTACTAACAACCTACAACACAGCCAGTAAGTTGACAAAAGTGTGAAAATGGCGAGCAGAGTATTAGGATTCATCACCACGAATTTTGAATATAAATCTATGGACATCATCATTCCCTTGCACAAGGCGTAAATGCGGCCACACCTAGAATTTGCAGTTCAATTCTGGTCGTCACATCAGTGTAAAAATATCGATAATATCGAAAGAGTTCAACGCAGAGCAACGAAGTTGATGCCTCAGCTGCAAAACAAGCCATACGAATGTCGCCTAAAAAAACTGGGCCTGATTTCTCTCGAGCAAAGACGACTCAGGGGGCAACTTACAGAAACATTCAAGTATTTGAATATTTTCAACGACGTACCTTTAGCGGGACTTATTGAAAGAGACGTTAATGATCGCTTGGAAAAAACAACGGACAAAAACTCAAGCATATAGCTAGAACAACCTTAAGTCAGCAATTATTTCGTATTTCATAGTGAAAATTTGGAACAGACTCCCTACCGAGGCTGTCGGTGCGGAAACAGTCAACACGTTTAAAAATCGCCTTGAGACACATTGGGAGAGACATCCTCCACAGCTGAGAACTCCTCCAAGAGTCACAAACTCTTAACGGCCAAAGCTACTAAGGCCACCTTAGTCCATCTTCTCTTTTTCGCTCCGACTACAGAGATAGACGTCTTTGACTTTGCATATTAGCGGCTATTGATCATGCTCACGTGCCTGCATGATCGTCTCTTTGACTGAGATTCTTCCCCCTTTTTTCTTCTTTCTTTCTTTCTTTTTCTTCTATCTTTCTGAGTCTTCTATTTCTTTCAGACATAATGGCAATAGCTCATAGAGCGCCGGGGCCTTCTTGTCGGTGTCTGTTCAAGAATAGGCCTGTTGGTTCGTCTACTCCCGCCTATCTAATCTATAAAGTGAAGATCGCCTGTATTCTTATATCTCAGTCGGCAGAGGCGGCTTTTTTTTTTTGCTGGAAGTGAAGGAGGCCAGATAGCCTTGACCCAATGTTAATTTTTTTTTTCAAAAATAGGCATAGGTGTTGTCCCACTGTCTGGCTCATTATGTTGTTGTGTTCCGGTTCATATACGTTTTTGTTGAGCAGCGATTGGCAGACTCGCTTGGGCCGTCCGTCATGGTAATTAGCAAAAAAGTTCAATAGACACCGTTCTGTTTAGTTCATTACCTACATGATCGCGACTGCTGTGCCTCCTTCTATGAACAGTTACAGCCTTTAGTTCGAGCATAACCTCGATGCCATGAAGTTTTCAGCACTGCTCCGTTTATAATTTTTGTGTCTAGGGTTACGTTTTTTTTTCGTCTGTGCAGTAATGGTTCGCTCATTGGTGCTGTCGATTATGAACTTTCACCTCGTGGCCTGGGCTATCCTGTTTCTCTGCAGCAGGACGAAGGTAAAAAATATTCTTTGATTAGTTAATAATCCCCAAGTGTTATGAGGTTAATTATACTGCTGCTCAGCTTTCTGATGCACTGCTTGACCGGGAGAAATCTATACTATAATAAGAGAGCTGTCTGTCAGTCCGTTCATCCGTCCGTCTGTCCGAAGCCTTATTTTTACCCTATCTAATACTGAAAAAAAAAAAAAAATTCCAAGGCACCTAATTTTTTTTTGCCAAACCGTATCCAGGATACGTGCCCTGGAATTTCCGCGGCTGTGAAGGCCTGGTCACTGTCCTTTGTCAACTTAGTTGCTTTTGTGCCCTTGGTGGACAATGTGGACTTGGTGACGTTCGTGGACTTTGTGAACTTAGTTGCTTTTGTGCCCTTGGTGGATAATGTGGACTTGGTGAACTTTGTGGGCTTGTGAAATTTTTCGATGGGTTGGTAAAATGTTTTCAAATACATATTTTTCTGACTTATCCAACAAAAGGGTTGCTTTTGGTGCACTAGTATTTATAATTTACCTTCTGGTGGAAATACCTCAATATGTGCTGAATTATTTGAGATAGGAACTTTAATTTGTTCGTCAAATCTATAGATTTATTAAACAATACCTACACTATCTGCAACAAAGTATTTTGTTAGATTAAAACGCTGTCTACTGACCTAACATAGATTATGTGATCTTAATTGTATGGGGATAACTAGGTGTATTTATAGTATTGCATTCTGTTTAGTTAAATTGCTGGTGTGGTAATAGCTACGCGTGCTATGTGCAATGAACTATTCTTTTCTAAAAAAAAAAAAATGGAATTACCTCAAAATTTGATGACTCCATGATAAGAAAAAACTGGTCGCTGCCCAATTTTTAATACTAGTTCTTCTTACCCAACTACGGTACAGCGATTTTTAATCTCAGTGGCCAGATGGGGCTTTTTCTTCATATTCTTTGTGAATATCTATGGCTAGCTTATCTTAAGCTAAAGATAAAGATGTATTGAGAGAACCGAGTTGGAAAACTTCTGAGTTCTGTAAGTTAATTATAATGGAGAGTTATAATAGCAGTTTTCATTTCATGAAATACTTAATTTGACAATCATTTAACGGTATTCAGCCCTTATTTCAACATATTTACCTCTAATGAGAGCACGATGTCATCATGTACACTAGGGGGCAAAATAAGAGAACGATTTTCATTTTTTGAAAAAAGGGTTAACCATGTAGAGTAGGTTAATGAATCTTTTGATGGGGCCCGAAGGAATGTATTTAACATATTTCTACAAAATATCAGGACAAACATAACTATATTTAATACATTCGAGCAATCCAACAAACAATAACGAAAATTGAACTGTGCAAAATAAGAAAACGATCGTCTCTAAATACAATTTTACACACAAATAACGTGGAACAACGGTAAATTTTAGGTTTAGAACAATTAGTATGAAGTACTAAAACCTATATTTTCGATAACTTCATCACAGCGACGATTACACGACAGACATCACAAGTTTCTTATAAAACTTTGGAGTTATTTTTTTTTCCATTCCTTTTCAATTTTAGTCTACAGATCCTTTACTGTTGATGGTTCTCGTTCTCTTACATTGACACCTATAATTTTCCATAAATTTTCAATAGGATTAAGGTCCGGGTTTTGGGCAGGCCACTTCATGACTTTGATATTCTCTTCCGCAAAATATTCCTCCACTTTCTTTGCAGTATGGCACGGGGTATTGTCCTTCATAAAAATTGTTGGCTGGTTTGGTGATGATCGTAGAGATGGGATAACATATTGCTGTACAAGATTGAGGTACACATTAGCATTGGCAGTTTCTTTAATGGCCACCAACGGTCTAACTCCTTCAGATGAAAACATGCCCCACACCATTACGCTACCTCCCCCATGCTTTACAGATGTTTTGACACATTTCGGGTTCAGCCTGTCACCTGTTGTACGTCTAATGCAGGGGCCACACTAGGCATTCATCCTCGCAACTTGCTGTCAGGACGCGCAGCTCATACGTCTTCGAGCAGCAAAATTGCTGCTAGCAACAGACTAGTTGCGCCTACGTGGCGAAAGGTCGCTTGAGGTTTT
>LQNS02278170.1:10755114-10772261 GCA_001587735.2 Parhyale hawaiensis | reverse complement strand
CAAGCAGAGTACTCGGATTCATCACCAGAAACTTCGAATGCAAGTCCAAGGACATCATCGTTCCCTTGTACAAGGCATTAGTGAGGCCACACTTAGAATTTGCTGTTCAATTCTGGTCGCCACATCTCTGTAAAAATATCGATAACATGGAAAGAGCCCAACGCAGAGCAACGAAGCTGATACCTCAGCTGAGAAACAAGTCGTATGAACGTCGCCTGAAAGAACTGGGTCTGATTTCTCTCGAGCAAAGACGACTCAAGGGGCAAATAATAGAAATATTCAAGTACTTGAATGGCTTCAACGACGTACCTATAACGGGACTCTTTGAAAGAGACCCCAATGATCGCTTGAGAAACAAAGGTCAAAAACTCAAGCATAAAGCTCGAAGTACAACTTTAAGTCAGCAGTTCTTTCCCTATTTCATAGTCAGCATTTGGAATAGACTCCCTTCCGACGTTGTTTGTGCGGAGTCGGTCAACTCGCTTAAAAATCGTCTTGACATACATTGGGAGAGACATCCTCCACAGCTAAGAACTTCTTCTCCACGAATCGCAAGCACTTAACGGCCAAAACTTCCCAGGCCATTTTAAGCTGACTTCATCTCACTTCCGCTCCATCTAAATATTTATGCTTCGCATATCAGCGGCCATCGATCATGCTTGCGGGCATTAGTGACCATCGCTTTGGCGTAGATTCTTCTCTCCCTTCTTTTTTATTTCTCCTATCTTTTTTCTCTTTCGTCTTCTATTTTTTCTCCTTTCGTTTCTCCATTCCTCTACATCCTATTAACATAATGACAATAGCTCATAGAGGGCCGGGGTGTAAGTCCCGGTGTCTCTTTGGGAATGGGCCTTTTGTTTCGTCTACTGCCGCCTATCTAATCTAATCTAAATCACATTTGCTCAGGTATTTATGACAGGTATTTACTTGTTTGGAAGCTTTTAAAGAAGAACCTGCCTTCTCTGAAATTTAAAGCACGAAACAGATCGTTCCATTTTCTGTTATGACGCTTCGTTTCTTCCGACATTTTTGCCAGATTTTTATTATTAACCGCCTTGACAATAGTACTGGCTCCGCCAGCGAGATAACCTGAAGCTCTGCATCGCCTACTGCATTATTGAATTTGTGACTCATTTCACGGTTAATATGAAAGCCTACAACAATATAGCATGGTCGTTTAGCTCCAGAGGAATTGCTTACAAGCCTCGAAAGTTGTTTGCCTGCTACTCAGTTGAGCGGCACGGGGAGTTTTACCTTCTCCTTCCCCTTGTGGATTGATATTACGTCTGTTTTATAAGATACCAAATTGATATATCTGTTTCATAATACAACAAAATGCAAAATGGGTTGGTTTTTGTACCTTTTCGGATACTATTAATGTAATATTCGTATTCGCCAATGTATTTTAATTCGATTTGAAACAATTGAAATAAAGCCAGAGTTGGCTCGAAAACTATGAAATAGCCTGACATACATATTGTTGTAAATGGGGAAAATTATTAAACAAAGGTTAAATACAGAAATTGTTTAATAAATTATATCTGTAATCAAACGGAAAAATGAAAAATACACATAAGCTTCGACAATACTGCTCCTGTGGCCTTACGAAATATATTACATCATCCTCACAGCATTTAGAGCCACACCAGAAGCTGGTCGATTAAGAGTTTTGCTCGAGTTGTAAGTGTATAAGGGAGCTCCGTAAGCCGCTGGCCCTAAATCCCCTAGCAATTATTGCAACACCACCGGCCGCGAAGCTTCCAAAAGTGGGTTGCAGGTGGGAAAATGCAAAAAAAAAAAAAAAAAAATCCTACCATATGGTCCCACATGTAGAGTCCTGATAATAACTCGTTTATTATTTTCACATCACTGACAGGGCAGAGACATGGTGGTGGTGCTAGGCCTGGCATACGTCTACCTCTTCAGTTCTCTCGTGTCATTGGCATTCTGCATCGCCAGCGTGGTGGTTTTACACAAAATAGACGTGATCATGGTGGTGTGTGCAATACACGGAGCACTGATCTCTTCATACATCAGGGTCGTTTTGTACTGTTATTTATTTGAGGTGAGTGTGAGATGTGCAAACTCTGTTATGCATTACCATAAATAAGAGGTACAGACTAATATGATATTTAGGTTCCGTTTCATAGTGTTTCATACTACTATAGTACTATCTCCATGAGGTACGTGTAGTGATATGTCGGTCCATCTCGCACTTATAAATGCATCTCTGTTACGCTTTGTACTATTTAGGTAACGTAAGAGATGTAATGTCTCGATGACGAATCTCAATATTCAAACTGGACTTTGCCGAGACTATCAGGGAATTCAGCTGCCCAAAGGCAACTTGAAAGTGTTAAGGTTTGTGATTACCAAGAATTCTGCAATGGCGGCAAATTTTGTGATAGTTTTTGCGGTATGAATGTACTTTGTTACCGTACTCACATCTCTCTCGCCACTCTGAAATCGATCGATGAACGCTTCTCCTAAGTGTGCTAGAAGCACCTGCACTGGGTTTGCAAACGTTCACCTGGGGTAGAGGCCATGAGTGGATAGTTTGGTCAACATAACAATACCATCCTCTCGGATGCCTCTGGACAGATTAATGAAAGAAAGGGAAGCATTACTTATGAAATCACCCTCTTTGTTTAACGCAGTGTTTTAGTTAATGTTGAAACTTTTCATACCATCCAACGATTGCTGTGAAATTAATCTGATTGTTGCTGAACGTGTTGGCTAAATTCTGTTCATTTTTAATTCTTAAAACGATTGCGATGAACTACAATACAGCATAACAGTTTGCTGCTAGACAAATATAACATGTCATAGCTGAAACGTCATTAGTACTGACTTAGAACGCCTCGTGGGGTAAGACAGTCTGCTGCGGTGGAGGTAAATTTAACGCCGTCAATTTTGATGGCTAGCCAGGCCTAGTTTTTTGGCATGGGTCACATCTACGTCAACCCTCCAAACTCCCTGCAAAAAGGAAAAATAAATGTGAACATTGTTCAACTCCTACCTGGTTTTGGGTGAACAGGCAAATGCACATATATAATAAACATACATATTTAAATCTCAGCGAAAACATGATTACCTCTCTCACGTCGCTCATAGGTGATGATGAGCAAAAGGCTTAAGACATGCTAAACGCACATTTACTAAAAATGTTAGGTAAACAAACTGTGCGTAATTACGTGCACTGTCAAAGTAGGTACCTCGCTTCTGGCGTTCCCGCTGGTTACGGAGTACAACAGTGACAATTAACATCGCCCACGACAAATGGCGTGCACACCACCACCTGCACTTCGTCCGTACAACTTCATTAGTTGAGAATAAAAGGTTTTTTTCGCATTAGGAAACGTAAGCTAAATGCCAGTTTCGTTTTCTATGGAGTTATGCGACCATTTTTTTTCCTTTTTCTTGCACTAGTAGAAAAGTGTTTCCAGATTGAAGAAATCTTCTGTTCTGAAAATGTATCTAAAATGCATTTGTTTTTATTGTTGATAAATTATTAGCAATCGCTAAAGTGACTTATTGAGGTGATTTTCAGTACTTAAGCAATCACATAACTGAATTAACATTTGCTGGTGAAATCTGTATTACTTTACTCGGTGTGAAAACTAAGTAATTTTCAAAGTACATTACGGGTCATTCCACCGTGACGGTCGTTATATTCGAAGCATACTTATTGCTAAATTGGAGCCCATAACCTCAAAAGTTGTATGATCAGCCTGATATGGTTTTTACCATAATAGTACCAGTGTCTAATAACGCTAACACAACTATCCTCAACTTTCTGTGATTATTGTTATTTTAGCTATTTGCTTTTAAAGTAGTCGTGACGATCGTAACACAGACGCAACCTCGATTTCGACCTAGTGCTACAAAAGTGCAAAACTCTCTGAAAGTACTGATAGCTATCTGAATACTTTATATAGGAGTTATAGATGAAGGATTAGACTAGTCAAATGTGTATAGATTTTGCTAAGTGCAATAACCATTTTCCATCGGAAGCTAAAGAAGCGCCGTAAAGATCGTTACAAAAATGTCATGGCGATCGTTACACTGCAGATTTCTTGCCAAAAATAATATAAATAAAACAATTAAACAATTTTTAGGTAGTCCTAGGGTCTTATAACGCATTTTAAAAATGATGTTTCTTTCTGTGAACATGCAATATATATAACTTACCACGATAATAATTATTTCAACTAACAATTAAAAATTTATAACTGGCTTCCTAGTGCAATCGCTTTGTAACATAGTTTTGAAGCATAATGTTTACATAGTACTAGGGAAAATTATGAGTTGAATCTGTTGCATTTTACTGACTGTATTAAAGGTTTTTTACAAAACTGTTCATCTTTGACAGTGTTACAAAAACTTGGTGCAACATTTTTGTGTTTACTTTTCAGATATTTAATGTAGAGATCTTCAGCTTTAATTTTGTACATATAACAGCTATTTTTGGTGAATTATCAGGAATTTTCAAATTTTAGCCTCATCTTGACATCAGCGTGGAATGACCCTTACTTAGGTTTTTACTCTGCACAGGTACAGAAGCAAATGGTGGTGATGTCCAACCGCGCAAAGAACTCGATGACACTTGAGAACAACTCGGTCTATCCTGGAGCTCCTAACTCTGTTCAGATCAGCAACAGCAGGTAACCGCGAGACTCTTTCTTGATATCTCTTCAGTGTTCATGTTTATGATGACTAATCGAAAAATTTAGTCAATTGAAATTTCTTTACTTACATGTCCCTGTCAAATCATTTTTGTTAACCTGCTAAACTATAAATTAAGACAGTGATGCATTCTGGATAGACAGTTGCTGATGATTCGCAAAGCCAGAATAAAAACCGAGCGAAATATTTGAAGGCGTAATCTTTCAATTATTGTGTTATTCGTAGAGCTGATGATATGATTTTCAGACATGAGGGTGAGGCCCTCATTTAGCTACAGCTCCAGTTTGGTGATGTGGCTCTTTGGTCCGTTAATCGTTCCTTCTTCGGAGGCTTTGGTTTAAACCAAATGCACGCAGTCAGTAAAGCTTCTCAGAAATGTGAGCTGAGTTTCCAGATTTAAATCTTAGTTTTTTTTCATGAAAAATGTAATATCTTGATGGTGGTAATAGGTAATAGTGTCATTTCAAGGTAAATGACTCCAATACTCCAATAACGTTGACTGGGTACAAATATTAATATTTCCAGAAAATAATTTGCTAAAATTTGCTACAAAATCTTCTGTTTTATAATACCGTTGACCTGAACAAAGAATCATGGTCCTGTAGCAGTAAAACAGTCCCAGAACATCAAACCTCCGCCATCGTGCTTCGCTGTTGGTACAGTGTTCTTGGCAAAAAAAAAAAAAAAAAATACGCCAGATTTCCTGTAAGCGTGTGCAACACTGTTGTGCCAATATGCCAAAAGCGCTCGATTTTTGTTCGTCCGACCTTAAAACTTGCTTTAAGGAACAGAAGCACGTTTTGCAAAATCTATCCCTGCTTCAAGATTTACAGGCTTGAGAAATGGGGTTTCTCTTGGGCGACACGCTTCCAAACCAGCTCTCTTGAAAACTCTTCCAACAGCGTCACACTGAGCATCTGCAATGCCTTTTGTAGTGGCCTATGAGTTTTGGTAGAAATATCAAACAATCTTTCGCTACATTCTCTCTGACAAAAACATTTTCCTTCCACGTCCTATCTTGTTTTTGATATGACTTTACTCGGCATGCTTCTTTATAAGAGCTCGAACACTTGACTTGGGAATATTTAAATCTTTTAAAACTTATCATAGCCTTCCCATTTACATGACGAACTACAATTAACACGTTTCCTGAAGTCTTCACTGTGTTATTTTACTTTCACCATCACAATAATCTCTTATTTCTATGAAAATATACTGTAATAATTATCTGAAATGGAATAATACAAAAATTAGTATTGGAGTATTCGAATACAAAGTTTTAACATTAAATATGTGTCGGAAGATTTCAAAGCAGAACTACACAGTATACACAGCCTGAATACACTGACATAATAAACCATGTCAATAATTTTGAATCTGCAATATTCACACTTCTACTCACTACTCTCATATTACTACGATTCTCTCACTTTTGATTGTTGCATTGGAATGAACACGTGGAAATTCATACGATTGTGCGTAAATGACTTTCTTTTCAACCTCCTGCACATGATTTTAAGAACAGTATGCGTATTTTATTGCGCCGTGTCGGTAAATATTTGCATTTCTGTGAGTGCCATATCAATTTTTTATTTATAAATACAGAGAGGGGGGGGGGGGCTCGTAGGAGAACTAGGTATATCCTTAAGGGGAGCGTGGGAGTAAAAAGGTTAAGAACCACTGCTCTAGACAGTACATACAGGAGTATAAATAACGATAGTAACCATGGAAATTCATCAACATGCTTCACAAAACTGGCGGGCCACTGTGGAGTCAACTGATAAATTGCTGCAAGTGCGTCAGTATATCCGTAACTGCCGTGTTAGACGCTGAGTAGATGTTAAGATTCTATATATTTTTATGTATATGCTTATACTTCCCTCTTAAAAATATTTAGCTAAGATATTGTTACTGAAGTGACGGTACCAAATTCTGGTTGGATTACGAACCGATTGTTTCTATTGAGGTGCTTGCACCACAGACTCGATTCATTTTTATCACAAGGAAAAAACTCGACAGTGATTAACTGAAAGAAAGACTTGCCTAGGACACTGCACTGAGTGCGAATTCATTCAGACACGTGCCGGTGTGCTCATGAATTTACTAGTTTACATCCCATGCAAAGAAATAAAGGTGTTTGTCACACCAAATTCTAAGAAAATTTTTTATTACTGCTGTCAACTTCATAAAGGAAACACCAGAGCTGGGACTACCGAACGAATTTCGGTATTTTGGTGGTACCGGCGGTATTTTAATCTACCGAAATACCGAATTTTTTTTTAATCTTCTACCGATGCCGATACCGAATGGATATACAGAATGACTTTTTTTCGAATACTTTTGAATTTCCCGTGCCGACAAAAGAAGCTTCTTAGCCTTATATGACCTATCATCTTTCCTGGAAGACACTAGGAAAACCCCATTGATTTTCCTTCAGTTCAGCTTTTTCACGCTGTATTGCACTTCATTGAAGAGAAAAGATGTTATGCTGTGAGAATTGGGCGTAGTGTATCATAATGCTTCGCTCACTCAAGTGTCACGTCCTTCCGAGCTTAGCGCAGCGTGTACTGCCAGTAAGTGATCATACATTCCGTATATTTGTGTTAATTTCTTTGCTAAAGAAACAGCTAGGTGCCGATGATGATGATGTCGACGATGCTTCTATTACAATTGAACTAGGTGAGTCTATTATGAAGTTCATTACTTATATAACTTATTATGAGCAATGCATCAGCACATTTTCTGAGGAGTTTTTACCATTCTTTGCACATATCAAATATTATAAAGTTTATTTATGAATTGTCATTACAAATAAATGATTATATGAGATGCATCAGAGCATTTCTCATGAGTTCTGGAACATTATTGCAGATTGCATCACCCTAATACACACACACATAGATATATAAAAGGAGTTTTTTGAAATCTACATGCCCGGTGGGCTTGTTTCCTCTGTTTTATAAGCAGCATGCTGGCGTTCTTGCCCCTAAGCTAGCAGTCATCTTCCGGCGCTTGATACGGTGAGGAAATTTTCCCTGTTGTTGGCGTACTATGAATACAACTCTAATTCCCGAAGGTCCAGTGTCGCCCCATGTCGCCAACTACCGGCCATTACGCTGACGCCCATTTTATCGAAAGTGTTCGAAAAATTGATCGCTTTTAAGCTTGGTCGATTCACTGAGGTTATGGGTTTGCTGCCTGCTGGTCAGTTTGCGTACAGAACTGGTTTGGGTTCTTGTGACGCCTTGTTGTCGGTGCCACACCATTTACAGCCTGCGCTGAAGTATCGGTTTGAGGCACGCCTTGTGCAGTTGAACTTTAGCTCGGCGTTTGACAGGGTAAACCACGGGGTCTATTTTACAAGCTGGAGTCGTTTGGTGTGGGTGGTTGGGTTCTGTCAATCATTCGTGGTTTTGTTTCTGATCGAGCGCAGAGTGTGTCTGTTGAAGGCGTTTTGAGTGCCACAATCACGGTGGACTCTGGCGTCACTCAGGGTAGCGTGCTCGGCCCGCTGTTGTCCGTTCTGTATACTAGTGACACATTCTCTTATCTGGAAAACACGATGATCAACTATGCCGACGATTCCACTTTGATAGCAGTGATACCTGCTCCCCGCATGCGTAATACTTTCGCCCAGTCTCTGAATGGAAATTTGTCACTCATCAGTGCATAGTGCTCGGCCTGGAGTAGGAAACTGAAAGCCAGTAAGACCAAGTCTATGATTGTCAGTCGGTCTCGGACACTTGTACCGCAGCATCCACATCTGGAGATAGATGGTACTTTGCTTCAGGATTCTAGCTCCAAGAAGATTCTTGGTGTTGTCTTTGATGAGAAGCTTACTGTTCAACCGTGTATCAGGCGACTGGTGCCACGTGCTTCCAGTAAGATAGGGCACCTGCGTCAGGTGAATTCTGTGGTGACAGAGGAGTTGTTTGCAGATGATTTTATGTTTTTTTATTGACTGTGTTGGAGTATTGCTCACCGGTCTGGGCTTCGTCTGCTGACAGTCACTTACGTCTGTTGGACCGACTTGTTAGTTCGGCCAGCAGGCTGTGAGCAGATAATGATCTGGTGAAACTGTCCCACAGGAGAGGGGGTGGTCGAACTCTGGATGTTTTATAAGGTGTGCAACAATGAGAGACATTTGTTGTATTTTTCTGTCTCGGCCCTCAGAGTCTCTAGTAGAATTACACTTGATGCTGTCAGTCTCACTCTTTCACGTCGGAGAATGTTAGGTGCTGAACTAATCGGTTCGGTCGGTGCTTCGTACCCTGGTCTGTTAGGGTTTGGAACTCATTGCCGGCATCGGCTTTCGGTCGTGTTGATCTACAGGCGTTTAAGTCAACTGTAAATGACTTTTTGTTGGATTTCCTATAAGATCATTTCAGGCTTCCCGGTGTTTCAGAGGGCTTAATTTGGGTTATGCTTCCTGTCCGTGGGGGCCCGGGCCCGAAGTTTTAATAATAATACCGAACAAAATACCGAATCATTCAGCATTTTTTTTTTTAAATACTGAAATACCGAACCGAATAACCCGTTTTTTAACTACCGAATACCGATACCGGCGGTAAAGAAAAATACCGAATCCCAGCTCTGGAAAACACCTTTGTTGTATACAGTTCTGAGGTAGCAAATTCAAATTTTTATTTGAGTGATACTAAATATTTAAACTTATGTCGTAGTTCAGTAGAGTAATCGTACTATTTCATTGATAACTTTTACTTCAGCGCCTCGGCCTGCTTTAGTTAATTGATAGCGACGTGATTTATCTTTTCCTGCGTAAAACTCAGCAAATCTTCAAATGATTTAACTCGTCCTATTCTTTCACCCCTTAACTGTAATGTAATCAGAAATTTTAAGCCTCCGTTTCCGAGAAGAACGATATCACTGAGGAAAAAGCAAGGGACATATAGTAAGCCGATAGAAACGCGGGAACCCATGCTCGAAGGTGTGCCCACACTGGATCAACATGCATGGGAACAGCAAATCGGGAAAGAAGAGGAAGAACAGAATAAAGCATGAACAAGTAGGAGTATGAAATCAGGAAGGAAGCAAAGTGGGTACGAAAGACTGACCTCCCGAAGGCCTGGTTAATGGTTGAGGTAAGCTAACCCGAGTATATTCGCAGAGCAGTTCCTGATGTTTGTATGTTAGCCCTACCAAACTCTAAGAATAAAGATATCGTGCTTTAAGGGGTCTATTTAACACTACGTAGTATAGGGCTAAATTTATGATTTAATATATTAACCCGTCTGTATAGCGAGCTGCATAGCGTGTTAGGCTTAGTTACTGTTAATCTTCAGCTAATCTTAGAATAAACTTAGCTTATTCCATATTTTTAAAGCCCTTAGCTAATCTCGGAATGTCTCATTTCATCTTATTTTCTTACATACCTCTTTGGCATCTAAGATATAGCTAACCTCGGGACTTGATCTTTGTTGTTACCTCCACGGTGTGAAAAACTTAGCTAATCACGGGACTGCTTTGCTCATCTTATTCTTTTTATGTTTCCATTGCGTGGTATTTTTTTTTCAGCACCATGCCGCGTACTTCAGCAGGCATCAAATGTTGGCCGTGTCTGGAGAACAGATCCACGGCTGCCGTTATTGCATCAATTACAGCGGTGAGTTAGGACATCTTTGAAGAGCATATATATGTATTTGACATCCATATATATATGTCAATAGTACGAATATTCTCGGAAAAATAATATAGTTCTTGTAGAAGCATAGGGTAGCTTAAATCCATGGGTTTTCATCAATAACTGGAGTACTCGCAGAGCGCATATCTTCGCCAAGCAAGGCATCGGCAACGAAAAATTCAAATTGGCTCTGAAACCATGATAACCTCCGACAAGGAGGTTATGTTTACGTCGTCTTTGTCTGACTGTCTGTCTATCTGTCTGTCACCAAGATAACTCGAAAAGTTCTGAAACGATTTGGACGAAATTCACAGGGATTGTTAGGTATGTTAGGAGGAACAGATGATTAACTTTTGGTGAAGACATGTCTATCCGTTTGCTTATTTGTTTGTCTGCCTCATTTTTCTCAATGCCATAATTCAAAAAGTTATGGATGGATTTTTATGAATTTGACGTGAATTGTTAGATATAAAACAAAGAGTAAATTACCAAATTTTGTTAATGATCCGTTTGTTTGTTTGTCACTGGTTTAATTTTATGCTTGTTAGCACAGTAATTCAAAAAATAATGAATGTATCTTTATGAAATTTATAGGGGTTATTAGTAATGTTGAAAGACATAAATGATTAAATTTTAGTGCAGATCGGTTTGTTCGTTTGTATGTTTGACTCATGTTTGTCTTAACGTTTGTTAGCAGTATAACTCAAAAATTTATGAACGGAGCTTCAAGAAAATTGCACAAGCTGTTATTACTATGAAAAGGCACAAATGATTAAATTTTAGAGTTTATACAAAGAAAATTATGGTTTCAGAGCCAATTTAAATATTTTGCTACCGTTGTCCCGCTTGGCGGAGGTATGCAATCTCAGAGTGCTCTAATTTATTCTTGTATCAACGCCAAAATCCAATGATTGTGCCTTTTGACAGTATTAACAGCTTCTGCAATTTCTTAGCGTTCCATTCATAACATTTTGAGTTATGTTGCTAACAAACATAAGTCAAACTCACAAACGGACCAACCGATTATCAGCAAATTTAATCAATTATGTCTGTTAACAATGCTAACAATGACTATAAATTTCATTAAAACCCATCAATTAATTGTAGAGTTATTGCGGGGCGGGAACAAACATTATGTCGAAAGCAGAGACAAACAAACGAATAAACCAATAGATCATGGCAAAAATTTGATCATTTACTCTTTTTAATATACCCGAAAATTCGTGTAAAATTTAGAAAAATACATCACTTACTTTTAAGGGCTTGGTTCTACCAAAAATAGGCAGACAAACAATCAAACTGATGGGCAGATCTTCACAAAAAGTTAATCATCTGTTCATCCACACAAACCTAGCAATCCATGAAAGTTTCGTTAAAATCCATCCATTACTTTTGAGTTATCTTGATGACAGACAGACGGACAAATAGGATAATAGACACTCAGCAAGACAGACAAACCCGACGAAAACATTACCTCTTTGGCGGAGGTAAATATGGTCACACTCTCTGCAGTCTTAAGATTTGTTCTCACTCCTTTCGCCCAATCGGAGGATCCTGAATTTGTGACTTTCAAGGCCCGTTGACACTTCAGACTGCCGTAAGAGCGATCCTCACCGCCACTGTGCTAAAATGATTTCCTGAGACTATCCGTACTGCTTACAATAGCGAGATGTTTTTACTTCCTTTGCCCGAAAGTAATTCCCCAATGTTTCAATTTAAAGGTTTGTCTACTTCACTAAGGCTCATAATAGCTATTCTCAAGACCTTCGCCCTAAAGTAATAGTTAAATGTAAGTTTTGAGGTCTTCCTGAGAGCATGTTTAATTAGTATATATATGTATCTCTGCCGTAATTAATTTATAAATGTTTAATTTTCAGATATGCCCTTCGCTGCCAGCAATATAAGAGTCATTTTTGCAACCTTCTCCGCAAGGTTGTTGCAAAATGTTTTGTTGTGGCGGGGGCTGTTCATTTTCCTCGTAATAGCAAAATACATTGAGAATTTCCTCTGTCTTTACCCTTAAACATTTCCCAAATCTCTTTCAGGGACTATCTACCTTGTTAATGATCCTAGGGATTGTGACCGCTGTCCTCGCCGCCCCTGCCTCGGACGACGGAGGTCCGAAAGAAATTCCTGCCTTTCGTAAGCAAATTGATTATTCGTGTCTTGGACTTTGTCTGATGTTAATTGATCTTTAAATAACACCGTCAGCTTTCGAGCCAATTTGTTCAAAGTTCGATGGACTTGAGACTTCGTCGACTGAGACTGTTCTACGAAGTAAGCTTATGAAGTGGTGCAAATAAGCATAAAACTCCCCCTAAAATGCCAGTACCTTTTTAGTGATGCCACGTTTTTCCATGAAAATTTGACTATTGCTTCTATATAGCATGGGAATCTTGGCACATAATCAGTTTCATGATAAATTTATAGAAAAAAGTTATGACTAAAAATACAGTTTTAGGGGTGGAAATAAGTAAAAAACACTCTTGATTATTTGTGTTCATGAGAACATTATTCAACATTGCATAAGCAGGTATTCTCTTTAGATTACAACATACCCGTTCTGCTTTGAACCAATGAGATTTTGTAAGAGTTCCAATGGGAATGTCATTTCAATATTCTTTTATGCAAGATTTTTGGAATTCTTTATCCTTATCCGCAAACTGACGTCCATCATGGTAAACTCTCCGTGACAAAATTCCTCATAGACTTCCTATCGGGTTCAAGTCCGGAGACTTGGCAGGCCAGTCCAAAACTTGAATGTTCTTAGTTTCAAACAAGTATTTTGTTAGACTTCAGGTACAGATGGCTGCATTGTCCTGCTGAAAAGTTGCATTATCATCACGTACCTCCTTAGGAAATGGAGCAAGACTTGCTTCTTACACACCATTATATCGATCGGAGTTTTGTCTACCTTCTATCACTACTAACTTGGCTTTTCAACAGGCAGAAAAGGCTCTCCAGATCATTACTGATCTTCCTGTAAATGGTCTTGGTGAAACAGTTGCTTTTTAAATTCCTCAAGTCATGCCAGCAGCACTGAGATCCGTAAGGCCCGTCCAAACTAAACTTCTTTTCGTCTGAAAAGATAGCATTGTTCCAATTTTCCTCCGTCCATGTAACTTTGTCTTTATCCATTCAAAACGCAACCTCTTGTGCTGAGCAGTCTAAGCAGGAGCCATTTTTCTGTTTCGATACACGTAATTTGGTGAGTCGTGCAACAGTTGACGAACTTGTGTTGATGTGATCGGTTGGTTTTGAGACTTTTGCAGCAGGACTGACCCTTTGGTGCCTCCCGAAAAAGTCGACGCCTGGCAGTTTTGGTAATTTCAGGTGGACGGCCTGACTGTTTTATGGTTCCATAAGATTGAGGGTCCTTCAGAAAGTAACTCACAACAGTGCGAGACCTGGATATTTGTTTCGCGATGAAGCTAGTGGAGTTTCCGTCCTATTTGCAAACATAAACTTAACCTTTTTCGATGTTAGTAGGGGAAAATTCCTTGGCATTCTGCAGGGGCTGTATATACCACCTGATCACTATTTACATGCGTTGTGGTGAGTCGTGACGGCAATTAGAGTTTCTGCGAACTGAATGTGAACTTATTCTCTCTTCGGCATTGTGAAGTAGAACGGATAAGTAAATTTTTCAAAACTGTCTTATACTTATTTCCACCCTTAAAACTACTTGAAAAGTTATAAGCATTTTTAGTGGGTGTTCTATACATATTTCCACCACTTTATCATCAGCCTTGACTTGTTTGGATACCATTACTTATGATTAAAGGTGGATGCAGCCCTGATTCTTGAAAGTGGGGGGGGGGAGATGGCGGCCCCTACAGCAGCCCCTAAATTTTTTTAAATACATAAAAAATAGAGTTGTGCAATTACTTATGTCTAGGCACTGTACATGTTACAGTTGATATGTATAATCAGTTATTATCTGCATACATATATTCCCCCCCCAAAAAAAAAACAGTTAATGCATGTATTACCTATTTCACTCAGGGAATATACCTAATGCATAAAAACTCCAGTTATTGCACATGTTGCTTGAAATTTGGAGTTATTTTTTAGATACGCACATACATTCCATAAACTGGAAAATGAATGAAATGAAATCTGTTGTCCTTTATATGTTCACTCAACATTCAATAGACCAATGAACAATATGACTTTTGACTAATGCCATTTATCCAGTTTTCTTTGTTAAAATTCTTACAAAATCTGAAAAAAGTAGTACCTTATATATAATAACTGACGTCATGTTTTTATTTATAATGATATCTATATCTTTCCTGTCACACTTTATGGGAATAACATAGGGGGAAATTCAAGTGAATCCAACAAAGGAACTTGAGCTCGCCTGCTTTTGAGGCAGAATGCTGAATTTTCATTTATGAAGCCGTCTGAGAAGTAAAAGCAAATGAGACAACGTGGGTTTTGGTGAAGTACTAATTTTCTGCCGTCATCTATAATAACAGCTCGGGCCCGTAGTAAAATACGATAAAAATTTATATTATTTTCAACACATCTCTATTCGTAAAATTCGATATCTAAGAATCCAAGACAGTTCTAAAAGCGACATCTGTTACGCTTTGTAGTTACAAGGCAGTATAGAATGACATCTAGAGTAGCATTTTAGCTGAGATTTAAAGCATTTGCATTTGTATTTCTAACGGCTTCACAAACCTTGATCTCCGAAAGTAGAAATCCCGTACGGGATGAGTTATAGGAAATGATTTGTTTTCAATAGTTTGGATTTAGATTTGTTTAAAAAGAAGCAAAGCGATGAAAGGCTTTTTTGATAAACTAATAAGCTTGGTCTTTCAACAGAATGTACAAGAAAGCTGTTAAAAGAGTTACAAAAGCAAAAAGCGAGACAAATACTTCCCATGTATCGATTACTAATTTTTAGTAACATGTCTTTGGACAATAAAATGTAATGCTTACATAGATGAAAAACAGTGATGGACAATAGTTTATGCTGTAATAATTAAGTTACAAAAGGCTGCATTACTGTTAATAAGGTTGAAACAAGTATGTAATAACTTGGTGTAAACGGCGTAGCAACGGCCTGTAAACGAGAACTTGAACTTTCTCTTTAGAGACGATAAGGGGAGTTGAAAATACGATATTCAATGTTTTTAACCTGTCTTCTGGAAGGCGGAGTTGACGGTTATAATTAGAAAATGCAGTATCTTGTACTAAATTTTCAAAAAAGCTGAAACATGGCATGGATGTTGGCTCCACGGTATCATAACATGAACTGTCCAAGGGAGGAGGGAGCCCTGCCGCCTCAAGATAGGTTCGCCAGCGGGCCAACCATTTCGGTGTGGCTGTGACGCGTTCATGAAAGTGAATACCTCTGGCACCCAGCAACTGTAACGAAGGAACACACATTGATCTCATTGGGTGGAAGTGACGTAAGAGTCAGAAGCAAGCTGATGTAATAATATGGTATTGGTGCATACGGCGACTGGCAGCAGCCACACCTGGAAGCCACACGGGAAACTGGGACTAAACGAGAGTGAGGGCATACATATATTCTTATACCTCAGGCGGCAAGGGTGACTTCAAGATGTAACGCCATGTGCAATTTGTTTTGTAAATAGCGATTATTGTCTGAGTGGCTTGTCTATCATGTTGTTACATCCTGTTTTATATGCCTTTTTTATAGCAGTGATTGGCAGACTTCTTTGTGATGTCCGTCATGGTTACAGGCAAAACAGTCGATAGACATCATCCATTACTACGATTCTCTTCGGTTCTTTTCCTACATTATAGCAACTGTTGCACCTTCACTTGAAACAACAGCTGCAGCCTTTAGTTAATGTAAATATAACCTCGATTCCATGAACTTCAGCACCACTTACATAATTTTTGTGTTTGCGTGTTAGCTTTATTTCTTCTGTGCAGTCAGCTATCGCTCGGCGTCAATGGCGAGTATAAACTTTGCACTTGCGATCTGGGCTATCGTCTTCCTCTGCTGCAGGGCGAAGGTAAACAATAAGTTTATTATCTAATTAATAATCCCCTGAAGTTACTGTTTTTACCGTTTGCGTTACACTAATGCTCTAGTTGCTTTACACAATCACCACAAATTTCAATATCTTACACCCGTTTAAACCACTTTTGTACACCAGTTGACCATTTTGCAGAACTACTTAAACAGTTGTGCAAAACGTTTATACTGTTAATAGTTTAACAGCTGTAGGGTGTACTTTGGTCAGTTGGAGTGCAAACTTCAAAAATATTACTTGATCTCTTTATTGAGGTACTAATGCGATACTAAGCTCTTTAATTGCTTGAAACAAGTTTTTCATTAAAGGGTTAACTGTTATACAGGTGTGGTTTGAGCGGGGGCAAAATGTTTAAATTTGTGGTGACTGTTTAAAGCAATTAGAGCATCGACAAAACACAAACGGGAAAAACATTATAAGTTGAATTACACTGCTATTCCATTATTTGATACAGTGCATGAACAACATAAATACTTGCTTACTGAAATTCGAACTCATCTTGTGGGAATAGTGGAATACTTGCCGAATTATTCTTGAATTATTTGAGATGCGAGTTTTTATTTGTGCATCAAGTGTATACAGTGCGACCCACGGTATCAGTCCAACTTGATATTCCTCTAAAACTATTAGATCTTGTTAATATAGCTTTATATTCCTATTGCATGTCGTAGAGTAATCATGTACAATGTTCATAATCCTATTATTTGAGAAATTGTTTGCTTGATACCATTTAGAAACTTACTTTTATCTAATCCACCCTCTATTTCCTGAACCACGATATTAGTCTCAGGTATCAAAAT
>LQNS02278170.1:10738645-10752149 GCA_001587735.2 Parhyale hawaiensis | reverse complement strand
TACCTGCTCCTCGCCTGCGTGATGCTGTCGCTCAGTCTCTGAATAGGGATTTGTCACGCATTAGCGCATGGTGCTCGGCCTGGAGTATGAAGCTAAATGCCAATAAGACCAAGTCGATGATTATCAGTTGGTCTCGGACACTTGTACCGCAGCATCCCCAACTGGAGATTGATGACACTTTACGTCAGGACTCTAACTCCTTGGAGATGCTTGGTGTTGTCTTTGATGAGAAGCTTACTTTTGAGCCGCATATTAAGAGGTTGGTGTCACGTGCTTCCACTAAGATTGGGCTCCGGCGTAAGGTGAATTCCGTGTTTGGTGATAGTCAGGTTGCCCGCAGATGTTTTTGTACGTTTTTGCTGCCTGTGTGGGAGTATTGCTCACCTGTCTGGGCTTCAGCTGCTGACACTCACTTTGGTCTGTTGGATCGACTTGTTAGTTCAGCCAGCAGGCTGTGCGCTGATAAGGATCTAGTGAACCTGTCCCATAGGAGAAGAGCAGCAGAGCTATGCATGTTTTATAAGGTGTACAATAATGAGAGGCTTTGGTTGCATTCTTCTCTCCCTGCCCTCAAGGTTTTCGAGAGAGCGACTCGTGCTGCGTGCGGAGCGCACTCTTCCACTTTGGAGGCTGTCAGATGTCGAACTAATCAGTTCTGTCGGTGCTTCGTGCCCTGGTCGGCTAAGGTTTGGAATTTGTTGCCGGGATCGGCTTTCGGTCGTATTGGCCTGCAGGCATTTAAGTCAGCTGTTAAGGTTTTTTGCTGGATATCTTTTAGCAGCGTTTTGGGCTTCCTGGCGTTGCAAGATGTTTCATTTGGGTTGTATAACCTGTCCGTGGGAGCTCGAGCGTGAAGTTTTAATAATAATAATAATAATAGAATGTGTTTTGTTAGGTTAAAACTCTGTCTACTGACCTAACATAGATTGTGTACTTATAGTTAATTATATGGTGATACCTGGGTGTATGTTTTGTATTTCATCCTATTTAATTAAACTGTTGGTGAGGTAATAGCTACACTATCTGCATCCATCTCTTCTCCTCACATAAAACTAAAAGAATAGAATTATGTTCATAATAACTGATGCCACCTCGATAAGCGGAGCTGGTCGCGGCCGCTTGATGGTAGTTTTTTATAGCTAATTCGTCTCATCTCGCTGTTGTCCCACGTTTCGGTCACATGGGTTTTTCTTCATCGTCTGAGTAAATTAAAGTAACTATGGCTAGCTGCTTTTTCAGCTAGTTACGCTAGGAATAAATGTACATAGTATGAACCGTAGTGGGAACTTGTGAGGTCTGTGAATAGTTATAGAGGATGCTTAAGAGTATTTTCCATCTTCGTATTTTATAAATTCGTAATAGACCTAATATAACAAGTCTTTCACGGCATTCAGCCTTTTCTACATTTAACCCTATTTAGAACACTATGCCACGCTTTTTATTGTTTTACAGCAGCCTTTGAGGTTCTTTCATGATTATACAAAGATACCGTCCGAAACTGCAACCAGAAATCATTTTTTTTTAATAGTTGTGCCAAAATCGATTTATTTCAACAGAACCTATTTACTGCGGTTGATCATTTCTCTTTGTTCTCTGTTACGTTTAATAGCTTGCCGTTTCTCTACTGTTCTAAATTTAAGAAGAGCTTGCTATCTAGGCTTATTATTTTCAGCACGAAGTAAAAAAGAAAGACTTAGTTTTTTTTGCAGCTTTGCTGCATTTTCTTCTATATTTCATTTACAATCGTGTTTTTTTAACATTATTACTTTTAATATTCTGTCACAATATTTTTCCACATTGGCTCTCATAATTTCTATTCTAAGTTGCTGGGTGTCATCAACATGTACATATGTTTGAAATGATTTAAGAAAATTTTCTAAAACATTAGCCTTTTCTTTATTGAAAAACTTAAGTAGAACGTAAATTTCATTATAGCTTATATAGTATTTACCTGCTCATGCATGTTTCTCCTTATTTATATCTATAAAGCTGTAAGGTTTTTGATAAGTGACATTGCATAACGTCCGGTATTCGTCATAGCTCACATCAGAAGAACAATGGTCTCGAGTATTTTTTAAATCTTTGGCGGGCAATAAAAAATAAATCGAAGGTTTTTCATTAATTAAGATAAAAAAGAAAATGTGCTGCTATAAATTTGCTAGAAATGTTGCAAAGATTCAAAAACTGTCTTTGTTTTTTCCTAGCATGATAACTTATCGACTTCTATTCTTTTTTAGGTGAAAAAATTGTATTATACCGGAGAGGCAAAAAACGAAACACATTGGGGTGAAATTTCATATAAGCACTTTTTTTGAACTGTGAATAAAATTTGAATGCTGTATTCATGTCGTATTAACATCTACAAATAATTTGCACGCACCATTTCAGGATTTTTGACACCTCCATCGGCTGATCATTAAAACCCCTCCTTGAGGTGTCCGGTATGTATAGGTATATAATTATTTATATACATATATTTCCCATTCTTTCAATAACGAAGGCCTACATCACAAAAGTTGTTGGAGAAAAATAAGTTTCTTTTTCGAAAACCACATATAGCGGGCAAATTTCAGAACAGTTGGTCCACATTTGATAATTTTGACCCATTGCTCTTGCCCCTTTGAACCCCCTGTGGGGGGGGGATTTCTAGTGTCCCTAGCCCCATAAAAGTTTAAGACACACTCTCACATACCAAAGGACTCTTTTTCAGCAAAAAATGCTAATTTTGACCAAAATCGTGCGTTGATCGCCTTGAGGTCGTTAATCACTTAGATCTTTCTGAACAAAGATTTTTATTTCCTATAGTTTTTCTTCCAGCATATTTAATTGGTTTTTAGAATGAATTGAAAGAAATCCCATGTTATTACGTACTTCCGGTTTGAGTGTAGCGATCAATTAGCCTTAGCTCATTTACATGATGTGTTGTTATTGATCATTTTTGGTAGGATGTGGCCGGGGGTGGCGTTTTTTTGTAAAACTTCATTTTTTGACTTCAAAAATTTTTTATTAATTTCCCGATCTTCATGAAACTTGACAAAAATGTGTAAAACCGGAAAAAAAATGGGATTTTGACTCATGTAATTTTTCTAATTTTCGCCATTGAAAACGAGTTACACAAAGAAAATGGAAAAACCATTTTCTTTGAATAACTCGCTTTCTATGACGAAAACGGGAAAAGTACGGGAGTTTAACCCACATTATATTCAGATTTTACATATCTGTACCAAGTTTAATTCAAATCCGTACATAAATAAAAATTTTCTCTCAGTCATATTTTCGAATTTCATATTCAAAATTTTCCCGTCAGAGGGTTCAAATTTGATTTTTCAAATGCTCGTAACCTCCCGCTAATACTGCTCCTGCGAGCTTACACAGCACATTATATTATCCCTTCTAACAGCATTTATAGCCATTATAGAAGCTGTTTTACGGTATCAGCCTCAAGGTGACTCAAATTTTGCTTGAGCTGTTACAGTATAGGGGAGCGCCGTAGGCTTCTGGCCGTTAATCGTCAAGCTACTATTGCAACGCCACAGGTTGCGAAGCTCCTAAAAAGTGGGTTGCAGGCAAGAAACGCCAAATTCACAAAAAATCTGACCATATGGTCCCGCCGAGTTTTGACAATAACTCATATATTATTTTCATATCACTCACAGGGTAATGACTTGTTCGTGGTAGGTCTGGCGAACGTCTACCTCATCGGTTCTCTTTTCTCATTGGCACTCTGCATCGCCAGCGTCATTGTTTTACGCAGAATAGACCTGATGCTGATTGTCTGCGCAAGTCATGGAGTACTGATCTCTCTATACTTCTGTGTCGTTTTGTACTATTATGGATATGAGGTGAGTGGGAGATGTATACTTAAGTTCTGTTCTGCATAACCATAGACAAGAGGTACACAATTATATAATATTTACGTTCCGCTCTGCACTTCTTTAGTACTATCTACAGTAGAGTTCTATCTACAAGAGAAGAGTATAGTGATATTTCGGTTCATATTGCACTAATGAATGTTGGTTGTGCATAGTAATGCATTTCTGCTCCGTTTGTACTATCTACGTAAAGTGAGAGATGTAATGTGCCAATGACGAATCTTAATATTCAAACTTTACTTAATCAGGAAATTCAGCTGTCCCAGAGGAAATTTCATAGTGTTAACTTCTGTGATTGCCAAGAATTCTGCACTCTTCTTTTTATACATGGATTGTTCCAAAAGCAATGCCTCATATTTTTATCTAAAAAGATTGGAGGGCTACGAAGACGAAAGTAGCACCATTAGAACGAGTGATCTGTTGTGCAACGGAATTGATTTTTCTATGTGTTCACCACCATTCTCAAAGTATTTTTGCAAGCGATGGAAAAAAGCCTTGATGCCTCGGTCCTAAAATTTAGTGCCTACTGCGGCGATTCATTTTTTCAAGGATACGATTATACGATTACAACGTTGTTGTCAGGGAAACAATGACCGCGTAATGCATCCAACAGAGGTCCGACAAAGTTGAAATCTGACGGTGCCAGGTCGGGACAATACGGTGAGAGAGACAGCCCAGTCCAGGCGAACTTTGTATCATATTCCGTGGCTTTCAAACTTATTTGTGCGGAATCTGGCGTTGTCGTGTTACAAACGGAATGTTCCCCTTGTCTTTGGCGTTATACGGGCAATCCATGCACTGGGAATCAGTGCACTGACAGCTACGTCTAACTTTACATACTTTTCATTTACCGTCATCCGCCGAGCAGAGTCAGTGTGGATGAATGAAATCGAGGTGCAATTCGTTTTCTTGGGTGGTGTTCGGCCTCTGGAGCGCACATTGTCACTCCCATCTCTGTCGCCACTGTGAAATCGATGAACCTATCTCCTAAATGAGCTGACATAAACTACATCGGCTTCGTAAACGTTCATAAGGCGTCAGCGGATATTGTTTGGTTCATTTTTTTCTGCAAGGAGGAATTCAATAACACATCTCTGCTTCTGACCCACATCCATGATAGGGATAACTTTCTGGGAGTGACACACCGCCCAGCTAAAACTCAAGCATAAAGCACGAAGAACAATCATAAGCCAGCATTTCATTCCCTATTTTATAGTGAACATTTGGAATAGACTCCCCTCCGACGTTATCGATGCAGCGACGGTCGACGCGTTTAAAAATCGTCTTAACCAACATTGGGAAATACATCCTCCACAAGTAAGAAAAGTCCTCCAGTAGTCACGAACGCCTCAGCTCCGCAAGCAGCGGCCATAAATTGCACTTTCGTGTATGCATTATCGACTTGTGGCTTAGATCTACCTTTTTTTCTTCTTTTTTCCTGTCATCTATATTATGTAAACATGATGGCAATAGCTCGTTGAGGGTTGGGGCATAAGTCCCGGTGTCTCTGTGGGAATGGGCCTGTTGGTCCCTCTACCCCCCCCCCCCCCCCCCCCCCCCCCNGGGCATAAGTCCCGGTGTCTCTGTGGGAATGGGCCTGTTGGTCCCTCTACCCCCCCCCCCCTCTACCCCCCGCCAGAGAGGGGAAGCTTTTAAGTCACGAGTGTATGGTTCAGTCATCATAACCATGTAGTCCAGTCGGATATCTATTGGGAGATAAAAAATAAGAAGCATCACTTATGAAACAATCCTCGTATTTCAGTGCAGTGCTTTAGTCAATGTTAAAAATTTTTCAAACCGTCCAAGGATTGCTGAACCAAATATTATATGCAAAGAGTTGAAGAATTCCGTGACACGAATCGGAGTTTTGCTGAACGCTTTGGCTAAAATCTGTTTATTTTAAATTCCTAAAACGATTGTGATCAACTACTGTACAGTGCAGTGCAACAGTTTGCTGCTCCATATAATAATTCGTCATTAGTAATGAATGAAAACACTGGAAGCGGTTACGTGCAATGGTTACGTGTCTCGCTGCTGGCTCTCCCCATATAGTTACGGAGTACAACAGTGACAATATCGCACAAAACACATGACGTGCACACCGCCACCTGCACTTCGTAAAAAAAAATTAATTTGTCCAAAATAAAAATAGAGTCTGTCGCATTAACAAATGAACTCAGTACAAGTTTCGTTTTCCATAGAATTGCTACCATTGTTTCCTCTGTCATGTAGCTTGAAAGAATGCGGCTCCAGATTGAAGAAGGCATCTTCTGTTATAAAAATGTATTCAGAATGCAAATTTTCTATTTGTGGAAAATTATTACAAATTGCTAAACACATTCATTGAGGTGATCTTCAGTATTTAAGCATAATATAGCTTAATGTAGCATTTGCTGATGCAGGCTTTTTTACGATACTCGGAGCGAAAACTCAGCATTTTCAAAGAACATTACTTGGTTTTCTCCACTACACAGGTACGCAAGAATATGATAGGGTCGATGTCCAACCATCGTGATGCTCACGCACACAACTCGATGGCACTTGATTACAACTCGGCCCATTCTGCAGCTCCTAACTTTGTTCGGGTCAGCTACAGCAGGTACTGAGGCACTCTTTCTCGACGTCAATTTATGTAAAATTGACTGTACTCAAATTTACTGTATTAGAATTATATTACCTTAGGGCTCCTGTCAAATACGTTTTGCTGACCTGTTAAACTATAAATGCACACACTGTTGGGCTGCAGATAGACTCTTGTGGATGATTTGTGAAGCCAAAATAAAAACAAGAGGAAAGTTACAGGCATAAAATTTAAATTTTTCAGTTATCTGCAGAGCTGGTGATGGGATTTTCACACATTTCCTGTGAGTGTCAAAAATCAGACCCTTTGTTTACTGTGAAGCTATTGCGCTACAGCTCCAGTTTGCAATTTCTTTGCGCGCTTATTTATTACAGTCTGACTGGTTGTCCAGTTGCCAAGCACCAATTACAGATTTATGACAACATTGTATTTATTTCCTAAACTAGAAATACTGGTATTCTATGAAGTAAGTATATAAATTGGCAGCTTACGTTTTTACCAAGCTAATGCAGTACTTAAATTATGAATACAAGTTTAAACTTAAACGTAATTGACAGTACTCGCTATACGCGTTGCTGGCGCCTTCAGCACCAGCTCCACAATGGAATCTTCGAGATGCCAGCCATTTTGGATGGCCTGAGACAAATCTATTATTCTATTTTCCTTAGCGTTTAAATGGTTATAGATATATGCTACTTACACACAGCTTAAACAAATATGTCACCCATTACATCGTATTACTTGAATGTCTCACTCTTCAATACGACGAAACCCAATAAATTTCACTCATTACATGCTACAGCAATTTGAACATTGGTATGCTCTGGCTGGCAGAAATTTCGAGATATCCGCCATGCGCGTGCTCAGAGACAAGGAAAGCAGTTGGCCAGACTACACTCAATGTGCTCCAAACATACTCATGGGATTTTTTTTAAACAGTAGTAGAATTTATACCTTTATTATTTCGTATACAATTTGCTCTATGACGGATTTTATTTTACGAGTAATCATTACCCATTGTTTCTACTGTAATCAGGATAATCTATTCTTGAATAATCAGAATCATCAAATTTTGAGATTTAGCTAAATTTAATATGACCGCTGATGTATATATTTTATAAAATTTGGGATATATATAAGCTCTTGTACATTGTTTCCTAACAGTATAAAAAATAAATTTTATCTAAGTATGAAATATGACACATGCGCAATCTCTCATGCCCCACCTAAGCCGCCTTCGTGGGCTGGTCAGACTATAAACTCTCACCTGGAGTCCAGGGTTTTGTCGATTAAATGTATTCCTCTAGCTGCGCACCACTCATTGCACTGCCTACCCGCATCACAGCAAATTCTTCTATCTTAATTGATCTTCTTTGGATTAACTGGTTTTGGGCTTCTACATCATGGAGTATATTCTGTGGACACCATCTGAATGTGAGACTTTCCATTTCCAAATCTGCGAAGAAGTCGTCATACTTGGACTGCAGCACTATAGCCTTTCCTCCAATCGCAATCCACTGCGAGGGCACTCATGTATTCGGAAATGGGGATGCTGGGATAGCCCAATTGCCATGAATTTTCCCTTCCCTGGGAGCATATAATGAGCCGTAGGGTAACATGTCTAGTACCCTTCCACCATGCTAGTAGTAGTCCACTTGGCACTAAAAAACTACCTGTGTGAAAACTAGCAGTGCTAGAAAGCCGTACATAGGCTTAAACTCTAGGCTAAATAGTGTCGCACACCATCCCTGAAAATGACGGGCTTAAAAAATCAAACAAGAAAAAGTGGTGGTGGTTTTCACATTTTTTCATGTTTTTAGTGGAAAAAATATGAAAACCACCATTTTTTCTTGTTTTATTTTTAAAGCCAGTCATTTTCAGGGATGGTGCGGCACTACTTAGCCTATCAGTTTAAGCCTATGTACGGCTTTCTATCACTGCTAGTTTTCCCACATGAAGATTTTAGTGCCAAGTGGACGGCTACTAGCATGGTGGACGGGTGCTAGACATGTACCCTAGGGTTAGGTTAGCTTAGGTTCCCCCATCCTGTGTTATAAGGAGCAGCGCGTCCAAGAGGAACCTGTAGGTTACCTTAACCATTAGCTAGGCCTTCGGGACGTCTGTCTTTCACGCTCACTTTGCTTCCATCCTATCTCATACTCCTACTGATCTTTCTTCCATTTGTTCTTCCTCTTCTTTCCCGACTTCCTGTTCCCATGAGCGTTGATCCAGTGTAGGACACCCTCGTGCATAGGTTCCAAATGTCTATTGTCATACTATATGTCCTTTCTGTCTTCCTCTGTGATTTTGCCTTTGTTGTGAAAACGGGGACTAAAATTTCTGAATATAATCATTAGAGCCCGGATTTCTAGTGCTAAAAAAGTGATCAAAATAGCGCTAAAAATCTAATCAAAATAGCTATTAAAAAAAGTCGGGAATGCAAGTATCATAGCAAAGCAGTTTTTATTTCTAGCAAAATAGTTTCTATTTCTAGCAAAATAGTTTCTATTTCTAGCAAAATAGTTCTTACTAGTAGCAGAATAGCACCTAAAACTTTGCAAGTTTTGGCTAAAATTCAGCAGTTTTCTTTTATTTGTACATATAAAAAAATTAGGAAGTTATTATTTTAATCGGCAATCATGTTTTTTTCACTCAACCTCTTCGTATATTGCATGTACAGGAACTTACATAGCTGCAAGCTTTCTTTATAGTGCTTAGGTGTGTAGTATAGAAGAATGAAAAAAAAAACTTAATTTACATTTAACAATTAACGTAACCCTAGGTTAGCTGAAGGCTTGAATCCTATAAGAGACTCTAGTATATAGAATGCTGTACATATTATTATAGGAACCTGACTAAATGCTCGGTCCCTAGGTAGCTCCAGCACTGGACTGTCCTAGGAGCTTACCAAATATTTAGTGTTTTACATGAAATAGAAAATAATTCATCCTGCCATTATGTCTCATAAATACAGCGCTTCTACAGATAACATCAACTGATTGCCTAATGCATATTTGTCCTACCTTCACGACTGTAAAACGTCTAGTAGATTATAATGCTGCGGTTATCCATGTACCCCATCTCGTTACAATATGCTGTGGGAAAGGGGCACATCAGGAGCCTTCTCTCTGAAGAATTTGAAGAATTCGCATTGAATTGGGGGCTTCAGGAATGTTTTTCTGTTGTTTATCAACGTCCTGAATGTACGTCCGTACCTCTTCTGCAACTGAGCAAGCTTTGTGCGAGGCAAGTTAGGTACAGCGTATTGGAGTACAGAGTTCGCAGCGGTTTTCTTCATTTGTACTTTAGCGTCTGTCACCAGCATTGTTATACTTAATGGATTCTGGCCAAAGAAGCGATAAAGATGATGCAATAACTGCGTTATTTTTGTGCTATTAGCGTGTTCTAATTGAGTGGAATTTAACAGAAACATGTTTAACTCAAGGGTGCCTATAATTGCTGTCATAATCTGCCCACCCCCCGTATGAGTACACTCGTCAACTGCCAGCACTTGTGTAACTGGTAATGTCATGACCAGAATGACAGTGATTATAAAGTTGAAACATGGCAAACATAATTATATTTTAATTATTTATTCAGCGTTTCATAATAAATAATTTCATGTTTAATGGTACAAATAAGTACTACGTTGTGCAAGTTTTATAGTAATTTATTACATAATGACTACTTTTTGGCTCTGTATCTGGTCAAAATACCGTTTATAGTAGAGTAGAATACATTGCAATAAATGCAATTTTTTTATTTGCATTTTTAGCTGTAATAGCAATAATCGAATAAATGCTAGAAATCCGGGGCTCTAGTTATCAGGTCACCAAGGTAGCTATAACGTCATCGGAGATGCCAAGACTCCGTGGTCTGGTGGTAGCTTCCATCCGGCTGTGTTCCAACGCTGCTGTGGAGTCGGCTGCAGGGCAAGTGTTGAGCCGGAGCTACATATGCATTCGCATGTACGACTGGTTGATAGGATGTACAACTCGCCTGTCGTTTTGATACAGTCACAGTACATATTTGAAATCGGTAGCATAGATTCGGTAGAATAAATGATGTGCGAGTCTTGTATCCCTGCAACAAGTTGTCAGTGCGGATGCATTTGTGGCTTCTGCATCAGATGGAAGCTGGTGCGATGAGAAAGGAAGATATGTACACTGTTTCTTAGTTCAGTGACAGAGATGATATTCTGATGGACTGTGTAATTGATTAAAAATTTAAATAAACGTTGTATTTCTCGTCTGAAGTGTCGGCAGAAACTGTATCTACTGCAACGGCACATCTGCAACAGTTCGGAATTGCATGTTTTTTAGTCAAGGATAACCTACGAGGGTGAAATATTTTTACTTCGTTCAGGCCTGTTACCGACTTTATATTAGCTGCTTAGAAATATTCGTTCCGAGAGTAATAATATTTATCATTTCTACGCATAGTCATTGGCATCCTTTTTTGTCAGTCCAGGACAGCGGGTCTGAGATGCGTTCTGCGGAACAATAGGTCATGNGCCTGTTACCGACTTTATATTAGCTGCTTAGAAATATTCGTTCCGAGAGTAATAATATTTATCATTTCTACGCATAGTCATTGGCATCCTTTTTTGTCAGTCCAGGACAGCGGGTCTGAGATGCGTTCTGCGGAACAATAGGTCATGAAATAATACGAGCGGTGTGTATTTCTAGAACTTTACTTAAAATAATTAAAAGAATCCAAGTCGGCGCACCCAGTTGTCAGGGTGCTCAATCACTGAATTACTGTAGAGCCATGCGAGTTAAATCTCTTGCGAAAAATCTGACGCGCCATTCATTTATTTGATGGAGTTAAATGCAATCCATAATGCGCTCACGACACTGAATAATAACATTGCTCTGTAACGTACGATAATCGATGAACGCAAAAGGTTGACTAACTAATAACTTAGTGAAAGCGTTGTTCAGCGCTCTTAACTCGAACAGATGAACATGGTATTCGATGTGCAAGACCCTCGCGAAAAAAGAGGTCTGGACATCTGCTACGTTTTATTACTATGATCAAAATATCAGCGACAATGACTAAATTAAGTAATAACGAAGAATAAGAATAAAGAATTGAACTTGGTGGTTGGAAGGTAATAGCAGAAGAGGGATTGTTAATTATTGTTGTTAAAACCGCACGCTCGGTCCATCATGGACAGGTAGTACCAGGAAGCAAAGAGTGTTATGGAGGACTCACGAGAAATTACCACCAAAAAGTGACATCATCGACGCATCTATGGCTGAGCAGCCGAAGAGTATTTTAGCTAATTTAACAAGAAAAATCGTCTTAAATTGCGAAATTGATCTCTAGCGTATAAATAAATTATGGTAATATATCCTAATTTCGCAATTGTCTATAGAAAATTGCAGTGTATGGGTTGTATGCTGGTGGAAACTTTCACAGCACTAGCGTCGAATTTGGTCCCTTTCGGCGACCTGATTTACCTTCTTTTTCTTGATTGAAGCCTTATTTACACTTCATACTCAGTTCACAGGGCTCTTTACAGAATATATTTATTCCCTACCAACAAATATAAGCACCATTATAGCCAATTCTGTACGCGAGAGAAACGACAGTACAGTACAGAACTTTCTGTACTTGGCAGCAACATTTTACGGTACTTTGCAGCTCAAGTACCTGAGCAGTCATGAGCGGGAGATTGAAAGAAATAAATCGTAAAAAACACGGTGATGTGTTCTGGAAAACCTCCTACGAAGGCCTGAAGTCCCACACTCAAATAGTTCGACTCATTGATAAATTGACTACGTGCGGTCACGGCTAAGTTTTTTTTTTAGTCCTATTGAATCCTCCCGTTGCATTCCTTGCTTCCTGGGTGCACTATCGTCGTTCACGACGATTTTGCGTTCAAGTAAGCTTTCCTGCGCGCGCCACTACTAAAATAAACACTACCTAGGCTAACCTAACCTAGCCTAACCCTTACCTAACCTAACCTCCTTACCTAACCTGACCTTACCTAACCCAACCTAACCTAACCCAATCTAACCTTTCTAACCTTACCAAACGCTCCCCAACATTACCTAACCTAACCCAACTTAATCAGCGATACAGCGATCAGCGTGGCGCACCAACTTGAACACCGCTCACAAACAAGCACATAATTCTGTCGTGAACGACGATAGCGCCACCGGGAAGCGTTTGTGCCAATAGCTGTGCGCAGCACCCCAGGCAGCGCTTTCGTCTCTCACGACGAGTTGTGTGCGTGTTTGTGTACGGAGATCGTGTGCGCGTGAGCGGCGTTCTAGTAGGTGCGCCGCGCTGCCCGCTGTATCGCTGATTAAGTTGGTTTAGGTTAGGTAATGTTGGGTAACGTTAGGTAACATTAGGTAACGTTAGATAACGTTAGGTAAGGTTAGGTAAGGTTAGAAAGGTTAGATTGGGTTAGGTTGAGTTAGGTTAGGTTGGGTTAGGTAAGGTTAGGTTAGAAGGTTAGATAAGGAGGTTAGGTTATGTTAGGTACGGGTAGGTTAGGTTAGGTTTGCCTAGTTAGTGTTTATTTTAGTGGTGGCACGCGCAGGAAAGCTTACGTGAACGCAAAATCGCCATGAGAGACGATAGTGCCCCCGGGCACCCAAGTGCAGCGCTTTGCGTCTTCCACTGAACGTCTTCAACTGCCCTTCGCAGCGTAGATATCATGCTGTTGTAGCAGTTGGAGAAGAAAAGGTGTCTGCGGAAAGATTCTTTGAGGATTTCAAGACGACAGGAAGTAACTGCGATTGCACACATACTCTTGGGAATTCTCGACGTAAAGCTGCTGATATGGAGCAAGAAGTTTCCACAGAGGGTCCTGTGTCTTCAGTAGTAGATATCATTGACTTTCCCCTGCAAAATTCTTCTGAAAACACTTCATTATCATCCATCAACGGATAGACAAGTTTAATTTAATAAAAAGCATAAAACACGAAATGTTATACAGTTATATGTTGCTGTCATTAGTGTCATCACGATAATTAGAGAGAATGCGATTGGTATTTAACCCTATTGCGGAAATACAAAATGATATTATATAGAC
>LQNS02278170.1:10711297-10733788 GCA_001587735.2 Parhyale hawaiensis | reverse complement strand
CATGGGCGTTGTACATCCGAAACGTCGCCATGACTGCTTTTATTAAAACCATTTTAGCTAAATGGCTGTCTTTCTCTACTTTACGAACTTGCTCTGAAGAAGGAAAACGTAGCTTCCGACACTTGGAAAGGTTGGAAACAAAACGAATTAAAACGCAATGTCATCTTTCGTTCAGCGAAACCTGCTTAAGATATATATATATATATATATGTATGCAGGGACTGCTGGGTCAGGAGGATATATACAGTATATAAATTAAAAGCCCGGTAGACCTTGAAAACTTCACGTGTCCATCTAGTATATACTAATTGAGCAATAAAATTGCAGTGCATCCTAATGGAAACTTTCACAACACTAGCGACGAAATTTGGTCCAAAAGGCGACCTGATTTCACTTCTTCTTTAAGTGAAGCCTTATTTACACTTCATATTCAATTCACAGTGATCTTCACAAAAAATATTTATTGCTTACTAACAAATATAACCAGCATTATAGCCATTTCTGCAGGAGAGAGAAACCACAGTAACAGATAGCCTATTTCTCGAACTTTCTGTACTTGACAGCATTTTGCAGCTCAAGTAGCAGGCCAGTCATAAGGGGGAGATTGAATGAACTTAATCGAAAAAAATACGGTGATATGTTTAAGAAAACAACCTACGAAGACCTGGGGGTCCCACACTCAAATACTTCGACTGATCGATGTGATGTAAATTTGGTACGTGCGGTCACGACTAAATTTTATTTTAGTCCTGTTCTGTTCTGCCATTACATTCTTTGCTTCGTGGATATGACTGTCTGGCTGACTCGCCGCGCTTGAGGTTTTACTTATGACTTTCGCCAGACCAAGGTGCGGCAATGGAGACTTTTATCAACAATGGGGAAACGTGTCCATCAATCTCGTGATGTGAAGAAAATACAAATGAAAAGACTGCGAGTCGACTGGCACACATGACCGCAACACGCGTACATTTATAAAAGTCCCAGTAATTACCGTACGTGATTAAAATCAATAGAAAGTACAGAAATATCATACTGCATTTGCACATCTTACACACCTCACCGCTCATGAAACGCTTGTGTCCACCCAAATGTTTCTCTGAGGAACATGTACGCGAATGCGGAGGGAAACAAACACCTACGTGCATCCAAATCTTTCTAAGTATGGAGTTTGACCTTTACTCTGAACTAGCAGCAAGGCGACGCTGGGAACTGACGCAGATTTCGGAGAAGCAACCAGTGACAGAGAGTTTGCAGAAGTGATCAGTGACATTGCCTTTGCTAGATTGATCAATGATAGTGAGTCTGCAGAAGTGATCAATGACAGAGAGCTTAAGAAAATGATCAATAACAGAGAAGTTGCAGAATTGATCAATGTCAGGCAGTGTGCAGAAGTAATCAATGACTGGAAGTTTGCAGAAGGGATCAATGACAGGGGAGTTGCAGAAGTGACCGATGACAGGGCATTTACAGAAGTAATCAATGACGGGGAGTCTCTAGAAGTGATCAGTGACAGGGCATTTGCAGAGGTGAATAATGACGGGCACTTTACAGAAGTGATATATGACGGGAATTTGCAAACATTTAGGAAGTTTCCGTAGTTTTGCGAATAATTCATTCATTCATTCAGCGTTATAGCGTTGCTGTGTAAGAATTGTTCTGGTATACATGCTGTCAATAATTCAATGCAAAATTTTCTAAAGCCACCTCATCCTCCACCATCACAACCCCCACCACCACCACCACCACCACCACCACAACCTCCACCACCACCATCACCACCACCAGCTCCTCCTAGACCGCCACCGAAGCTTCCTCCTGTTCCAGAACCTCCGGTGTTTCTACCAATTTCGCTCCATTGGCTGGTGTCTTCCGTTTTTGTGGGGACATCCGTGCTGCGCTGTAAAGGCCAAAAACGAGCACTATAACCAGAATGCTGTTGAACTGAACAGACTCTTAAAATGTAAACTTTTTACAATCATCGTCTGTATTAACAGTCACTTTTTTGCTACAGAATTTGGCCTGCATCGGAACGTAACTTGCTGATCGACTGCCATTACCGCGGTGCTACTGCATGAATTCCCCCGGGCCACGAAAGCAGCAGGGAAAGGTGTAGTCCACGTAGCTACTCCACTTCCCTTAAACCCTCAACTCTTAAGGTACTAGAGCACATTCGATTGGAAATCGAAATTAAGTCTTCGAGCCTTGACTTGTCCGAAACATCAGACAGAAGCTTTGAAACTCTCACTCTGAAACGTGTTGCAAGAGTTACAAGCACTGAGGTTACGTTGCTCAAAACTCCATTTTACGGTGCAAGATTGACTATCTGGAAATCTATACGATAACCGATTCAGAGTCGGCATTTGAAATGCAGTGCAAGTTCAACGGGTCGAAGCCAGATCACCCACCAGACATTTCATACAGGTCAAGCCTCTAGGACTTAATTTTTTGGTCCCTTCACGACTCGTCTGACGAGGCCTGGTCCCACTTTTTAACGTAGCATGGACTGTGGCTGCCAGCACTCTTCTCCAGGAAAGAAACGCCTCAACATATTTCCTCCATGTGGGCAAAAGCTACTCCTTTTTGGGGACTACCGATCAACAAACAATCACAATACCATAACAGCAAAAAAGTTGCAACATCACAAGGACTTGTAATTAGATTACAATAGAAAGTTGGTGATAGGCGGACCACAAGGTCCACTCCCATAGAGCATCCGGAATTTACGCTCCGACCTTCTATGAGCTATTGCCACTGTGTCGAAATCTACGCTATATCTGAGGAAGAAGAGAAGAAGATGAGGAGAATAAGCCCAAGAGTTGTTCGAGTAAGCCTAATCAATTGCAATAGTCGCAAAGCAAAGGGACGTTAAGGAAGATGAGGCATGAAAGAAAGTGAATTACAGTGGAGTAGAATCTTTGGCCGTTACGTGTTTGGGACTCCTATAGCCGGAGTCCGTCACTGTGGAAGATGCTGCTCTCAATGTTCATCAAAGCGATGTTTAAACACACTGACTGACTCAGCACAGACAACTTGGGGAGTCTATTCCATATGTTCACTATGAAGTACGAGAAAAACTGCTGACTGACTGAAAGTGCCAGATAAACCTGCTGTAAGCGGCTACGTGAACTGTGGGGATAACTCGCTGTTAGCCATCCCGCTGGTCACGGACTGCAGCATCACCTCTGCGCAAGATGGGTCGCGTGCATAACGCCACCTGGACCTCGTCCGAAGTATCATCAAGGAACTCAAGGGACTGAGAGTAGCTCTTCGATCTTTATGCTTTAGTTTCTGGCCGCTGTTTCGCAGGCGAACTTTAAGACCTCTGTCAAAAAGTCCTGTTGTCGACACATCGTTAACGCCATTCAAGTACTTGAATGTTTCTATTAGCCACACCCTGAGTCAACTTTGTTCGAGAGAGATGAGTCATACTCCCTATAGGTGACAATTGTATGGCTTGTTTTGCAGCTGATGTATCAGTTTTGTTGCTGTGCGTTCGATTCTTTTCGTTTTATCGATATTGTTTCACATTTGTGGCGACCAGAATTTAACAGCATACATTAAATTCGGGCGCACTGGTACTTTGCGAAAAGGTTTGATTATGTTCTTGGATTTGTACTCAAAATTCTTGGTAATGAATCCCAGTACGCTGCTTGCCATTTTCACACTCTTGTCAACATACTGACTGTGTTGTAGATCGTTTGCGATCGTTATTCCCTTGTCACGTTGATAGGTGACAGCTGCCACTTCTATCCCATTCATTTGCAAAAGCGCTAAGTGGGTCTCAGGCTCCGGCCCAACGTGCCTGACTCATCATTTATCGACAATAAAGTGTCTTTGTCAAGTTACCAAGTCACGCATCATGCCATTAGGCAGTGGAGCTCTTGCTGGAGCCAAGGAGCTTTAATATGGAGAAGGGAGCCATGTCGCTAAAACTTGGGCTCGCCAGCGTGTTAACTAGATCCGGTGTGGCTGTGACGCGTTCATGAATCTCATTGGTGGAGGTGACGCAGAAACAAGTAGTTTTGCGGGGGAGCAACAAAAAACTTATGTACTAATTTGCGATTGGTGCCTACGGCGACCGGCTGCTTCACGGGCTAGACCCTGGCTCCCTCCTCTCTATTAAACCTCCTTGGTTGGAGCTCAAACCTATTCCTGGCAAGAGACGGTATTGTACATTGTCATTTGCAAATTTTCTGATTTTACATCGGATATTAACATCTAGAGGATTGGTGTAAAGTATGAACAGAAGTGGGCCAAGCGCGCTATACCTTGTGGTACTCCAGATGAGACCGGCTTCTCGTCGTTGGCCTTTTCTTGCAGCTTCACTTGTTGCTGCTTACCAGTGAGCTATGCTCGGATCCAGCGTGAATGGTCTCCCTGGATGCCAAGGACTTCTAATTTTTTATTAACCTCTGATGGGGAACCTTGTTAAATGCCTCTCGTAAGTCTAGGTAAACGAGTTCCACACTTTTTTTACTATCTCAGATTTTCGCAACTTCTGAAGAGTAGTCCAGTAAGTAGGTTAGGCAGCTTCTATTTTGGAAGCCGTGTTGGATGTCGGATATGAGCTGATGCTTCCTCATGTGGTCAGTGATGCGCTTCTTCAGGAGGCGTTCTACGATTTTGCAGACGATTGAGGTAAAAATGATCTGTTAATAGTTACTGGAGCTTTTCTTATTCCTCTTATATACAGGGATCACGTAAGTGCTATTTCTGTGGAATTTCTTCCGTGCTCTCCCGATTCAATATTTCAAACAGACGCACTGTGATGACTGGTCCTGTTTCCCTGGGGAATGATTATCTGGGTCAGTGGATTTGTGCATGCAAATTCAGGTGGGTCAGCTCTAAAAATACCTCAAGCTCCATGAAAACACATTTGTATGGGAGCAATTTTCATCTGTTCAGGAATATATGTAGCATTTTCAATACTGAATACCAAGGTGAAATATTCTTTCAGGATACTGGTTATGTCTCTTAGGTCATTGCAAACTTTACCTTCGGGCATTTTGAGTAGACCTATAATTTCTTTATTGAGTCATCTTTCACAGCTTGTCAGCAAAACCATCGAACGCCTCTTGAAAAAGCGCATCACGGATCACCTGAGGATGCATCAGCTCATATCCGACACTCAGCATGGCTTCCGTAATAGAAGAAGCTACTTAACAAACCTACTGGACTTTTTCTCAAAAGTTACGGATATTAAAGATGAACAAAAGGGTGTTGACCTTGTATATCTAGACTTCCAAAAGCCTTTTGACAAAGTCCCCCATCAACAGCTAATAAAAAAATTGGAAGCCCTTGGCATCCAAGGAGACTATTTTTGATGGAACAGGGCGTGGCTTACTGGTCGGCAGCAGCGAGTGAAACTTGATGGAGAGACGAGCGCCTGGACGCAGGTATCATGAGAGGTTCCACAAGGTAGCGTGTTTGACCCACTTCTGTTCTCAATTTAAATCAATGATCTCGATCTCAACATCGATAGTAAACTCAGTAAATTTACAGACGATACTAAACTATGTCATCCTGCCACGAAAAGAGCGGAACTCCAACAAGATCTTAACCACCTCATGGAATGGAGCACAACATGGCAGATGAGCTTTAATGTTGACAAATGCTCAGTAAATTGCACATAGGGCTGGTTTACCCTTCAACCCCATTGAAGATGAACGGGATGGGATTGGCAGCTGTCACCCAACAACGTGACTTGGGAATCACTATTACAAACAAATTACAACACGGCCAGCAAGTTGACAGGAGTGTAAAAAGGGCAAGCAGAGTACTGGGATTCATCACCAGAAATTTTGAATACAAATCCAAGGATATCATCTATCCCTTGTACAAGGCATGAGTACGGCCACACTTAGAATTTGCTGTTGAATTCTGGTCGTCAAATCTGTGTAAAGATATCGATAACATGGAAAGAGTCCAACGCAGAGCAACGAAATTGATACCTCAAGCCATATAGATTCGCCTAAAAGAACTGGATCTGATCTATCTCAAGCAAAGACGACTCAGGGGGCAACTAATAGAAACATTCCAGTATTTGAACGGCTTCAACGATGTACCTACAACAGGACTCTTTGAAAGAGACGTCAATGATCGCTTGCGTAACAACGGCCAAAAACTTAAGCATAAAGCTCGAAAAATGACCTTAAGTCAGCAGTTCTTTCCGTATTTCATAGTCAGCATTGGGAAGAGACTCCCTTCCGATATTGTTAGTGCAGAGTCAGTCAACGCGTTTAAAAATAGTTTTGACATACATTGGGAGAGACATCCTCCACAGCTAAGGACTCCTCCTCCAGAAGTAGCAAACTCTTAACGACCTAAGCTTCCGATGCCACCTTAGTCCGTCAAAACTGTGTAAAGATATCGATAACATGGAGAGATTCCAACGCAGAGCAACGAAATTGATACCACAAGCCATATAGATTCGCCTAAAAGAACTGGATCTGATCTCTCTCGAGCAAAGACGACTCAGGGGGCAACTAATAGAAACATTCAAGTATTTGAACTGCTTCAACGATGTACCTACAACGGGACTCTTTGAAAGAGACCTCAATGATCGCTTGCGTAACAACGGCCAAAAACTTAAGCATAAAGCTCGAAAAATGACCTAAAGTCAGCAGTTCTTTCCGTATGTCATAGTCAGCATTGGGAAGAGACTCCCTTCCGATATTGTTAGTGCAGAGTCAATCAACGCGTTTAAAAATCGTTTTGACATACATTGGGAGAGACATCCTCCACAGCTAAGGACTCCTCCTCCAGAAGTAGCTAACTCTTAACGACCTAAGCTTCCGAGGCCACCTTAATCCGTCTTCTTCTCTTTTCCGCTCCAACTACTCAGTTTGACATCTCTGAGCTCACCATCTCTAAGCTCCGCATATCAGCGGCTCTTGATCGTGCTTGCGTGAATTCACGATCGTCTCTTTGGCAGGGATTCTTCCCTTTTTTTTCTCTCTCTCATTTGTCCAGTCCGCCGTATCCTACTAACATAATAGCAATAACTCATAGAGAGCCGGGGCGTAAGATCCGGTGTCTCTTCGGGAATGGGCCTCTTGGTTCGTCTTCCGCCTAAATAATCTAATTTAATCTACATACAGAATGCCTTTCGGTTGCGTTTCCCCACTGCGGCTACGGAAACTTCTTTATCCCGTTTAGTTCTGTTGAATTGTCACTCCACTTTCCGATATGCCATTATGTGACTGCACCTGTTCTCTTCAGTTGGACTGCGCTTCCGGACTTTGTAACACACTTGTCGCCTGGCACTGCAAGTTTTACCGGTCCGATTCCCCAGAGGGGATCATTGCTGATACGATCTCCTTTAATCGGGGTGGGTCGTTCAGCAGAAATCAGGCTGTTTGTCTTCAGGATATCAGAGCATTGTTCAACACTGCTGTCTCTCATTAGGGTTTCGAAGTCAGTTCTTTCTCTTTCAGTTGAAATTTCTAGTCTGGTCTGGTATCTTGAAAGGGTAAGCTTGAGTAATTACCTCGTTGCCCAATATAAGAATAAATCACCAAGCCGGTCTAAGGTTGCGAAGTCAACAATTTCACAATGAGGTGGTGATTTTCTTGTATTCTGCCAACTCAGAAGCTTGTCGCATTGTGTAAATATACCTGGAAGATGACATTCGGCATACTGAGACCCATAAGCCACTTGAATTCTTCGTGATAGTAACTTGCCTACGCTATTTTTTTACGAGAGAACTGGCCCTGCGAATATATATATTAAGTACTTCCTCTATGAAAACGAGAGTTTCCACTGTAAAAGTGAGGAAGTATTGGTTAAATTTTGTATTATTGTATTCATATTTTATGTCTCTCTACCCACATCGTACACTGTGATCTCAAGATTGGATGAAGAAGGGGCATACATATACAGTACGTTACCATTGATTATGCAAATAGAATTTTTTACTTAATTTTTCAAGATGAGTGTCTAACTTTGAAATATCAATATTAACTAAATGTATAACTATGTTGCCAATATGAACAGCACTTGTAAAATAAACATTTAGCCATTGGTTAAGTTTATCATACAATTTGCTTATTTACGAATTTTTTTACTGTTTGTTACTTTAGATAATGCAACAAGCTAATAAAAAAGGCAAAAAGAGGAAATAAATACAAATAATTACTAATACAACAAATATTGTTATTAAACGTCCAAAACCGAAAAATTATCACCAAACCAATTCAATAAACACTGAAATAAGTGTTCAGAAGTGGTAAACTTAAGTTAATTTTGACATGGCAACCTCAATTTTTCATGATTTTTGTGAGGCGATTTTCAACAGACTTTGTCAAGTTTGATATTTCAGATGGTGCTGCTGCTGCTTTTACTGCATTCCACTGGCTTACTTTGCTCGCAAACTGCCGACCACATTCATAGACCTTTCTTTTGATCATTGTCCAGAGGTTCTCAATGGGATTTAAATCGGGGTTATTCGCTGGCTAGGTCATAATCCTTTTTGATTTGAATCCTTCATCCGCAAGCCAGTTAGCAGTGTGCCGTGCTCGTGTGAGAGAGCGTTATCTGGCTGAAATACTAATTTGGATCTCCTTGCAATAGTCTGCTCATCAAGCCATGGAATCAAGTTGGCTTCAATAAACTGGCATTACCTTTCTGTATTCAGTTCAACTCCTCCTGTCACTTCAAATGGACCAATAAGCGTGTCACCTACTATCCCGGCCCAAAACATTATGCCTCCACCACCTGTTGAGATCGGTCATGGAATACCCATCCAGACGCCCATCCATCTGGACTATCAAGAGTGGCTCTGCATTCGTTAGTAAATTAGACATTGGAGAAATCAGTTTTCACGTTCTCCTCAGCCCATTTGACCCTATTTTTTATGAGTTTTTGTTAGAAGTTTAATTGCCTTTTTCACATTCCCTAGCTTCTGCAGTACTTCACATCTTATCTTTCTGCTCAGTATTGGGGCTCCATCGTCTTCAAATATCGCCTTACGTGTAGAAAGTTGTTTTCTAGCGATAGAAAACTTCAAACGTCGTATAACCCGATCATTCAATTGTCTCGTAGAGGCTCTATCCTGAGTTTTCCGGCTGACCTTACCTTCAATTGCATAGGCTTCATTGTTCGGTGATCAAGCTGTAACTCCTTGGAAACTTCGCGTGTTGTCTTACCAGAAGCCAATAACGAGGTCACTTTGATCTTTTCTTCACTTTTTAAACCGCATTTTTTGCCCATTATGACTAGAGAGTGATGTTGCATAATCTGGGGTAACAGCAGAACCCCTTGCGATAAGCAAATGTTGCCGAAACGTGGGAAATGGTTCCTTTTTATTTTTCTCTAGTTGTTTTATGGTTACAACATACGTGTGCACTAACTTACTATTCGCATTGTAAATGTTTGACACTTAGCTTGAAAAATAAAATAAAAACCTATTTGCATAATCAAAGGTAACGCACTGTAGTATGTCAAGAGAATCATTTAACACATGCACGAGAATCTTCCATTAAGAATCAACGAGAATGCAACAGAAATTCTGCAGAAAAAGGACGATCAGAAAAAATCAACTTAGCAGGAGAATGAGCAACGAAATCAACAAAATTGGCCCGAAAGATAGACGTCCCAAAGGCCTAGCTTAGGCTAGAGGTTCAATTTCCCATAACTTAGGATGAACAAATATCAGTAACCTGCTCGTAATGGCGTGTGGACCATCATATACTCCCTCCCCCCTCCAGAGATCAGTACTGTTTTAGAATCGATATGAAAAACGTATTAAATTAAAGCAATATGTGACAGTGTATATTATATGCAGTGTCATGACGCTGAGAGGCTCTGATGTATTAGCGGTACGAAATTAGAATATCCGGGAAGGGTCAATAATAGCCTAAGTTTTAGCACAGTCCAGTGTTTATTAGTAAATCGGGTGAAACCTGTTGTATGAGTTGAGTTAATTTTTTTAATTAATTGTAGCTGCCACATGAAAACACATCATTAATAAATTTTGTTTTAGTAGATGCACTAGTTCACTGTAACTGTTTTAACAATACAATGTAGAGCTATCTTGCAGCAGTCGACGTTCTTCTCTATAGATCGTGATAGTCAGGCCGAGAGCTTTAGCAGCCTATAATTCGGCATTGTTCATCAGTCCGAGAGCTTTAGCAGCCTATAATTCGGCATTGTTCATCAGTCCGAGAGCTTTAGCAGCCTATAATTCGGCATTGTTCATCAGTCCGAGAGTTGAAGCAGCCTAATTACCTCTGCCAAGGAGGTTATGTTTTCGTCGGGATTTACTGTTTGTCACTTTGTCTTCTGTCTGTCACCAAGATAACTCAAAAAGTTAGGGACGGATTTTGATGAAATTTACAGAGATTGTTAGGTATGTTAGGAGCAACAAATGATTAACTTTTGATGGAGATCCGTCAATTCGTTTGTTTGTTTGTCTGCCTCATTTTTCTCAATGCCACAACTCAAAAAGTTATTGACGGATTTTATGAAATTTTCAAGAATTGTTAGTGATGTTAAAAAGCATAATTGTTGATGATCGGTTGGTCCGTTGGGTGTTCGACTAAAGTTTGTTAAAATGTTTGTTAGCGCAATAACTCAAAAATTATGCATGGATCTTTATGAAATTTATAGGAGTTGTTACTGATGTTAATAGGCATAAATGATTAAATTTTGGTGCAGCTCGGTTGATTCATTTGTATGTTTGACATTTTTGTCAGAATGTTTGTTAGCAGTATAACTCAAAAAGTTTTGATCGGATCTTCAAAAAAATTCCTGAAGTTGTTAACGTCCTTGAAGAGCACAAATGATTAGATTTTGGTGTTGTTACGAAGAAAATTCATGGTTTCAGAACCGATTTGAATTTTACGCTAGCCTTGCCTTGCTTGGCGGAGGTATGCACTCTCAGAGTGCTCTAATTCAATGTTCTTTCATTCGCGACTAAAGGTGTCCCATTACCCAGTAGAAATTATATGCAGATGAATTATTTCTACGATTCCATAAGTACAACAAACAACTTACTTTCATACAGTCTATCCACAGCAAGACAAAACCACACAGGAAGCAAGCCAGACCGTAGATGGCGTAGGCAACGTCAACCCAAGAAACTTGTTCAGCGACTCTCTCAATGATAACGTGGAAGATAAAACATACCAAAGCTGGTGCCAGAAATGCCATAGCTATGACTACGCGTGAAATTGCAGGTCGTTCTCCCTGCGCAAGTGGAAAAGAGAAATATATTTATATTTATTTTTTTTACGTATTAATCACAATCATATTTAAAGAACTCAACACGTAACTGCCTGTGAAAATGTCAAAGCCAAGGTGCTATATCGAAATGTAGTCTGGTGATACGAGCTATCAGTATTACACATTTTACACACACATTTATATATATTACGCATACACACGTTAATATATCATTTAGATAAAGTAGTATGGCATGTACACAATGACAATTCTCTCTCTCTACAGTTGTCGTTGCCATTACAGTAAAAGTTCACGCTACTTAAGAAACAAAACTCACATACAGTATATTCAAGTGAAACTGGTTCGTTACTTAGAGACTGTCTTACGGAACAAACTTTTGATTGATTACGTACTGATCTACATGCTACAAACCGCAATGGGTTTAATTTAGTAACCGGTATTCAATAGTATATACTCTGACTGCAGAAAACGTTCACTGTCCAAAATTTACGCTGTATTTTATATAATACTCGAAAAATTAGTCTTGTCAAGGTATTGAAACCTGAGGATGCTTTCGACAATATGAAAGAAAAACGATCCATAAAACCATAAACAATATGCACGAAGTACTAGAGAAAACATGCAACAAAAAAGTATTACTGTCAGAATTTACGCAAATTATGAATTGCAATAGGTATTAAAAAAACCGACTTGGCCCTACACACCAACTAGGAAACCCACATGCACTGGTTTGTGCTGCAAATGTATGTATATTTCCCATAGCGAGCCAATAGGACAATACAACTGAAGTAGACTACATATTGTAGGAGCAATGACGTCATTGACGCAAGGCTAATATGAAACCTGAGCCCTCTCTTCTTAATTCCAGTGGACTATGTGTGACAGAAATGTTGTTAGCGCTCTGCCAAGCAACAACCCTTATTTCCTTCCTGACTTGGGCTACATTGTCCACCACCGTGCCAGAATGTGAGTTAACATCTCTAAGCAATAAATCAACGGGAGTATACCTATATCGTGAATTACTGCATTCATCAAACACTCGCGGTAATTTGCGACTAGGATTATAAAAGCATCATGTGAAAATTACGCCCACTCTTCACTAGAGACCCTCTTCATGTCGGTGCCTTTTTTTTTGTGCCTTGCATTAACGCAGATCTTAAGCTCTACGCCACAACTATTTAGTTGGATTGAGGATCTGTGACAGTGATGCTTATCGAAAATCGTAACCTTATTTGATTCAACCATTCAGTTACTTCTTTAACTTGTACTTTGGGTCGTTGTGATGTTGGAACCACCATCTTCGTTCAAGTTCAAGGTGGCGAGCGTCCCTCTTCACGTTTTCCTTGAGTATTTTTTATTTCTTTTTCGTCATGATTTTGTCTATGCCACGAAGTGCTACAACAACAGATGAAGACCAACATCTCCATCACATTATGGATTCTCCACTATGCTTCTGGAGAACCTAGCTTCTCCACGTTCCTTCCTATCAATTTTTACATAACAGTGTTATAATAACTCCATTATTTTCAAGTGGCGACAAACATGGCTCCAACACTGTTATCCTCATTCACACGTTCCCCGGTGAATTCAGGTTGAGCATCTAAGCATTCTTCAGCAGCACCGTTCTCCCGGCACTTTGCCTCTACTGTGTCTCGTATTCTTGCAAAAATTGGACGCTGTATTCAATAGCTGGCGCCGTCTTCTGGAAAATGCTTTTCCAAGTCTTCCTTGTTGTACGAGGTTTAACTTCAATCCAGCTGATGATCTTCTGAACAGATATATGACACATCAGCATTTAGCTTAGTTATAACCTTACACTTCTTCTCTATCACTCTAAGATAATTTTTTTTCTATCGCATCAAATTTTGTTTTAAACAATTCGAAAGTAAAAGCATATCCCAGTGCTAGTTACGCAGAGTTTTAAATTTGTGTCAACGTTTCGGCAGTCGACTAGTGTCATCATCAGGACATTTGAAAACCTGAAATGAAAGACGATACATAAAAATTCTAAGAAAATTACTGTCCTAAAACGGAAAGTCAAATTAATCACTAGGATAATGCAATTGTAAAAGTTTCGCCAAGAAGCTACCAACAGTACAAAATTTATGCAGAAAAATTACAGACTCAGCAGCACTGGTAATGTCTACTGCATGGTGACAGCGCATGAAATGGAACGGTTGCTGGATTTTTGGAACCATTTTAACTATTGTAGTTTTAGAAAAATGTAGGAATCATTGTATTTTACGTTAATGAATGGTTTTTGGCGTTTAATTTCTGTTGCTTCTGTCAGTTTTAGGTTTATGGTTCCTATGAAGTTATGGAGTACTTTTGACCAAATTTGTTATGGTCTCATAGGGCGGAACGGCCATGAATGTGGTGATCGTAACTGAAATGCTGATGAATGCCACTAGATGGATACTTGTGCTGCTTTATTCGAGTCTCGAGAGCGTTCGTACTGTAGTCGATATTTAGGGTGCGCTACAGTTCCCCTCTGAGCACAAGAACTGGTACACAAACTCTCGTCCTCGAGAAGGAGCTGCCTAACCAACTTACTTGAAAGCTTTTCGAAAGTTATCGAGATAAGAAATAATAATTATGGAAATTAGAAATAATAAAAATGAAGTGGACCTCGTTTACCTAGACTTCCAAAACTCATTTGACAACAGTCCCCATCAACGGTTAATAAAACTTTAGAAACCCATGGCGTCCAGGGAGACTTTTCACCCAGGATCCGAGCATGTTTCACTGGTTGGCAGCAGCGAGTAAAGACCAGCGACTGGACGCCGGTCTCATCTGGGGTTCCACAAGATAGAGTGCTATGCTCACTTCTATTGATAATTTACATCAATAATCGAGATGTTATCATTCTCCGTAAAATCAGTGAATTTACCCATCACACTAAACTACGCCATCCTACCAGGAATACATTTGAGCTCCAACAAGACCTCAACCGCCTTATGGCAGGGTCCGTAGTTTGGCAGATTGCTTTTATGTCGTCAAATATTCAGTCATGCACATTGAGACGGACCCTGAGAACCCCTCAGTTCAATTGCAAAAGAACGGGATACAATTTGTAGCTGTCACCTAACAACATCCTCCATAGTTCCGATCTCCCCATCCAGGAGTCTCAAAATCGTAACTGCCAAAGATTCTACGCCACCGTAATTCATGCCACAACTTACTTAAAGTCCCCGAGCTCCGCTTATCTACAGCAATTGATTGTGCTGAGTTAATTTTCTTCTTTTCTTTCTCAAGTATCTCTATGATTCTAATTTATTGGCTCTAGCTCATCGAGGGCCGGAGCGTAAGTCCCGGAAGATTTATGAAAATGGGCCTTTTGGTCCGTCTACTGTCTACTATCTAATCTAATGTACTGTCCAAGGAGATTTCTTTGAAGAAGATAGTGCTAGTTTCATGTATCTATTTAAGAGCAATAGAAAGACCAGGTATTTCTTTAACATACTGTGAGTGCTAAATCACAGTGGCATGATTTTCCCAAATTAAGTGACTAATTTAGGGCTCCAAATTAAGTCCCTAACTTGGGGCTCATTTACTCTAGGAAGTGCAACGAATGTAATGCTGTGTTACTTACTGAGCGTGGAAAAATCTGGTGAAGAAGTCCACACATCGCTGTTATCACCAAGTGTAGTGACAAGGCCCTTACTCCAACTGCGGAAATAAGTACAACTAGAGCACTCTGAGAGCGCATACCTCCGCTTTGCAAAGCAATGTTGGCAAAAAATTCAAATTGGTCTGAAGCTATGATATACCATTTATCACCACTGATTCAATCCAAAATTTATAAACTAGTCAGTTGTACCTCTTGACTTAAATAACAGCTTCTGCAATTTTTTTTGAAGATCCGTCCGTGACTTTTTGAGTCTTTTAGACACTGCTAGCCACTTTGGACATTCATAGATAATAATGAGAGAAATCCATGGTAATGAGAAGATGACATATTTGCTGCACAGTATACAGAGGATGCTTACAAAGTATACTGTAAGTTGGCAGAGCAGCTGGTGGCGTCGAGCAAGGAAAGAAAATAAAGTATTCCCATCTCTCATAGAAGTCGAAGCCATGCGCCAGGAGAACACAAGTCAGTAAGTAAGAAAACACCGGAGATATTACGATCTGTGAAAAGAAGGAAAAAAAAAAACCCTTTAGAGAATTAAAAATTGAGGAAACGGCTGTTATTAAATAATTTTATTTCTGTTTAGAAATTTATCTTTTTCATCAGTTTTGCAACGTAGAGAACACAGAAAGGAATTTTTGACGTTTCGTGCCGAAGGCAAAGCCAAAACTACAAGGTCGCTTCATTTAGCAGGTATATTAGAATCTGAAATGACGCTGGACTCCGAGACGCTTAGTAATTAATACTGGAAAGATATTAATTATAATTATCATCCGTGCTTTTAATTTCTTCACGAAGAGTTTGCGATCAAAAGGGAGAAAAAAATTCCCATGACCCTTTACTTTCTGACCAGTTAAAAAAATGACATTTACAGTCCTGAATCAAAATGTATTGAAACGCAAGTTTTTTTCTATACAGCATCACAATTAAGAAATGTATATAAGTCAGTCTAATTAGATAATTCAGTCGAGGACCATCATGCCGAAATGTCTTGAACATGATAAGATTCATCCACACAAGACAAATCTCACACACCTCGGTAAACAAGTTAATTTTTCCACAATCAGTTTTAAGACCTGCTCAATAACGGCCATGCTTCAAGGGCAAACAGAGTCCGTGGAACAGCGCTCGAAAGCTTGAGGAAAATGCCTTCTAACACTGAAGCATGCACAGCTGCACGAGTCGTCAAAGTCTGGAAAAATTTCCAGATCGTGCGTGGGTCAGACAGCTCCAAGAAGCATAATTTTGATGTAAATATGATTGAAAAAAAAGCTGCAAGTCATTGAGTTCTGTAGCTAGTAGTACATATTTTAAAGAAGTTTGGCTAAAAACAAAATACAACTATGGTGAAAGTGCGGGTCAGATCATGTTCGCCGTGCCGGGACCAAAGTTCGCTCAGTAAGCAAAGTGAAGATGACGTGAATGTCTGCCTAATAGAGCAGCACAGAATAAACTGCTCGCTGGAGCATAGTCGTCTGTTGGCCAACCAATATCCGTAGTTGAAACTCCATAGAAATTTATTTGTCAATATCAATGTAAAAGGATCCTAACCGTAAGAAGAGTAAAATGCACATTGACAAATGGTCAATTACGTGGATCACTTCTTTGGACCTAAAAATAGAACCACGGATATTTGATTCCTTGGGAAATCAATCAAAAAGTGAAAACATTATACAAACAGCTTGTAAAGATTCGAAACTTATTATTATTACACTCCCAGCCTAAGCCCCTCCACCCACAGAGCGCATCGCGATCCAAGGAGAGGAACAAAGAAGGAGCACAGAGAACGCAAAGAGAAAGACGGAACCCACGCACGCGTCAACACGCATTGAAGAGCAAATCCTGAACGAAGAGGAAGAACAGATTATTATTAATAGTATTATAACAGTTTGTTTTACCGGAGGAAGAACTGAACTAAGCACCGTCAGTTGGAGCATGAGGATAGAAGCAAGCAAAGCGGGCATGAAAGTTTGACGCCCCGAAGGCCAAGGCAACCCATACAACCTCCCCCCCCCCCCTGGGTGCTCCGCTTCCCACAACACAGGACAGGTGAAGTCAGCTAACTTCATCACCTAGCTAATGCAAAGAGTAAACACATCAACGATAGTTCAAAACTTTCGCCTTAAAGCAAGGCTTTCTTAAAACAAAGGTTCGTCATTGGACGTAGCAACTCAACATCAGCTTCATCAATTTGTTTTACCAATTGAAATATGGTGCCCTGTTTTTTTTTACATTGAGACGAGTCGATGGCAGACTAAATTACATCCTTTGCATTGCATATTCGTGCTGAGGTACCAAAGGTAAGAGGTATTTATCATATGAAAATTTGTCATTGTATAAAAACTTATGGGCTAGCTTGAGTAGAAAATATCTCTATATATCTTCAAATTGCAGCAATCACAAGGCATTGTACATTTCCGTTTGATGGATGAGAGGTACATAGTTTACTATTTGAACTTGCAATATTGCACGAAGAATCTTGTTCATTAACACGGCAACACAATTCTTAGATGAATGAGGTTTGCCTCGCCATATTTCTACGCAATAAATCGAATGGGGATATACTGTAGCATAATAAATGTCGACGAATGAGGATAACGGAATTGTTTTGGATACAAAGCGAAACATACCTAACGTTATACCTAGTTTTACACAAACATCATAAGACCTTGTAAAGTTTGATAAACAGTTTCCACCAGTTATTCCCTGTGGATTTAAATAGATTATTTTGTTATGTTACTTCTTGTATTCTAAGTACTCACCCCAGCGACAGAGTAAATGAGTCCTTCTAAAGTTGACTTGTTGTCGTATACTTGTTCCTCTTTTTGCTCCTCATTGTCACCATTGCTAGCTTCGTTGCTCCCAGTGGTAGCAGCGCAGCTGATGCTGATGACGCTCACGCGCCTCGTATCGATGGCCTCTTCCCTCCTGAGGAGACTCTGACCCCCTCCGACAGCCATAAGTGATTTCTGGCTAACAGTTGATGACCAACACATTGGCCCTTTCTGCAGCCTGGTTAGGTCTCTCTAGTACAATCGAAAAATTGAAAATTCGTCATTGGTGTTGATTTGGAGCTCTTAAAACTTTTTTTTTGTGTTAAAACTGAATAAGTACGAGAGAAGTATAAGGGTTGGTAGAAAGCAGAAAAAACAGAAAACTCATACGCCAAGATATTCACACAAATGCCTACATTGGTGTAAAAAAAAACGTGGTGCGTGACTATCATGACAATAAGAACATAATGAGAGAAATCCTTGAAGTCCAGTTTTTCTTTTGCTTTGCTGTGTGCTGTTGTTAAGTTTTTCTTTTTGTCGAATCATCTTTCTTTTACTAACTTCTACTTGCCGTTATATTTCTACCCATTTTTTAGATTTCTTTGTCGCTTTTGTTCAATGAAGAGCATTAGAATCCAGAAGCTTTATCGCAATGCAACCTCAAATTATGAAATTATGCTAGGCCTACGTTTATTTTCTTCTTTAACCGCTTGGGCTAAAGTACAATGGGACATTTTCCTTCATTCAATTCCTCAGTATTGTGTTCAACGATGCTGCTGAGATATCCACTTAGCAAGTTCGTTCTAGATAATATTGCAGTGTATTTCACCCTCAGGGGCATGTTATGGCGGGCCCTGTCTCTGCCACAATATGTTTGGGCATTACACACCGAAGGGTTTTGAGTGCCTTCTCCGCAGGGTATGTAGCATCTGGCCGCAGTTCCTGCTGACGAGGTTAGTTTTGTAAAGTTAGGTGGGTTCTCTACTTTCCTCTTTCTGTCCCGTGAGGTGGGCTGTCGATCGAGATAGCCGACCTAGTACGTGGGACATCTCTATAGTCTCTCTCCGTGTGGAAGGCCACAAAAGGAGCCGTCCACTCGAGTGTCTCCTACTATTCTTTGCGCCTTTTCCCGCCAGTAGTAGCGCACTGAGCCAAACTGAATTCTTCCGGCAGGAACGCCGAGATAAAATATTCCTATAATGACATAATAATAAAAAACGAAATTCACTGCTGAATCGCCTGAGTTGCGGCTACGGTGGTAAAACTGAAATCTAGCTAACTGCAGTGTATTTCATGACAAAGCTCATCACAGGAGCAAATTAGAAATGGAACACAATAGTCAACTGAAATAGTTTGCGAGATTTGACGTTTGCGAATTGAGGTTTATAAACTTGTAAAATAATGCTGTTCTAGAGATGGAATTTTCTGCACTTTTCATTCGCTAGTTAACTGTGCCGAATGTTATACCGACCTTAGCGCTATCTAGTTCCTTAAGTTTACTTGCGTAGTCGTGCCAGCTGATTATTTTTTTCAGATATTTGATCATGGACTACAACTCCATGTTAATTGTGAAAGGATCAGTAGCATCAATGAAATTTTGGCTATTATATTTTTTGCGCCATTGAGCCTATAACCATGACAAAAGCAGTATTTTGAATTGTGCTCGAAGTCATTCAACCTTTGAACCATTTCCACATGAAAATAGGGAGGTAAGATTTTACGAAAAATATTCCACGCATTTGCAAGAGTTTCCTCCATGGTAGCAGCATGCTTACGTTCGCAGCTCGAACTCCTTGTATTACAGGTTCGAGGCCAACCCAGACTCGCGAGCTCTTTGCTGATCTGGGTGTGCTGACTCTGTTGTTGTGGACGTGCAGTGCGCCGTGGTGGAACTTGCCTCCCTCAGAGTTGAGGAGGAGTGTGAGGTAGGGGGGTTGCGGGTCATTTGACCCATCCGTCAAATTGGCGCCATAGTTCTTGATGACTCCTCTGGGGCCAGTATACCTATATCCACAGCACAAATCAGTGGGTAGGGGTTTCTCAGTTGAGGGCGAGGTCAAAGTTAATTTTACCTTTACCTTTTACCTCAGCTTTTGACTATCGTGGTACTCGCATTGATATTTACAATGTAAAATTTGAAAGGTAAATACGAACGGAAGTACAATGAGAAGTAAGATAAATTCAACTAGTCGGATGCTTCGCGCAGTCGTAGAAGTAAACTAACCTATGTCTAAAATACGGACTGCACCTTCAATCTAATAGAATTATGTATCAGGTCTGTTGTATAAACTTTAGAGTAATACATTAGGAAGTTATGATCACTGGTGCACCCACAACCATTTGGCTAACTTAATTTAGAACATATAATACATCTTACCATCCCATACAAAACGTTCGCTTTATCCAAAGCCCACCCAGTCCACTTAGTCCATTATGTACAAATAGGCCATTGGAGCTATGTACCATTTCCACCAGAACTGAGTAATTTTACAAGGACTCGGGAAAAAGGAAGAGCAAACAGCTCTTATAATAGTAAGGATTGCAAGCTGCTGTTAGCTGATCCCTCCAAGTCGTGGAAGAAAACCCGTTGACTCACCTACTATATGTAGAGAGGTAGACACATTTAATTCTGATTATTTAATAGGGATTTCCGACGACTGTAATTTTTGTGAAATAAGATTATCCGCAAGTAATTCTTGCAGAAGTGGGTGGTAATCTCAGAAGTAGAATGCAGTCAGAAATTGTTAGCGATAGCCAGTAACCACAGTATGTGAGATATTTTTGTCTATATTAAATTGTCAATATTGACCACAATTAAATACTGGCTGCTGTCTTTTTAGATGCTATCAATTTAAGAGATTCTTCACCCTGTTGTCAAATATATAAACGCACGTCCAGCGTTCTTTTTCACCTCTTCGAAACGCAGTGCTGTATAAGCATCCACCATACCGACTGTAAACTTGAGAAAGGTTCAATACTAGGTGAGGGGCTCTTAGGTAATAAAGGTAATAATAGCTTCACGCTACACTGAAACACGTAAATAAAAAATATTTCTGATTGATAACAATATTCGCTGAAAGCTGTATAATTGCTCTGATGAAAAAATCTTGTATTGGGTGGAGCACCACCAATCCAAGAGTTTAACAAAACTTCAATATCATCAAAGAGACTTAATGTTGAAAAGCGAGACGCAAGAAAAGGAGCAAGAAAAAACTTTTTTTTACAGTGGACCATTGTGCAGTCTTGCTCTCTCGGTGGTGAAGTGACAAAGGCTCGGCATCACACCAACGGAGGTCCGGGTTCGATGCCCCGGACGGCACGCTATAGATATACGCTGCGTGGAGCACTCCAGCACCGAGAGGCCAGGCGATTCACGATGAGGGATCCTAAATTGACTCTCATCACGGACTGCTTCTACTGCTCTTCACACTACTGGATCTTCAAAATTTTAGAATTAAGGCAAAAAGTAAACCTCGATAGGTGTATCCACTGTACTCTGTATACGAGATAATAAATGATGCTTGTTTTTCTTTTGTTTGTTTTGTAGCTACATTGTATACGTTATAAAATATACACGAAGTCAAGCCCGGCTAATTCGCTTAATGGCAAGCGTAATAGTAACCTACGTTATATGAAGGTCACTCTTGTTGAAACTAGAGCACTCTGAGAGCGCATACCTCCGCCAAGTGTCCGTTGCCATCGTTTTTTAAGTTCAACTGAGACATTGGTATTAAAAGAAACATATTTGAGGTTTTAGATTAGTAAACACGGAAAACTATCATTATATAGCTTGTGCAATTTTCTTGAAGATCCGTTCATGAATTTCATAAATATCCTTTCAATATTTTTTGAGTTATTGTGCTAACAAGCATAAAATTAAAAACAGTGACAAACGAACTAACAAACTAACAGATCATGACCAAAATTTGGTCATTTACCCTTTGTTATATACCTAACAACTCATGTTAATTTCATCAAAATCCATGGATACATGTTTGAGTTATGAAATAGAGAAAAATGAGGCAGACAAACAAACAAACAAACAAACAAACAAACAAACAAACAAACAAACGGATGGACATATCTTCACCAAAAGTTAATCATCTGTTTCTCTTAACATGCCTAACAATCCCTGTAAATTTTATCTAAATCGGTTCATAACTTTTTGAGTTATCTTGGTGACAGACAGACAGACAAACACGACGAAAACATAACCTCCTTGGCGGAGGTAAATATGGAAACCGAAGCTCTTTTTTTTCAGCTAAAATTTCAAATTAACTTCCAACTGAGAAGAAGATGCACTTCACCACGCAAATCTAAGATCAGGTTAGATTTTTCTGTAAGTTCATTTGATTTCTTTTTCTGGAAGTGCGTATCTCCCAGATAAATTCAGCCATCTGCCCCACCTGTACCCAGAGCTCTCTAGCTGACTGGTGTCACTGCTGCCTCAGTCGAACACACAACTAAGTTGACTGCCTGCAGTGCTCCGGCCAGTACATCCCATCAATAGCTTCCCATGTTACTAGGAAACCGAGTCGTATACAACCAGTGTTGCTAAGAGGGATCAATCACAGCATTACCAGTATCCCAGTCAATATTGTCAGGAGGGTTATGACACCAGCGGTTACGGTCACTGTGGAGATAATTTGCTGCTGGCTGTCTCTTTTGTCGCTAACTGCGGTCCCAGAGAAGACACCTAGCAGCGTCACTTCACACACCTGTGGTGACGTGAGGAACGTCACCTGGACTTCTTCTGGAAACACATAAAGTAGACAAGGTAGGTGCATAACCTCGATTCTAAAGACATCAAACGGTACACAGATAAAGACAAAGATTTGTCTAAGTTACGACAATATGTACTAAATGGTTTTCCATGTAAAGTTGATTCATCTCTTAGTGCAT
>LQNS02278170.1:10697016-10709572 GCA_001587735.2 Parhyale hawaiensis | reverse complement strand
CATCGGTAAAAGCTGTCTGTCAAAGCCTGTAGCCAGAGTCTCGAAGATATTTGTTATGCTTGTAAACATAAAGTAATTTACCCACGGACTTCCGACTCGAATCCGGCGGAAGCTACTGGTGTTCTAATGAAGCCGGGATTTATACGTATTTAAGGCGCTTGCACGATCAAGAGCCAGTTTAATTCTGTACTTGACATTGCAGTACAAACATTGCTTACGGCATTCTGCTTGTAACACTATTTAGATGTAGACCTTGTATTCTGTTGTCTGTATCTATCAAGTAGCATGCTTGCTACTTATTATTGGATCATATCTTCTAAGTCTTGAATAATAAGATGTAAATAAACAAGAAGATCTTTACGAGATTCCTTCACCATCCAGCACTGTAGCCTGATAACTATACTCGGCCTTAAAGTTCACTCTCACAACCAAGTACACTGACGAACTCAATTAGAACGTCACCTCGCCAGAATTTCAATATATTACACGAACTAGCCCATTTCCGGGTAGGGTTTCATTGTCTTGTAAAGGATTTTTGCTGGGTAGTTGATTTCTGAGAAAAGACATTTTGGGGTAACTGCTTTGGAACGGTTGGGAAACACTAGTCAAGGTCATGCTTCTCGAAAACTCTCAAGTGTCCCAGATAGGAGGCACGAGGGCTCTGGAAGATCGTTAACCATACGTGGTTTTACTGCTACATCAGTAGGACAATTTCAGGAACACAACACAAAAATCAGAAGTACTTGAACAGTTTAATTAACCCACGCTAAAGCGTCTACTATCATATTTTGCAAAATATACAAATGAAATAGACAGACAAAAAATTGATTACTTCTCTGAAATTATGTATTAGAAATTATACATGAAGTTGCTTTCATTACTTTGTAGTTTAACCGTGAAAAATGTAGATTTTTCCAGAAAATCATTTATCGCCACCGATCTACGTTAGTAAGGCTTGCAGCGATTTTTAAAATTAAGAGCAAAAATACTAGTGTTGAGAGCGTATTTCCTTTAACATATTTAAATTAAGTAATGATAAACAAGGGAAGAGATTTAATCTTGTAATGCCCATTGCTGCCGATAACTTCAGAAACACTTACTGTCGTTCTCTGGTGCTTGTTGCGAAGTAATTTCAAGCTCATCAGCATATATTTTTCGCTTGATAGTTGAGCGCAAATTTTTAATCGAGTTATAATACGGAGATTACATTTGCCATACAATTAAATTGATAGCTATGAACCTCATGGAGGCAATACATTGCTTCACTGCTTTGGCTGAAAGAGACCGGGCATAATCCTACTTGAACAGTATTCAATTCAGTTACATCAACTGTTGATTTTGAAACCAAGAATACGGCATTTACCAAGTCCTTTCTATAGGTATTTGCATTATTGTTGGTTGTATACAACATGTAAATAATTACAGAAATACCGTATATGCTTCAACTAGTGTCCCGAGCCGTCATTGTAAATGACGGCATATTGGGTTATTAATGACTGGTGCACGTGTACGATAAATGACGGCAGTAAGTTAGCCCTTCAGGAAAACCCCCTCTGGCTTCCTCATTTTTCCCCCATCTAATACTGAAGAAAAAGATTCCAAGGTACTCAACTTTTTTTTTCGCCTTTTGAAATTTGAATTTTCTCCTATCTTATTAGTTGTATTTTTCCCCTATCTAATAAAAAAAAATACTGAAAAAAAAGATTGCAAGGTACCCCACTTTTTTTTTCGCCGAAAAAAATTGCAAGGTACCCCACTTTTTATTTTACATTTTGAAATCTGAATTTTCTCCTATCTTATTCCCATAGAGCGTGACAGGAAAGATATAAATGTATAAATAAATAAATAAATAAAAACACGACGTGAGTTATTATATAGTAGATAATTTATGTTGTCATTGGTTTATAGAGTCGACCTTAAAAAGGCAAGTGCAAAATGACCAAAACAAAATTCCAGCCGTAAAAGACCGTGACTATCGATGCCTTGAATGAAGAAGCCGGTGGCGATGACGCAGACGAGGGAAGTTACTCCGTTGATAAGGAAGAGAATGATCTGAAAAAATGAAAAATTTCACTGCCATCATCCGTTTATATGATGTTTATTATGACCCTACATACTATTAGCAGTGTACACGGCCACCAAACATGGTGACAAAAAAATTCTACCAACACCTCTCATTTCCATCGCACGTGACTGCACTTGCACCGCACGACGTCTAGCTTGATGCTTTTCTTTATTCCATTTATATTACCTTACCAAAATCAAGATCTATGACAGTGTTGAATAATGTATTTCGCTCATGCAGTTTTATCCCGTGTGTCTCACTCTGGATGCGTACGTTAACGTGATTACGGTGCACTGCAACCATACATTTATAATTGAAATACAATGAAAATTTTGATTAGAGCATTGTAATTTTTCAGAAACTAACTGGAGCCGCTACAACAGGTCGTGTAATAACACCAGCAAAGTTCAGGTCTGGTTGTTCAAAAGATGTAATGGCAGAGGGTCGAGGAACGTGCGTATTCTTCCAGTTTTAACGCACGTCACTGCCACAGCTCACAGTCCGTCGCAACGTTACGCTCATCTTCGCTAAATTAAGATAAAAACTTGGTTCAGCGCTGCCGCACTTTACTACTCGTCTAATAAGTCAGGCTAAATTGCTAAATTGAAGAATGAAACTCGACCTTACGTAGCTGGGCTTAAAGTAAACCAAAGGAAAGTAATAGACTCCGCTCATGCATTGCCAGTTACTAATCTAATATTGGTGAGTGAAACCTGAACATACACTCAACAACAACAACAAAAATAATAAAATAAAATAAAAAACTAGGACCCCGTACGGAGAGACTTAACAAGCGACAGAACGGAGAATACTTCCGACCATTATTAAATTTACAGTAGATTAATGTACTTGTGCCGTGTTTACAAATTTGATAGGCTAAGTAAAAGAATAGTATAACAACGTAGGATCCCCGTGCCTGACAGATCTTTCGAGTGGACGGCGCCTATGCTTAAAAATGCGGCTAGTTTTATATCGAACTTAAATGTGAACTAAGAATAATTAGAGAGTAAAAAGTTTAACTTAAAAAAACATAGAAGCATAAAAAGCCTGTAAAGAATAAAAGTATAGTTGAAACACCTGATAACTTGTTCTGAGAGTGGGGTGACTATGCAATAAAAAACTATATAGTATTATGATTCGTATTCTGTGGGCTCCTATTGATAACGCTATACTGTGTCCCTTGCAAATAGGGCAGCAAGATGCCGTGGATACGTTTCATAGTATTCAATATTGCAATAAAAATAAAACAGTAGCTATTCTATGATCTAAGGTTTTGATAAAAGGATTGACAAATCTATGCATGTATCTAGGCTATAAGACTTGTTGCAGTCATTTTTATAATCAGCTGCTCTACAGTTTTTTAGCATCAGACGCTCTGGCCGGTAGTGCAAGCTGTTTTCCCTTGACTGCCTCGAACAAAGGAAAAACAGCGAACGGTAGCCATACATACGGCAAACAACTCTTCCATTATCATATTCTACTGAAATATTCAGCGAAAAAAGGGGAGGCTCACTCTGCATCTCACATCTTCAAAAACATCTATCAAAAGCCTCCTCACTAGTGAAAATAATATCACAAAGACCAAGCACCAAACCATTAAAAGAAAACAGCTGAAATCCTCAGCAAATATTGAATACATGATGGGGGTGTTTTTAACCAACTGCTTAGAGGCCGATATGTCATTTCATTAGTCTGCAGCTGTGCATACATAAGGTTGTTTTTTCAAATATAGCGCTATCCTCACAAATCTACAGTGGGGCTCGAGATATTAGTCCTGAACAATATTTTGCGAATAAAATAAAAATAACTGAATAAATTTAGCTTATAGTTCATATATATAATCTAAATATTATCAACATATAATAGTGGTTTCATTTCCTACTATGTCTTAATTTCATTCTTTTATAGAATTTAGTACTTTTGCAAATACAATTTTTTTTGCTTATTTTTCAAGATAAGTGTCAAATATTTAAAATGTAAATAGTAAGTTAGAGCACATGTATGTTGTAACTATAAAATAAATTGGAGACAAATAAAACGAAACAATTTTCCACGTTTTGGCAACATTTGCTTATCGCACGGGGTTCTGCTGTTACCCCAGATTATGCAACATCACTCTATAGTCAACATGGGCAAGAAATGCGGTTTAAAAAGTGAAGAAAAGATCAAAGGGACCTCGTTATTGGCTTCTGCTAAGACAACACTAGAAGTTTCCAAGGAATTACAGCGTGATCACCGAACAATTAAGGCTTATGCAATTGAAGGTAAGGTCAGCCGGAAAACTCCGGATAGAGCCTCTACGAGACAATTGAATGCTCGGGATATGCGACATTTCTAGGTTTATATCGCTGGAAAACTACTTTTTATAAGTAAGGCGATATTTGAAGACGCTGGAGCCCCAATACTAAGCAAAAAGACAAGATGTGAGGTTCTGCAGAAGCTAGGGAAAGTGAAAAAGGTAATTAAACGACCACTTCTAACAAAAACTCATGACGAAAATAGGATCAAATGGGCTGAGGAGAACATGAAAATTGATTTCTCCATTGTCATATTTACTGACGAATGCAGAGCCAATTTTGTTGGTCTAGATGGATGGGCGTCTGGATGGGTCCTCCATGACCGACCTCAACAGACACGGCTTTTAAGCGTCAAGGTGGTCGAGGAATAATGTTTTGGGCCGGGATAGTAGGTGACACCCTTATTGGTTCATTTGAAGTGGCAGGAGTTAAGCTGAATGCAGAAAGGTACCTACTGCCAGTTTATTGAAGCCAACTTGATTCCATGGCTTGATGAGCAGACTATCGCGCGCAGATCCAAATTGGTATTTCAGCACGATAACGCTCCCTCACACCGAGCACGGTACACTGTTATGACCTGGCCAGCAACTAGCCCCGATTTAAATCCCATTGAGAATCTCTCGGCAATGATCAAAAGGAATGTCTATGAAGGTGGTCGGCAACATTTGAGCAAAGTAAGCCAGTGGAATGCAGTAAAAACAGCAGCAGCACCATCTGAAATATCAAACTTGACAAAGTCTGCTGAAAATCGCCTTACAAAAATCATGAAAAATGGGGGTTGTCATGTTCAAAATTAACTTATGTTTACCACTTCTGAACACTTCTTTCAGTGTTTATTGAATTGTTTTGGTTATAATTTCTTGGTTTTGGACGTTTAATGATAATATTCCTGTTCACTTGTATTTATTTCCTCTTTATGACGATTTTATTAGCTTGTTGCATAATCTGAGGTAACAGTTAAAAAATCGTAAATAAGCAAATTGTAAGATAAACTTAACCAATGGCTAAATGTTTATTCTACAAGTGCTGTTTATATTAGCAACATAGCCATGCATTAAGTTAATCTTGAAAAGTTCAGTAAAAAAATTCTATTTGCATCATCAAAGGTAACGTACTGTATCTTGAAATCGGTTTGTTGGATGCTATGCACATGTTATAATGTCAAACCTTATAATAGCCAACCTAAGAAAACCACAATCTGTGAAGAAATGAGAAGGTCATTATTGAAAATCCGTTTTGACTATTATCTCGACCCACGGTGTAGAGCATAGGGCTTTAACAGTCACCAGAATAACCATTTACCGTCAGTTTTTTGCCCTTTTTCGACGCGCAGGAGACGATGACTGAGATCAGAGCCACCGCATACATTCCAAGTTCACGAGTAAGAACTGAAAAGAATATTCATCGGAGTCAGTTCTTGATTTCACATTGATTGGCAGATGAAATTTAGAGCTCGTTCAATTGGGACTTAAGTCCAAAAATGGTTATCTTAACTCAGCCAGAGAGCCTTGGACGACAATGGCTTATGGTAACTCAATTTTGCTCCGGAAATAGCCTAAACTTTTTTAGAGCAATGCGCTTAGAAATTTTCTAGTGATAGCAGCATTTGTGGAAGTGAGATTGTAGTTTCAGCCTCCGGTTTTCAGGAGAAACATTATTTTTATACCTAAGCCATTATTTCTCTGGAGATTGAAGTAAATAGAAAATGTGATGTTACTAATTTAAGATATTTTTTGCATTTTGTAGCAGGTCACAATTTTATGGATTTAGTTTGCCCTATTGTCGGATTTATTCAGAATTTTCTACTGATTGTTACTTTTTGTGGGCCAACTCACTCCAAATTTGAACAGATACGTGAGCCATACTACTCGCATTTACTGAAGTGGCACTTATTAAGACAACTGACTCGGCTACTTACGTTTTCGTCCACAAATGTGTGTATACCACAAGGTTTTCGAAGATATTTATTAGCATATTAGCAATTTTATCAAGTGTCACTAGAGTAGTTTTGGATTTCTCTTTAAATGTGAAACAAATTAGGACTTCAACGTTGTGCACCGTTCAGCGGACTGAACAACGCGTGCAATCAGCAACTTCAAAGGTAAGCCTTGTTCTGGCTTAACTTTAGCAAGCGTTCAAATTGTACAAGCTTCGTCGCTTTAGAAAGTTGTCAGGCACACTTGATGATTTCGATGAGGAAGTCAGATTCGAAGACGCCCTAATGCCGGGTCCAGACTAGACAGTTCCACAGACAACTTGATGCAAGGATGTGAGACTTGGACGTCATTTATGCCACGGTATCCATGATAATATCCATGATGATATCAAAACGGCCCGAGAGCTGCTCATCTTGGCCACCAGTTGGGCGTAGAAATACATATGTGACTCCGGCAGACTTAATCGTTAGCGATATTCTTAAGATTTGAGAAAATTCAGTCCGCATCGTAAAAATTTAATGTAGTTTATGACCATCTCAAGCATATCGTGTTGCTCTTCAGATTTGCGAAACTAATGAAAGTCTAGGAACCAAAGCTCCTGTCTCAGGTTCCTGATAAGTCACATTGCTGGATGACATCTCTATCTTATGAGATTTTTGAAATTGATATGGGAAAAAATAATAGTCGCATGGCAAGAATAGTCTGTGCGAAGGTTGTCGAGTAGAAGCAAGGCAACTGTTAACCCTAAATGACCTAAATTACTTAGGCAGGTTCCTGCGGTTGCGCAAACGCATCAAGGGTTTTGTAGCTTCTCATGAACTGTAGAAACGTGCACAAAATTTTGAGCTGTTTATTTCACTCCAAATTCAATAAGGTACGAAAATATGTAGTAGCGACAGTTTTTTAAAAGCCGGGTGAAGTGGATGCGACACTGTAAGGCAAGGTTTAGTCTACATATTTAGAGTAGTGTTGAAACGGAAGTACCAAATGTTTAAATACTTTATTCTACGTCCTAGGACTAAAAGAGCCTATAGTGTAAATTCGTCCCTAGATTGTGATTGAGTGAGTTAAGTGAGGAATTTCCATTCCAAGCAGTGACGTATCAAGTAGCAGTCATCATGAACTACAGGGAATGCCAACCATACAGTTGACTAATATTTTTTGAAATTTAATGTACCTCTCATACTTTACCATTGAAAAGAATAACACTGATTCTGACACTAATTTTAGTGTGGCAAATACGTAATTCAGAGGCGTCAATGAAAAGTTGAAATAAGTGCTTAGACACATTGGTAAAGGTTAACAGTACATTTGGAACTGTTTCAATAGTTGGAACAGTTTGGAGCGCTATGGGAAAGAAGTTAGGGAAATTAATCTGTGTGATGACCAGATGTACTATTGAGGCATTCAAGAGTACAGAAGTCGTTCTCTCACAATGATTTGCTATATTTTTGCATTGTGCTTAAAGGAAGTTAATGTTCTATCGTACTGCATAGTAGCTGCATAACTGATATGAATCTTATTGCATACATTGCATAACAAAACCATCGATAACTATGAAATAATTCAATGAGAACTCTTACACAAACGCATGCGGAGCAATTCAGCCGAAACAATACCCTAACAAAGCTTAAGGCCGCCGCGGCGCCGTGCAGAAATTGAATTACGGGTTTTAGCTTCTATGGCGGCCTTGATTTTTGGTTGGGTAACATTGTAGAAAACAAAGCACCATGAAGAGTGTCCTCACATGTCTACATAAAAACATAAACAATAGTTTCCAAAGGCTTTTGAATCTGGAGATCGCGTAACACAGAATTTGCAATGCAATAAAAATACAAAGGTACTGGTATTTCTCAACGTAGTTGTTTAGGGCAAAATTTTCTCAAAAAAAGTCCCTTGTTGTGCACAGTCATGGGAGTTCTGCAGGCCAAAATGATGCACTGTTAATGAGTTTGCATGTTTCATCTATTTGAATGGTTACCTCTGTATCTTTAATGTATATAAAATTTTACATGTCAAGCTGCCTCGCGCACGTTTAATGCAAAAATAATCTTACCGAATGGTGTCCAGCTTTGAGGATCGCGATTTAGGTACGTATGCGTAGCGGTACTCAAGAAGAGCAATAGACACAGTATGTGCCACAGACTAAAATACTGGAAAGAAAAAATTTATAATTAGAAAATAAATAATCAGGATAAGCAATAGGGGCAATGCAACCGTGACCACGACATACTGTTTATGTGAGCTATATGGCATTCAATGAATAAAAAACGCCAATAAATTTTAAGTAATTTCCATAGGAAATCTACTACTGCTACTCATGACGGCAAAGCTACAATAGTACAATTCCTAATTTATACAATTGTTACCCATGGCGGGGTAACCGTTAATTACTATATGTAACATCTATTTTCCTATGAAGGAATCGGTTCGGAGATTTAAGTCCTCTTGGCCACAGGGCAATCACTGTCACCGTTTACTACCAGCGTTACTGTATCCGTCATCGCAGTCTTTCATTGAGTCATTTTTGTGCACAGGGTTGTTAGGGAAGGTCTCTGCGATTAAGAGTTATACAGAACGTTATCGATCAGTGAGCGAGTATGGCAGTAAGACGCAAGCTTTAGTATGTGAACAGTATTCAGTCGACGGGTGAAAGAAATTGATCTTTTCTGGTCATCACAGCTACAATTTCGCTACGACCAAGATGGATTCATTCGTCAAGAGGCAGAGCTTCTTAAAATGTAGCAAACGAGCCATGATCAAGTTTCATTTGTTACTTGGAAGGTCAGCGACAGAAACCTCTAAGCTGATACAGAAACAATTATAAAGTCAACTGTTCACTAACGATCTCGTTGTCGCTAGCAGTCTAAGGCCAACTCAACTAATCCGATGACATAGTCTTGACCACGACTACAGCATGACATCTATGAACACTGTACTCTAATTACTACACTATAAATGTTTCTAAATTTAAACTGTACAGAATTAGGAGCTGTAGTTGAACGATCACAAATGAATGGTACTTACAAAAGTGTAAAAAGTACGGAAGGGAGTGAAAGATGTCTAACTTACGAACGTATGGTTTGGTAATGCCGGAATCCATATTACAGCAAAGCCAGAGTTAATACGATAAACTCTCTAAGTAATCTCATTTCTGAAGCCTATAAACATATAATCTTCAAATTTCCTTACAATAATACATTGCTATAGGGTCTTACTTTAAAATAGAAGACAATTCTCCCACACCTCTGTTGCCAAGCATTATCTACCGCTTCGAATGTAGAGGTTGCAATGCCTCGTACATCGGTAGCCCTGGACATTTCAAAGCCCGTATTGACCAGCATTTATGTGTTTACCACTCGCAAAACTCTCAGATTCAGCTCCTCGTCTTCATGCCGAACAAAATAACCATCCTTTCAGTAAGAAAGGCGTCTTCGCCATTGAGTTTCCTACTCCGGTCGAACTCACAACAACTTTAGAATCCTTCTACATCTATAGAACAAAGTCTAACCTAAACACAGTGACCTCGGCTATGCCTCTACACATCCGGACCCTCCAAGCAACTCCAGTCATTCGCATTTTAGAATTCATACCGATGACACATTAGATATAGATTCTTTGCATACAAATAAACATTTTAAGTGGATGTTACATTTATTTCAATAGATAGTCTCACTTGTACTTGTGAGCAATTTACATTCATCTAAGGCAATGCAATTCGTTTTTTTATGCTGAATTTCCATACTTACCATCATGTAAATAAAGAAGATATCGTTTCCAACATCCTTTGTAAAGTGAAGAAACCAAATATCAGAATCTTTATCACTATCAGATATTTGACTAGCTTCATCGTCATCTTTTCTGGTAGGGATATTTTCTTCTTGGTCGCCTGTGGTAGTGTCTTCTTGCTTCGAATTAGCAGTAACTTCTAAATTGACGACAGCTGTAAAGTCACTGCTTTTTTTCTCATTTTTCAAACCATTTTTTATTGATTTTGAAGGTGGCAAAGGGTTTGTTGCAGCACCGACGGATCTAGACCTCGGTCGTATGTTCCATAAAGAGGGAGCTCTTCGACTGTAAATGGGAACATTCCATCCTGGAGCCGCACCTTCCTTCCGGTTGACCATACTACTGGCAGATGCCATCCTAAAATCAGATATCACTAACCAATACTTTTTACTGCTCTGTGGGGCTAAAGCGTGTTTGTTGTAAATGATTTTATCACACTGTAATATCAGCAATTCCTTTTATCAGAGCGCACACGTCATGCATTAAACATTTTTCTATAACATTAGCGGTTTTTCAATGAAAAATATTTACTTCATCGCCTATGAAGATACAAATTATTATCGAAATCTACGGTAGGGTGGAAAAACAAGCAAACAAACAAACACAATACCTAGACTAAAGGGCTAAAACAAACGACCTCTCTATGCAACTGTAGATAAGATTCAGCCAGCGTAGCTCTCTCGATAGTTAGTAGAAATTGACCAAATTTCAAAAGAGCCTATCATGCGAGTTTACTAAACAATGCAACCCACTCATAAGAATTTTCGTTCCCACAATGTTTTTATTGGTGCTTACATCATGGAAAGGTTGGCGACATGTAATCTTTTGAAAAATTGTAAGAACTTCATGAGAGAATGGAAGATGTTTATTACACAAGTTCCTCTGATTGAATGCGTGTTACAATGTTGCGCCACTTAGGCTTTGAATTTCAGGTAGCACTCAATTCTTTCACTCACAGTGATTTCTTGTAGAATTTTAATATGTACGTCACTGCCAAGCTCTTTATCATCCGCTGGATTGGTTAGATTGATATAATGGAGAAGTTTTTTGCGATAGCTTAGGTCAAGTTACAATCAAATTATAGCACTAATAGTTTGTAGATATCTTGAAGGTAGGGTGGGCATCGTTTACCTTTACTTAATTTGCTGCAGCAATTGATGACACATTCAGTCAGTGCTGCCGCACCCATAATCATCGCCTACCCTCAGCTCAGGCTTATCGAAGTAGACAAAAAATTTATAAAGCACGGCTCCTAATGTATCTCACAGTTACCGCTTGTAAGTTCATGTACGAAGCTCAAGTAAACTTTTGTGTGTGAGGGTCCAAGTATCACGCAACGCGTTTCCTCAATGCTTGGGTCCACGAGGGCTTGTGTATAACGTTTTACAGTTACTATTAGGTACAAGCGTAGGGCTTTATAGGTCGTTGTTCTTTCGGTATTTAGTGATACTGCAAGTTACAAAACAGCAGTCCTAATAAGTTTTCACGTTAGTAAGGTACTAAATGCGGACTCAGGTTCCAAATCCAATGAATTGTCGCCATAGCCTTATTGGTGGTGTCGACTATGTCGTTAAGGCTACCTTGAGTTTTTTGGTAATCGCCGGCTAACATCGCCATATGTGAAAAGCAAATGGTATTGTAACCATCTACATGCCGATTTTCATTGTACTGTAAATATAACTGTGCACTGTAGCTCCCGTTCTTTTTTTAGCTGTTCAATCTATAATATTTTTGAATGAAATGTTATAGTCATTGTTGGTGCTGATACTGTTAGAACACTTGGCAGCTGGAAATTTCCACTGCAAACAGTGACTTATGCAAGGGTTTACGATGCTCATTAGTGATGCAATTTACCGCTGGAGTAGAAGTAAAACAAATACCACTCAATCTAAATTGGCCTCCGAATAACTTTCTAATTTAATGTTAATTTATATGCGTTTGAAAATGCTCCTTCTTTCGTGGCTAATGAAAGAAACAAACTGTGTTCCACTGCCACAATATGTTTGGGCATCACGCACCCAAGGGTCCCGAGTGCCTTCTCCGCAGGGGATGAAGCATCTGGCCGCAGTTCCTGCTGAGAGTTAGGTAGGTTCTCTATATTTCCCCTTCTGTTCCGCGAGGTGGGCCGCCAAATGGTGGTAAGCGACCCATCCCATGGGACTCCTATCTGATCCGAGTGGGGGAGGGGGGGGGGTCGCGGAAGGGATCCCCGCACAAGTGTTCGCTTTCTTCTGTCTTCTTCTCTTTTCGTTTTTCGTCTCCTTCATTGCGCCGCACGGCTGAGCGATTTCGTTCGACCGAGCCGTGTGGGGTTGGAGATGCTCGCGCCGAGCCCAGGATTGGACACATGGACAGACTCCAAGTCGCCATGAATAATATGCTGCGACTGATCACATCCACAAGAAAAACAGATCGAGTGTCAATTCGAGGGCTGCTGGAAGTGACCAAATTACCATCGGTGAACCAAT
>LQNS02278170.1:10678453-10696765 GCA_001587735.2 Parhyale hawaiensis | reverse complement strand
TCATTTAGAAATGCGAATTCTGTTTCAACTGCGAAGACCATAGCGAGGGGAATCTGTAAGACTTTACCAATTTAGTCAAATCCTCTTATTCTTTTTATTCTATTAACACATACTCTAGAAGGATGTGGGTTCCCATATTTAGTACATGAAGTACGATTCCTAAATTAAATGCTCAAATGTTGCAACATTGAGTAAAAGTGTGACATTAGATTGTCAAGATACACTTGAAATACATATCTATCTATCTTATTTCCAGCCAGACATGGTGCATCTGGCCAAGATTGTTCTCATAGAACTCATTTGAGTTCGACTAAACTTCTAAACTATATCAAACAAAATTGGATCTCTGTTATGTAGTCTTTGTATCTTATACGGCGGGAAAACCCACAATATAATAATAATAAGTTTATTCCAACTTCGGTTTTGGTATCATAGGTATGTTACTATTATTATTTTGGAATTGTATTGTACTTTGATGGATCCCTGCCATGCCAATAGAAAGAATCTAAGATTCTATTCTGCACCAAGTATTTCTGCGCATATTTTCTACATTTAAAAGCTGAAGCTCTTTACTGAAAGGAAAATTTAAATGAAATTAATCTATTATCGGCTGGTCCTCCGGATCACAAAAAAAAATAAATAAAAATATTGCGGCTGCATGCTCGTGTAAGTATTAACAGAGAGCGGAGCTGTCAGACTGACTATTGGGAAGATCAGTCCAACACTAGTACTCATTATATTTTATCAAAATTGTAATTGAGGGATATTGATTCCATTGTAGCCTTTACAAAGCAATGATACCGTTATTCAACGGAGTGTATCTGCCCAGCACGTTGAAAGCGTCATTGTTTCGGCATTCCTTATTTGTTTCTAATGTTAAACCATGGAAACCAAGAACATTTTCAGATTCATCCCATTTCAACCATCGGTTCTCTATTGTGTCACAGTTTTACTTTATTCCTCAGTTTGAGCAATGGGACAAAGTATCTCTGCAGAAATTTAATACACCGTATTCGTAATATTCAGTGATCCATGATGAACACGTTGCAAAAGAACGTCATTATCAGTGTAAATATGACTCATGAGGCATGACTATATACTATCAACCATTCTAAAGAATCTACTTACATTTACTTACCAGCTACGCACATGTTAATCCGTTACTTCCGACAAGAAAAATGTGTAACTTTCTTCTTTGTTGTTAGAGATACAGTTAAGGCACACAGACATGGAGCCATTATTGAACTAGCACATCTCTTGGGTTACGAATTAATCTAATATGTTCTCATTGCTAACGGTATTGATCAGAGCTAATTTGCTGAGCAGACAGCTCCCTTGCGGAATATCATCAGCAGTTGTCCAATGTGTCGGAGCATAGTATGAGGAGCTGCAACGGCTAATGATGAACAAATAATTACAATCTATAGTTGCCATCGCGATTCTCAAGAACCGATAATAGTCCTTCGAGGTTGCGAGCGAAAATGCCCCAGCTGACGAAGCGGTCGTGTTTTAAGGCGCTTTAAGGCAAATTGCTTTCGCTTAAAAGTGGGGAATGTGGTGAAGAAGCGCCGGCATGTTATTTGTGCGAACTGAAAGTAACAAAGACATGATGCATGTTTAAAAAGTTGGAAATATACCAGTATGATTGACGTCTACGCCAAGGAAAGACAGCGATCAACTAAAAAAATACCATTGTTGCCACATTGTTTGACATGTGATTTGTAAATGAGATCGTGAGGATTTTGTTTTTATGGAGCAAGCTTCACACAGAGCACTACACTTACAGCTGAAATTCGACTTTTAGCAGCGGATCTCGTAACGCAGTTGCTTTACACATTTATGAAAAGTATAAAAATATCGCAAGTTCTGTGTGCAATGCACAACACACATTATTATCGTTTCTCACAAGACTATCAATCAGCCTATGTATAATTCTCGTCACCGTCTATACCTTTCTCTTGCCCTGCTGCCGACCCCACAGCACGGTCACCACTGCTGGGTAAGATGACCTCCGAGTGGAAACTGCCACAAGGTTACAGTGTCTCCAGTATCGACGCTGTCGTTATGGCTCCCACGAGTTTCTTAGTAACCTCCCCACCGCCGCTGCCCCACATAGTGTGACTGGTTAGCGTGTGGGATACATGGCTCTTGTGATCCTTTTTTTATAGTTAGTCAATAGTAGTTTCACAAATTTCGTAAGTAATTCTTTATTCATGTATTAGCCGTCGGGTATAAATTTTTGACATTCGCTTATATACATAGAACACGCCATGAATATAAGTACTATATGGAAAACGTTAACGAAAACTGGTTAATTTGTTGACTAAAACTGTTATACGTTATGTCAAATCAGTTACAAGTAATGCGGAACTGTGATAAGTTTTGCCTTTGATAAAGTCCACTCTGGGAATGACAAACTAGCAAAACATATTGACAATTGAAGACACTATGACAAAATGAGTATCACTTTGACAATGATAATAATAAAATGACAAACGGAAACATAGTTTGACAATCATTAGGTTCCTCTTTGACTAAAAAATTTTTTCTATCAAAGAAGCAGTTTGACAATTGCAAAAATGTTTTAATTAACTTAGTTTCCGTCAAATGTTTCTCAAGTAATGCCGAAAGAGGGTGCTTATTTTCTTATGCACTACTGATTTGTGTTATGCATTATGTATTGCATCTCGCCGGTCAGCTGACTTCCGGCTGATAGTCCTCCATTACCTCTAATGTATATAATCCACCTTCTTACGTACATAGTACTAAGTAGATAGTAGTTGAACAAAACAAGCTGCGAAGGTATCGCACAGCCACTGTGACGACCTGCGAGGGATTGTCGAATGCTGGCTGCTACACTAGGCGTGGGGCGAACTACGGCTTACGAAATAGTTAGAAACTACCACAGAGGGGGTTTTTATGAAAGAAGACAGAGAGGTGGTAGACCACGCGCTCTGGACAGAGGGACGCTGGACTTTGCCGTCATGGCTATAGAGGCCAACCCACTCTCAGCTCTGCAGGAACCGGTTGCTACTCTAAGAGACATTTTCAACTAGAAGTCTGCCAACATAGCCCTCAGACATTCGTGATTGAAACTATGTATATACATAAAAGTGTTCTTTATTGTTCTTCGAAACAATATCAAAAATATATAAACATAGAAAAATATTGTTTCCTATTTCTGAAACAGTTATTGTTTTCGAATATTTGTTAAAAAAGTTTTCCTTAGTACTGGAATTATTTGTTGAAATGAAATTTGTTTCCTTCACGCAGGGTTTCATTTTCCTTTATTGAATGAAATTTAGGTTCATTCAATAAACTATTAGGGGTGCGTTACCGGATTGTATGGGCTTCAGTTAGAAGGTCACTCTTCAATAGAAATGTTTTTAAAAGACATTACAGTACATACATACTACTATTATATGCCTTCAATAGTATGTACGATTCAGAAATGGATTTAAAAATTGTCAAAACGATTTCCAGAATTGTCATATTCATTTGACCTTTGTCAAAATGAAATGCCGATTGTCAAAGGCTTTATCGATAGAACCCTGGCAAACTGTTTTGTCAAATTGTCGAACAGCTTTGTTCTTTTTTCATAAAATTATGAGATGTTTCAAAATGTAATATACTCTGTTAAAAAATTATGAAGACTGTCAAACTTAAATGGCAAATTGGTCAAAAACAATTATAAAAACGGTGTATATGCATGTGGTATTCACCCACCTTACAATGGAGTTAATGAATCTGTGCCCTAAGGTTCTCGTCGACAAATGTGTGGAGCCATCGATCGAAGACATTTCCACTGGTATTCACACGTACAGGCATGTTTCATCATCAGAATGCTACGGTCTAGATTATAGAGTATCTTAACGAAATAAAATCGAAGTATGTCATGTACGCGCGTGTACTGAACAGAAGTCAATCAATCGATAGGCAGCAAAACGACTCACCGGTGAGAAGGGGAAGGAAAGTTCACATCAAAATTCTGTATTTGTTTGCTTTGTGTAGATTACTTTTTAGATAATAAAAGGTAAATACTGCGAGGGACATTTTTCATTTATGTATTTTAATAATGAAGTTAGCGAACTGCAAAAAATAAAAAAAAAGAAATGATGTCAAGCTTATGATGCATATTTTATCACCCTCGAACGAAGCGAGAGAGGTGCATTGTTTCGTTGAAGATTTACGTATCCACTATATAATAAAACACAATTGTTTGTCGCATGCTTGCTTGCTCTCTTGCTCCCTTGCTTGCTTGCTTCTATGTTGGTCTCTCTCTCCGTCACGCAGTTAAGAGTTTAATGTGAGACAATTCATGTACTGAAAAAGAAGTTGAGATACCATACAATTTCAGTGCTTGAAGTACCAGTGAGAAATATAGCTCTGGATCTCCGGCCTCTGGATCTTCGGCCTCTGGATCTCCGGCCTCTGGATCCTTAGCCTCGGCATGGATCCCCACTGTCATTGCGGAATGATATCGAAGTAGTTGGATTTTCACGTTGAGCAGACGCCGCCTTTTTACATATATTGAATTTACATGGTAGCCAAAGTTCGACGCTAGAGGTTCAACAATCAGTTGGTAGCCACAATACGGTGAGCCCTGGGCATTTCGGTGAATTCTTCTGACTGAACTATATTTTTCTTAGTGCCACTTAACACTTGATCAATTCTCAGCTGATATCCACGCCTTATCTTGCAAGGGGGATATTTTGCTATCGCAAAACTCATGGTTGTACAGCTTGCGTTTCATTAATGGAAGATCAGGCCTGCAGGGATGAGACCTACAGTATAATACAGCAAAACCTATACTAGGAACCGGAGCTATAAAAAGCTCAATCGCCAAATTTTTGCCGTTATTTTTGACGGCTGGGCCTTCTAGTCTAATACTAAGGATGACCGTCGTGTGTTTAAATATTTATATCTTTGTAAATTTGTATATTTATTTATAGGTTTCGTGTCACGCTCTTAACGAAATGGACAGGCAAAAATTAGCTCTGGCCTTCCTGGTTTCATCAGTGAATTCATCTGTTTGAAGACTGTGGTCACTCTGCCAAGCTTCATTGAAAACTGATAGGGAGAAAATATTCCAGGTTGCAGATGATGGCACTGGAACAGTAGCTATAACTGATGCCGGTCTTTCTTTGACAACGTTGATGTCCACTCGATGTAGATGCATACAACTTATCGAAACAATCTCTTCCACCGTCACGTGTACTCTCTTCTGAGATTTCCTTCATCAAAACTTCAGCTGATACTCTTATTTTGTTATTGTTATTATCATCGAGGCAACTGGTAAGATATTCTTGAGCGGTCAGCAAGCGCGTAAAGACCACAGTGATTTCTCTGGAGCAAATTATTTTCTCCACATTTTGGGTTCTTCTTTCAACAGAACAAGCTTTCTCTTGAGGAAAAAAAATTTCCGTGTCCGAGTTATGTGCCACCCTCGAGAACCTTGGATACAGAGCTCCGTATTTATTAGAAGCAATATCGACTGCTGACAAAAATAGTTCTTTTACCTATCACAGAAAGAAAGCTCGGTGTTGTTTAGCTTTGTTCGCTTATCTGTACGGTTCCCTGATTAAAGTTGGCAGTTGCGCAGCATCCTACATAAGGAAGTTAATAAGATCGAGGGCTCAACTGCCTACCCTTAATAGGTGATAACGTGAGAAATCATTAAGTGCATGTCCCGTCAACATACGGCACTACCAGACAGGGAGCTCCCTTCTATACATGTAAGGCTCTGCCTTAATATTTTTGCGATGATGCTGCGGGCAACACAAAACGAATCTTCACAATTTCTTCGCTGTCATTATTGACAGCGCGGGCGTTCCAGTATAAATACATATTTGTATATTTGTCTGTCTGGCCAATAAGTGGTCGAACGAGTTGAGCAATGTTCAGATTTTTTGTAGGGTCTTTGGTGGGTTGACCTAGATGTGGCCCATGCCAAAAACTTAGGCCTAGCTGGCCATACATATGACGGCATTCAATTTTCTCCACGGCGGCGAATTTGCCTCCCCCACAGCAGATCGTCTTAAATTACGAGGTGTTCGATTTTTTTCCTAGGTTGTTATTGAACAGCTAACTATTATTATATTCACTGGTTTAATGCCTCCGTTTCTCGCCGGTGATGGTCGAACGCCACGAGGCTTTCTAGCTACGTTTGTGTCAGGAGCGTTTCTGTTGATTCGTCTTATGAGGACTTAAAGAGTCACGGCGAAACCTACTACTTCCTCAGGCGTCAGCATCAAGTCTGTAAAGCCATACGCACATGGGAATTTTAAGCTGCCTTGACAGATTTTGAATTTGTTCAATCCTGCGTTTCTTATCTGTTTATCTGTTGGCAAATTCTTCTGTACGCTTAACTGACAGTTTGTGGTGATCCATTATTTAAGTGAACTGCACACGACCAGCGGAAGTCGATTTTGCATGATATCTTCGATAGCTTCTATGATATTTTTCAATTTCGGCTCTGGATCGTGATAACCTGGCTCTGAATCGAAATTCATTGATAATCTGAGAGATCAAATGTACTCAAACAACAGAATGCCCAAAGTAAAAGATATATGAATTAACAGCAATTTCGTCATACGAATGATCATAGACCACTCAATACTTCACTTCCCATTCCACTCAAGCGGACCTTACGGCTGATCGGCAAAATTTACTTGAAATCCTTTAAAATCACCATAGCGACCTTACACAAAAACACACTGTTCTTAATAACGAAAGGAAAGTATTCATTGGTAGGAAGCAGATGCATATAAGGATTCCTCCTCCAGGAGTCGCACACTCCTAACGGCTAAAGCTAGCCTCCGGGCCTTTCTAAATCCGTTTTCTTCTCTCTTCTGCTCCAACTACAGTGTCTGACATCTTTAACTCCGCATATCAGCGGCTATTGATCATAATTTCGTGTATTCGTGATCGTCTCTTTTCCTGAGACTCTTCTCCCTTCTCTTATTTTTTTTCTTCTTCTCTTTCATCCAGTCGTTTATATCCTACTCACTTAATGGCAATAGCTCATGGAAGGCCGGGGCGCAAGTTTCGGTGTCTCATGGAGAATGGGCCTGTTGGTTCGTCTACTGCCGCCTATCTAATCTAATCTAATATATAAGCACATACCTGGGTAAAGTGAATTGCGAAACTAACTAGAGCACTCTAACAGTGCATACATCCGCCAAGCAAGGCAACAGTAAAGGAAAATTAAAATTGGTACTAAGACTATGATTTTCTTTGTATCAACACTAAAATCTAATCATTTGTGCTCTTCAAGAATGTTAACAACTTCAGTTCTTTTTTTGAAGATCAGATCATAACTTTTTGAGTTATGCTGCTTAGAAACATTGTGACAAACATGGTCAAATATAAACACGAACCACTTGATCTGCATCAAAATTTAAAAAATCATTTATGTCTATTAACATCAATAACAACTCTTATAAATTTCATAATGTTTATTCACTGTTTTTTTGAGTTATTATGCTAACAGTGCTAACAAGCATAACATTAAAAACAGTGACAAACGAAAGAACAAACGGATCATTAAAAAAATTTGCGCATTTACTCATCGTGATATACCTAACAACTCATGCTTGTTTTTTATATGAAAGCAGCAAGGCGGATGTACTAATGCCCATTCCCACAAAATAACATTTTTACGTGTTCCACAATACTAGATAGTATTCAGAGATTTGTGCGCCAACCAAAGTTCCGAGTGTGTTACAAATTTTTGCTTCAACTCAACAGCATTTTGAAATGATGTGGTTCTTTTTCAGTTGCTTTGGTCCGGAACTCCTGACTGCCCCAGTTTAAATTGAGTTAACTGTCGTCCCATTTTCTGTCACCTTTGAAGGATTCGTAACTTGTTCGTATCGGTACAAGTCTGGCATCCAAAACTCTTTAAAGTGCTTGCAGCAGCTGGGAAGTAGCATTGGATAAAGGTTTACAAGCGCAACGAGCAAATGCTCCCGCCTCACACCGAATTCTCAGCAATTTTTATCTCGTATGTTCTACCGAAACGTTTCAAGTTTAAGGCGAACTCAATAGGGTTCTACATGCTTACTGCGTCTCAGCTCAGGGCAGTCTCGGATACTTAATGCAGAGAGATGATGAGATTTTACAAGGTTAACCCACGGGGCGGGGCCAAGCTGCAGTGCACCATGGGCAATGAGGCTTGTGACGTCACAAAATTCAAGTACGGTAATATGCACCTATTCTATATTGTTTTCCCATAATTTCATTTGGGCTTCCAGAGTGTCCTACATGTCCTACAGTCTTTATAGTTGCCCAAAAATATGTATCAAAGCATCTACGAACGTTTTTTTTTTAGCTTTCTGAAGGATAAAAATGTTATCAATATTATTTTGGAGAGTGTCTGTACAATGTGGTCTTCAGCTGTACCGTCGCGTACGCGTCGTTAATAAATCCTCCGCTCCTAATTGTGTAAACTACAGCATCACTGGAAAAAATTATGGATTTAACATTTGCCAGCTTCAACATTGTTCCGAAAGACGGTAGTTTAGGAGTGGGAAATACGGTTAAGTAACTTTTTCCAAGTTAGTTAACGCGAGTCGGACGCGGCACTCTTGCACTGTTGTAACGCACGCAGCGTATAAGTAGCTGATTTTTTTTTCTAATTTTCCCGAGCAATTGTATGGCTTCTGCGTAATATGTATAGACTTTTGCTTCCATATTACTTCACCGGAAGGAAAGTAATTTGTTTCTCTGATGCTTTAATATATTCAAAACAAATCTTGGTAATACGTTCTTCTATCCCGATGTTTCATCATATGCATCTGAACCATTTTTTGTTGCAGCGGTTTGAAAATAGGGAGGATAGCAGGTTATTGGCAGAAGACAAGAATAATTCGGAAACTTGATAATTTTCAACAAAATTATTCCATCTTCAGAGTGCCTTATTAATCTCGATAAAACTCACCCTTGATTGATTGCATTTTAAGGATGATAAACTTGACTCCAAAAGTGCCTCTGGCACATGCGGCATTTGCCGGGTATAATTCATCTGCTCTATTAAAAGCGTCTTAACCAATGTTGCTTCAAAATTTTATCCTTCAGAAAGCTAAAAAGTTCGTAGATGCTTAAATACATGTTTTTGCGCAACTAAGAAGATTGTAGGATATGTAGGACACTCTGGAGGCCAAATGAAATGACGGTGAAACAATATAAAATTGGTACGTATTACCGTACTTGAATTTTGTGACGTCACAAGCCTCATTACCCATGGTGTACTTCAGCTTGTCCACGCCCCGTGGGTTAACCTTGTAAAGTCTCATCATCCTTGCCTAATGCTGGGGACACACTAGGAATTTACCACAGATTTCATTTACTGCAGATAGTTATGTCAGCTCTGAGAAAACACCCTGGTGGTGAATATCAGTGAATCAGCGACCGCCGTGACTCGAGTCAATTCCAGCCAATGGGCGACCGCCACGTCACAATGCTGATGTAAGCAATTGAGACCGCGAGGGATGGCTTGTTGTAGAACAGTATACCAAAAAGACATTCCAGCCAATTGTGTATCATTTATTACCTAAAATTGGAACTACTCATACACTTAATTACAGAAGTAAAGGAATATAATAGACCATAGATTTGATTTATCATACTGCATCTTGATTTACAGCGCCATGAAAAGAACTGAGGAAATCATCCGAAAATGTTTACCTAAGTTAAAGCGAATACTGTGAGCGAAATAGACAGATTCGCATAGAGTTAAAAAGACAAAATTAGACGATATTCATTCACCAAGAAAACTTTGCATTACATCAGGTTATAAAGTGGAATATTATGCATACATGAAAAACACAATAAACTGCAATTGAACATTTTTACAAACGTTTAAATAACAAACAATCGCGACGCATACTTCGCCCCTCCCGCATACGACGCCTTTGTAGAGTTACCCAAGATGCCTCGATTTTTGGATTACCAAAGATGCCCCGCTGCAAAAGGAGTGACGCTATTGGCTCATACACTTTTGTGTGACGTCACTCTGCTGCAACTGCAGGCTCTATTGTCTGACATAACTTCTTTAGTAAGTGATCTGTGCTTACACAGAGAACTTGATCCAAGGATGAGAGACTCGGATGTCATTTGTGCCGCGGCATCCATGCTACCGATTTTGAGTACGGATCGAAACGGTACACGAGCTGAAGATCCGAGCAACCGGTTGGGGGTAGAAGTACATAGGTGTCCCCGGCATGAGTGTAACGGATGCTGGACTTTAAGGCTAACATACATGAGGGTCGTTGCTTCTGCCAGCTTGTATAGCTACGACACACCTGTTATGTTTTTGTACAATAAATTCACTCCACTTGTTAATTCTCACATTAAGTTAGCCTAAAAGCAGTGATTATGCTATGCACCTAAGCTTACTGCAACTCGAACACCGAAAAACTCAAATTAAAGCACAAATCAATACTTTTTAACCATCTGGTCTTAGTCGCAAAAATTGTGCTCTGTACAAACACATTTATACATTTGTACTTCTAGCACTTAGCAGTGTTAAATGACTGCAGCTGCAGTTTGTAAACTTCTGTGATACATTTACGTGTTAAACTATTATTATTTCTTGTCTCAGGTAAATACATATATATGTTAATATTTATAATCGATATTATTCCAGTAAATATTATTAGTTGGCAATTAATACTTAAGTAGCTGGACCCGTGAAACTTTCAGGGCTTTGCAAGGCCTTTCAGACAGACCCGTGAAACTTTCATATTTTAGCATGGAGACACCGCACTTATTCTAGTAAGTTCTAGTAAGTTCTAGCTGCAATGACTAATAAAATTACAGTGCAACATTTTTATGACGAATTTCATTTGTCGATTGTACAGTATAGCATACGAAGAAAAATACAACTGACAAATTTGAATACTTCATGCTAATGAAAATGTGCTTAGTAAAAATTGCAGCCGATTTGGCGTTGATTTAGCTCACTTATACTCTCTAGCTGCTTGAGCAAATACAATCAAGACCCAATAGAACACTCCAAACTACCGCAATGACATTAGGAGCATGTTTCGTAGTCAGTACTTTGCATATATAATGGCTGACTTTGTACAATTCAAGCACACATCCATCACTGTATTGATCGTCTATTGAACCCGTGAATAAATAGCTAGAGCACTGATCAATTAGGTGCACATTTTGACTTGCAGTATGTTCTGATAGATTATCGAGTCTTACAGATGAATCGGGGAAATTTTGTATCCCAGATCTAAACGCTAATAACTTGAGGAAAAAATTATATGAGGCCTTGAAACTTCCACAGTTTGTTTATGCAATTATAGGAATAAACGATTTACTCAAAATGACCACCTTCAGCTACAACAACGGCTTCTATTTGGACACAGCGTCAATGTCTTCTGTTTTTTTTATGACCCCCACAGGCTTTTTCATATCTTTTTTGCGGACTGTATCAGAGTTGTGGAATAAGCGCCTCGGTAAGAAATGAGTGAAGATATCATCCTCACTTGAAACAATGCGCGAGGTCATGATACTATAGCTGGTTTCTTTGTAGCCATTGCAGGATGAAAAGGCAAAAAAGCGATAGTTACGCCTGTTATGAATCCTACCCGCAGTAGTATATTTTCATCAGATAGGAATTTGATTTTCCTGTTTGGTTTTCAACAAATTCAGCAGCTTCTTGCAATTCTTCAAATGATTTTTTTTTCTTTTATCAGTTAGGAGATGCTTTCGATCTTGGACATAATGAGGACACACCAAGGTGTTTCACTGCCATGTGAACTTGAGGGATGCTAACAGGTTATTTTTTAGCCAATGTTGACATTGGAACGATTGGGATAGATTAGATTATATAGGAGGCAGTAGACGAACCAATAGGCCCATTCTTAAAGAGATACCGGAACATACGCCCTAGCACTCTATGAGCTATTGTCATTATGATAGTAGGATATGGGGGGCAGGAGAAAAGAAAGAAAAAAAGGAGGGAGGGGGGGGTGAAGAGTCCATGCCCATGAGACTATCTTGAATGCACGCAACACGATCAAGAGCCGCTGACATGCGGAGGTTCAATGCTGCTTCTGAGACTAGCCAAAAAGCTTGGTTTGCGAATTTTATCTTCTCTTGGTCTGTGAATGGCTCTGCAATCTTGGCGCCTGCAAACATCGTAACTTCTCTGCCTAGGATCCTGGAGGGATTGCGCAATACAGGGTGGACTGTGGCTTGCACGATGAGTTCAATGATTGCTGAAGGTGGATTGCTCCATTATGTAGCGATGGTATGTGTACCGCTGTGGTATTGTGTAGCGCTGGTACGAAATCCTTACTATTGATTGATGTAAGAAAGCATAAGTAGCATAGGTTTAGGTTGCCAATTTTAAAGTGTAATAGGGTGTTGCCACCTTTTTAAGTTCTAGCAAATTTACTGGAACACCCAGTAGCTTCCCGTGAGAATATCAGGCATTGCATTAATGAAACCTGCCCACTGGAAAATCGCTAACTGTTTTCGTTTAGTTTCAAGGTGGTTAAGCTGTTGAGAAAAAATATTGCGATCGTGGGAATGGAAGAGTGGAGTTGTACAGTCAACATTCGGGCATGTAGTGTTGTTGTAAACTCGTTTGCTAGTTATGTACCGATGCGGGACAGCGACGGGGTGGAAGTTTCCAACAACCTAATGGTAGCCATAGCAATTTATCCGCTACTGACCACTTGACCTGGTGCCATTGATTTCACTTTAGAAGTTTATCGCACCCAGCAGTGGTAACGCTGCAGCAGAACAGGTAGCAGGGCGAGTGAAGTGACTGCAATGGTGCTGGTTGGGACGAGAACTGTAAACATACTAGCTCATGATTTTGAGAAAGATTATACGGTTACTGTATGCACTAATGATTGAGTAGTTAATATTTCATGTTATACTGTTATTAAAGAAATTTATTGAAAAAATCGTAAAATCTACCCTATGAAATTTCACACCTACCTTAATCCAGGACTGCTTGAACCTCCTCTAGTTTTTAGAAGACTGTGGGCGCTCTATGGTCGAGTTTTGGCGAGGGTAAAAAATCTTCAGTCGGGCAGGACGGCAAGCCAGGGCCCCCTGTCAGCCCGCCTTTGGCAATGGGCCCACTGGTGCATTTCATATTTTCTAAAAGTTTTCATGAGTTTAGTAACAAACAAACCTGAAATCAAGCACAAATAATTATTTTTAGCAGTAACACTACTTTTTCTTCTCTAGATCTTTGGTTAGGTTAGGTATGTACTTAGTACAATCACATATAAATTGTGTCTTAGTTAAACTATCACCAATTGTAGTTCCTTAAAAAAATTGATTTAATATACCTGAGCATTGTAATGCTCTGAATTCTTTAAACACTTGGTTTTCAATAAAGACAAAATAACATTAATGAACTGCATTAAGAGCGTTAGAAATAATTCAATTAGTGAAAACTACTAATTCGAATTTGTTTTGTTAAATCTCATTCAACTTAATTACTATAGAAAATTCATGCGAATTTGCTGAATCGAATCCTATTCTAATCAATTAGCGTAGAAATTTATTGCAAGTTTGTTTTGTTGAATTCCATTCCATTTAATGGTTGCAGAAATTTGCTTTAGCTTTTGCTATAGTTGGTTTTATGGACTCCCATCCCTCTGCCATTGCTGACGCTGTCAACGACTTCCCATTGCACTGCCATTGCTGACGCTGTCAACGACTTCTCATTGCACTGCCATTGCTGACGCTGTCAACGACTTCCCATTGCACTGCCATTGCTGACGCTGTCAACGACTTCTCATTGCACTGCCATTGCTGACGCTGTCAACGACTTCTCATTGCACTGCCATTGCTGACGCTGTCAACAACTTCCCATTGCACTGCCATTTCTACCGGTTCTGATGCGTTTCTTGGAACTTAACTTTTATACTGAAGACAGCTCAATTCAATTTCAATCCACACATATGCAACGGAGAGATACTGACATCTGAATATGTTATCCGATATTTATTACAGACTGTCAGACGCCGAAAATTAGTGAACTAATAGTTGATCCATTGTTAGTTCAAATCAATTAGATACCTAATATTGCTGTTGCATTGTGTCTCCGAGCTCTCAGAAAGTGAGTCTCCGTGTTAATGCAAACGTTGCTTTCTTATAGATTTGCCAGGTTACTATTCAAGAAAATAATTGTATTCTACCATGTATTGATTTAAAATTATTTTACGTTTTTATCAGTAATTCAGGCCATAGCTGATAAGATCCTTCCAAGTGGGGCAGAGGAGTTAGTCCATGGGGCTAGTTGGCTTGAAAACAGATTTTTTTTTTTATTTCCTACGATGCTGTGCCCCACTAACATCCGATTTTTGCAGCTTGTGAAAAAAAAAAAAATGATTTTCATATTAGCAATTATCAAAAGGAGGGTATAATAATTTTTCTTCTGGCCTTTATTGCAGTCAACTATTAACCGTGAGTACAAGCTGCAGCTCAAGCAATTAATATTCTAGCGATTGTTTAGTTTCACCAGAGAGCGGCACTTATCTACCTTGCAGTAAAATAAGAATCTGCAACTAATATTAATATGGTATATCCCACCCACATGGTTAAACAAAATCAGGCATTACCTCCGGGTTGGATTGGCCCTATTTACAATGGAGTTTCGAGTTCTGCTTCAAAAGGTTACACTGCCAGCAAAAGAGAGCATTTAAAAACACCGCAAAATTATGCTACTGCATCGACAGAACGCACCGAGCCAGTTGCTTCATTCATTCAGGAATTTGAAGAAAATCAAGAGACATGGTTTCTTCACTTTACTAAAGAGGATGGACGCGGCATATTCATTTTATTTGCAGTGGTAAGTAATGAGTTTCTGCTCGATAATTTTTTTCAGGTCACTACTAATGTTTACTATAAACATTAATTCAGTAAAAATAAAGTGGATTAAATTATTACATGCTCCAAAAAAAAAAAAGAACTGAAGAGAATGTTGTGGGTGTTTATTTTTAGATAGCCAATCTGCTTACTATATTTCAATTGTATTCTTGTATTTATGCTTCTACTGTTTTTTTTTTATCTAGAGAGGCTCTTAATCTTCTAGGTGAGCAGGGAGCATGAAAAACTCTTAATTTACTTCTAAGAAATTGCAGCTACAGCCGGTGTTACAAAAATTAAAGAGATAACTTAGTTTATCTGCTTATGTTCTAAGTAGTTGCAACATCATTTCTCTTGTTGCATTGCCTACAGGGCAAAGAAATTCTCAAGGTCGTCTCGTATCTCCATTGCTCCTTTTCTTTTTAGGATTTGGCTTTCAAATCGAGTCAGGGAGAGTGTGGAAAAATGCGAAATTTTGAAGTCAAAAAGCAAAAGACTAGATTCTAGTGGGTTTCTTGTATGGCTGAAGTATACGTTGTCGATAAAGTTGAGTATATGCTTATGAAACATGATTTAAATAGAGCATCAGAGTATGTAAAAGAGAAGCATACAGGTTCAGTAGTCTCATTTCCCCCTATACTAAAGGGACTTTTGACAGTAAGATGGCAGTGAAAAAAAAAAAAAAATCCAATGCAGCTTGCTCAAGTCGTAACGTTGTCATCAGAGCAATAATGTTACAGTAGCATTTGTGTCACTCTTTACTGTGAGACGTCGTTGGAAAGACAACCACTAAAGAGTATACATACATATACATTTTGTAGGTAAGAGTTAGAACGCCTTCTTACCTACAAAATGATTTAGCCTGGAAGTCCTCCTATCTTTAAATAAATACATATACATATATTCTGGTTTATTCACAGTGGTTTCTTATTTGTTGAAATAGTGGACATCCAGGTTCCATGTTTTCGAAAAGTTTATAAACCGTTTCAACTGGATTTTAATATATATTTGGTCGAGCTTTCGACAGTCTAAACGAAAGTCGTTTTCAAAGCAAAACTTAAAGAACCCAAGAGTCATGTTATGTACATACTATGTATCAATGATACAGAAGCAAAGATTTTTCGAAAATTATTTTGTTTGAGAGGTCAGGGCGCATTATATTATTTCATATCAAAGATTTTAAGACAGGTTTGTAAATTTCTGGGAATTGTTGGTAACGGTTATAGCAATTTCTGTTGAGAGCAGAGAAACTAGATTCCGGAAATTTTCTCTTCTTTTAGTGAGTTTCTTGTTGCAGTATACTGGTTGTAGATGGCATACATATTGAAGAATTAGATGAGAAGCAAATAATTTAGTTAAAATTTTATTACCCACGACGCGCTTCGCTGTAACTTCAGCTCATCAGGTGGGAAGATCGAAGATAGTGAAGAATATTTCGATGACATTTTGAAAATTTCAGCGGTTATCACATGAAGATGTAAATACGATACCGGTTTGACAAAAGCTATAAATGACATTTTCTCTAATACAAATGTTTTGTCGTTTTTTGAACTAAGTCGTCTCCCATGAAGATGTGCCACCTATTGAAACCCGTACAGGTTATAAACTGTCACTTTCGGCACTTCTGTGTGTCTGTACTTAGTGCAGTAGCTGAAGTGAACAGCATAGACTTAGTTCAAAAAACGACAAAACATTTGTATTAGAGAAAATGTCATTTATAGCTTTCGGCAAACCGGCATCATATTTATATCTTCATGTGATAACCGCTGAAATTTTCAAGATGCCATCGAAATATTTTTCACCAACTTCAATCCTCCCACCTGATTAGCTGAGGTTACAGCGAAACGCGTCGTGGGTAATTAAGTTTCAACTAAATGATATGCTTCTCATCTAATTCTTTAATATAGACCAATTTCAATATACACCACCTTCCAATTCATAAAATACTAAATTCATAAGTGTACCTTATATCAAAGGCTGTTCAGAAAGGGTGCGACGTGCACTGAAACCTTATAACATCATTTTGGCGAATAAATCAACCAATACCATCAAAACACAACTTTACAAACTCAAAGACAAAAGAGCAAATAAAGAGTCGACGGATCTGGTCTACAAACTGGAATGCTCAAACTGTGATGCCTGCTACATCGGTGAAACAGGAAGAAATCTAAAAACCCGCGTCGAGGAACAGGCAAGCAATGTATTGTCATTAATTTACCAACACTGTCGCTAAAACAGTTATTCCTTCGATTTTGAAAATGTGTTCGTACTGCAAAAAGTTAAAAATAGGTAATCTCGTAAAGTAGTTGAATCGTTTTACAGTGTGCAATAACTAAATAGGATTAACAGACACTTAGATGTCCCACAACAACTGTTTCCTCTGCTCAATGACTGCTGATATTATTTGCAATTATTTTTCCTTTTTTTCTGTAGAGTATTCTTCCGTAGTATGGAAACGTGTTTTAGTATATAGCTCTAGGACCTATATGCATCCTTCCCCTGACGACGACTGAAGTAAATTCATGCCGAAAGCTTGGGCTGATAAATCTCCTGTCTTGATGAAGTCATTATTATCATGATGGAAACCTAAAATCGACCAAGACGTAGTCTATTCTCTACAATACGAAGCGCTAACCAAGATGCATATAGAAAAGCTCGCGAATTCTGCGAATGCCATGAGAAGTTGGCCACTGAAAGAGGGTCGTCTTCAATCTTCGCAGCAAACGCAACGATATCGTTCCGAAATCATTACGAATCCGACCACCGATCAGGAGTCCTGAAGCCTTCAAATATATATATATATATATATATATATATATATTTCCTGGAAGATTGGACGTCTTGGACCATCGTTGTTGAATGAATTCATTAAACATATATATATATATATATTTCCTTGAGATGGCCTAATTGTAGATGTCGATTAGAAGCAGTTGAAGAAATTTTGATACCCACGACGCGCGTTTCGCTGTTCTCCAGCTCATCAGGTGGGAGGGTCAAAGTTGGTAAATTTAGTTCTTGAAATCTTGCAAAATTTAGAGAGGTTACCATAGGAACATGTAACTATGATACCGGCTGTTCCAGAAGTGTAAATGAAATTTCTCCAATCACGCAAATATTTTGTCAATTTTCAACTACAGTCCGCTGCGTTGACTTCAATTACTGCACGTTGCAGACACACAAAATGACCTTTACTTATCAAGATTTGAGAACTGACATTCGAATGACGAAAGGTACTATACTGTTATTTATAATAGTTACTAGTGGACCCGTGCGTGAAAAATTCACGCAATAACCTATACGCTTGCCTAATGCCTCTAGGCCAGTGCGGAATCCCCTCTTCTCTTATTTGCTTCTTAATTTTCTTCTTTTCTTCATTGATCCTTTGTCGTGCTGTCATCCTTAGGTCTTTTGTATAGACAGGCAGAAGTAACATCTTGCGTAAAACACTCCAACAAACCT
>LQNS02278170.1:10563373-10579814 GCA_001587735.2 Parhyale hawaiensis | reverse complement strand
TTCTTCATTCTTTTGTTTTCTCCACCCGCTGGGTTGGTTGCGTGGGGGTTTGTTAACCTCATGGAGTTTCTCCGTTCCTACGTTGCCAGCCTGGTGTGATTTAATAATAATAATAATAATAAGGCTAATGAACTATCAATCGGGCAGCGAATTTAAGCCCAATAGGTTAAACTTTTCAAGAAATGCAAACGAGTTGGCTTTCACCGTTCCGATCGAGTTTCAAGACGTTAACTCTTGCCTGATCTTAAATGAAATTTTCGAAAATTTAGTCTTGCTCCGTAAAATGGAGCTTCTAGGTTAGTTCTAACAGAGAGGGAAAGCGAAAGTGTCTGTTTGAAGTGTCGGACAAGTCCGGCCTATAGTTACTCAACTGAACACGATGACAATTCTTAGAGTTTTCCAAAATGTTCTATATAATCTAAATTATACGTAACACTATATATTGGACACAAAGTAGAAATACATTCTACTTACACAGAATTAGGTTGAATAGTTTCTTAGACCTGCAACACAATTCAGAATGATTAGGGCAGAGCTATCATTAGAAATTCTAAGCGCGTCATGCCTTGTGGGTTTATTTTGATCTTACTTTACCGAACCACTCAATGACAACTTGAATCTGTCCTTGAACGTATAGACGACATATGTTCCACTTTGCACAATTAACTGCATACATCGCTCGTTTGGACACTCGACGAAACATTTCGAGAAAAACAAGCGTGGAGGCTCATTAGTAGAGCCTGGATTTCTAGCATTTATTCTATTATTGCTATTATGACTATAAATACAAATAAAACTATATATATCGCAAAAATGCTATTTTACTGTAAACGTTATTTTGACCAAACACAAAAGCGACTGTCATTAGGCAATAACTGACTATAAAACCTGCACAAAGTAGTAGTAGGTATCTGTACAATTTAACATATAATGATTTATTATGAAGGGGAGCTTCTCAGTTTGGGCTATTTTTTATTCACGGTCCGATTTGGCTGTAACATTGGAACTGTACGTAAAAAAATGATTTAAAGACTATTTGTTCAAATGATTTTTTTCACTTTTTGATATTTTAGAGTTACATAAAAATTTTGATTTTTCGGTGAAAATTCATTAAAAAAATTCTAAAGTTTTCGTTATATTTTTTCTTCATATTTGGTTCTAAACAATGCTTATGCAAGTAGATGACACTAAGGTATCAATTTGTCTTGATTTCTCTCTGCCTGGGAAAACATATGCGAGTTTTCATATTTTTCTGCGTTATTACAAAAAAAAAAAAAAACTCGAGTACAGAAATTTTGGAGAGCAAATGTTGATATTCTGCATACGTGACGAGTTAGGTTATACATTCCCCTTTATTCTGATAATTCAATGAGGAAAATCAGATAAAGATATTAAGGTAAAGAGGGATTAGAAATGTGTGCCTGTAGCATAAATAGAAAAGTGAGAAAAACCGGATGATGATTTTCCCGTTTTCATTGAATACCTCGTTTTCTATAAGGAAAATAGGAATGGTACTCGAGTCGACCCACGTTTATTTTCGATTTCACATAGATGGACTAAGCTACATTAAAATCGAGACAATACAAAACCATTTGGTCAACTTTTAGAAATTTTCTTTGTAAATGGGATCCCCGCCAAAGTGTTAAAAAAGTTATTTCTGTACCGATTTAAATGAAAGTTCGTACAAATATGTACGATAGAAAATAAATCTGGGTTACACTCCTGTATTTTCCCCCATTTTCAGCATAGAAAGCAAGTAAAACAAAGAAAACGGATTTCCCGTTTTCATTGAATAACTCGTTTTCTATGGGGAAAATGACAAAAGTATGGGCTCTAACTCACATTTTTTTATTTTGCACACATCTGCACCAAGTTATACTCAAATCCGACAAAAATAAACAACTTTTTTATTTCTTGGCAGGAAACAAAAGAATCTAAATAAAAATATTTTACTTTTGCTCCGATTTGGTTGCAACTTGGTAAAGATATTAAAATCGAAAAAGAACGTGGCTGAGACTCATATATTTTTTAGTACTTCCTGTAAATAAAACGAGTTATAAAAACAAAACGGTAAAACTGTTTTCTTTGCATAACTCGTTTTCTATGACAAAAATAGGATATAGTGCATAAGCCTAACCCTATTTTTTCTGATTTTACATATCTCAACCAAGTTTCATGAAGACCGGCTCAATTATAAAAAAACTTTTTTAAGTCAAAAATGGATATTTGAAACAAACCCTCTCCCCAGCCCCCTGTTCTACTAACTCTGGGTTACACTGGCTGCCTAAAACTTTGCCTGAGTGATTGCATAATGTATAGATACTCAGTAGTGAATTAGAAATACCTGTAATAATCGACAACATATTCAGCCGGACGCTCCCTTGAAGTAGTACTTTATTTTACGATCAATTTTATAGTTTTTAACTATACGGTAGTTATTATTTATATGTAGTACCATTTTTGTTATTCGTTTTTCTATTTTATACAGATATATATGCTACTCGTAATGTTAATACAATACGTAGAAGAAGAACAATATCAGCTCTACCATTGATGTTAGCTTTTGTTATATTTTGAAATGAAATTTGTAAAATGTTACTGTTTTCATTTTATTCTTATGTACCTATAATACAAACTGAGTGCTATAAAAAGGCTCTTGTACATGCAATTAATACATCCATATGTCCAATGAAAAAAAGTTACTTGGTTTCCGAGTAAAATAATAACTTCTCAATTTTTTCTAGCTTCAAATGAAAAAACTGCAGAAATTTAGCCAAAATTGGCAAAACTGTACATGCTATTTTGCTAGAAATAAAAACTATTTTGCTCCAAACAAAAACTATTTTACCAGAAATCAAAACTATTTTGCTATAATACCTGCAATACCGACTTTTTTAAAGAGCTATTTGACTATATTTTTTGTACTATTTTGACCATTTTTTAGGACTAGAAATCCGGGCTCTACTCATTAGAGCAGGAGCCCGTATTTTTTAAATTTCAATCTGTAATGGTATATACTGCCTGGATAAGGTGTCATAGATTGGCACAGGTAAGTCGTGTTTAGTTTAACCGATAAGGTTTGACTTGTCCAGAACTCTGAGCAGAAACGTAAGTTTTAACCTTTTGAGTCGTTTTGCCAGTCTGGTACTAACCCCGGGTATGCTTGAGACGGCCAAAATGCATTATCGTACAGAACAGAATTGAGTTATGGCCGTATCAAGAGTAACCAGTTCAAGTTTAACATCTGATACGCTGTCAACGGGCGTAACCAACGTACAGTTCAAAGTTCTGGATGATTCTGACCTATAAGACTATCATATTCGACTTTGTGATGCTGTTAGAGGTTCAAGAGTAATTGGTTCAACTTTAACACCTGATACGCTATTTAGATTTTGAAGTGACCACCAAGTTTGGAGTTCTGGATAATTCTGACCAGTAGGACTGTCTTCATCGCATTTGTGATAGCTACTTTGTTATACTAAGTCTCCTAAGAGTGACTCTATACCGGCATTGGTGGGATGTTGGAGTGTTTTGCTTGCTCACCAACTAAGTACGTAATTTTTCATGATATGCAGCTTGCTACGTCAATGTACCTGATATTTACGCCGCAGTGCGCGAGCTCTCTGCCTCAAAAGATACGGGGATGGTCAGGAGATCGCAGTAATCCTTCAGCTGTTCCGTCTCTGTCGTAACAGCTCTGACAATAATTAACTGGGGCCGCGTAGTCATCTGGAGCCTATCGGGCAGCACTATCGTCTCTCACGACGATTTTGCGTTCACGTAAGCTTTCCTGCACGCTCCACCACTAAAATAAACACTACCTAGGCAAACCTAACCTAGCCTAACCCAACCTAACCTAACCTCACTACCTAACCTTCTAACCTAACCTAACTTTACCTAACACAACCTAACATAACCCAACCCAACCTAACCCAATCTAACCTTTCTAACTTTACCTAACCTTACCTAACGTTACGTAACGTTATCTAACGTTAGCTAATGTTACCTAACGTTATCCAACAGCATTAATAGCCATGAAATGATATTGCACTGGCAACCGTGAAGTGATGTAATGTAGGCTACTGTGAAGTGATTTAACTCCGGCGACTATGATGTGTTTCAACTTAGGCAACCAAAAAGTGATATAAGATAGGAAACCGTGAAGTGATATAACATAGGCAACCTCAAAGTGGTGTAATGTACCTAGGTAGTTATGTGAAATGATATCAACAATCCAGATATGAAGATGGTTCCAGTAACGTTGTATCAGCCATAAATTGTTATGTTTCGATATCATTTACCGGCCGTCTTGGTATCTTTATCTCATAGCTAAACCTATATTTTAGATGATTGATAGGTACCAATGTAGTATTACAGTGGTTTTAATTAATTTTTTCAACATTACTGGGCTTTCGTAACCTATATTTAACAAATAGAAGTCGACTAATATGAAACCTTAACGTTTCGGGATGAAAAATCACATCTTCAGAAGAAAGAAAAAAAAACCTAGGCTACAATCAATAAATAAAAACGTATTTATTGTTGAACGGAGCCGCGCGCAGGGGCCGGACCTCAGCTCCTGCACAGTCGGCAGAATTCAGGTTAGGTATATACAGTATAGAGCGGTACAGCCGTGGTTACGATGTTAAGGCTAGGCTTGGTCTTATGTATGGGGAGAGACTCTAATGTTGCGAGCTCGATGGAATTGGAAGAGTCTATGATGGAAAAATCATTCATGCTGATAGGATGGTTGTTTTGCTTAGCATGTAGGCGAGGGGCTGAATGGAAGGGCTTCGCGAGTGGTAATCCGGTATGGCTGGATATACCTAAATGATGTTGAATACGGGCTTTGAAGTGTCGTCTAGTGCTACCCACGTATGAGGCGCTGCAGGCCTGGCATAGCTAGAGGTATATAACATTGGACAAAAGTGTTGGATGGGGGGGGGGGGGCTTGTCTTTAAATTTGAAGTAGAACACTATGGTAAATGTGTTTTTGTACGAAAATTTGAAGTTGATATGTCAGTAGGCTTCAGAGAGGAACGTTTTCAAAGTGTTTACCGTGTTAACAGATGCCTTGTTGTAGTACGGGAGCGAGTGAAAGAAGTCCAATTTACTGACCCACGGTTTGCTGATGCCGGGATCAAACAGTTGTCAAGGAACAATTTACAGTAGTGGTCTAGAAAATGATGCGTTATTTTAAATTTACCATTGTATAGTTTTACCCTATATTTATTGCGCCTCTACATACATCAATTTCTGAGGTTATTGCTTCAAATACGCCATTGGAAAATATCAATTGAATGTGACATTAAAGTACATTACGTGTAGTATCTATGAGCCATTTTTTTTATAAAATTTTATTATTCCTAGAAATTATGGTGAATTTTCAATTTTTCTTGGTTTTCGAATGTATGATGTATATCGCCTACTGAAGATACACGATCGTAAATTTATATTCCATGCTCTGCAACGCATTCCTTATGGTCCGACGACGAAATTAATCTTTGTTTGAGGTCTCTGTGATTATTAGAACTCATTTTATTAACATTTACGTAAATCGACCACCAGGCCCAATTGCGAGAGGCTCGATTTCAGTGTCCAGTCAATGCATGGTGTGGTCTATGATAGTACTAATGTGGAAACATTTCATATTCGTAGTGTGTGCTGTCAAACGAACACAGTAGGTGACCTTCTTCCTTGTTTGCAGCTGTGGATGTGTTGCAGATGGCTAAAGGTGCTCACCACAGGCTATCATAACCATTCCAGATCATCCATTATTGATCAAAATGATTGCTAGGTCATAGAGCAGTTTTTCTTTTGAGTGGGGGTGGTTGAGAGTTCTATTGCTACCTCCTCAACGGCCGAAAAGTGAACAAATTGTAGACTACTCACTCATATTAAATTTCATGCGATTTCCAAAAGTCACCCTAGTATCACTCGCTAAACGTCACATGTCGGCTAATATTTTGAAAGTTAGTTGCCACACACTCCTCTGTTTTTTAATACGGGCATGAAAATGTTCAAGTTTATCGTGCAACACGCAGGGACCAAAAGACTACAGTGTAGACTTGTGTCCTTTCAATGGAATATTTTAGATCACACTGGTCTTTGGCGTCTATTAAACCTTCTTGTTTGGTCCAAGCCGCATCTTTCTTTCGTGTTGCATTCCTCTCTAGTGCAAAATATACTCGTGGTATATCTAGAGATATTTGAAGCTTTCCGCATGCCCTGTTTTCATGTCATACCATTTTAAATAACAAGAAGGTTTAGTAGCAAGAGACAGTAACGCCTAAGGTAATCGGAAGCTCAATGCTCTGGCGAAGCTCCTTGCTGATTGTCTCCTGGTTACATGGGTCCGGTACTTTTTTGAGCAGATTTTTTGGCGCCGATATTTTTGCTCCGATTTTTTTGTATCGATTTTTTGGTGCTGTCATTTTTTGGCGCCGCGTTATTTTGACGCCAAATATATTGGCGCTGATTGAAATTGAAGCCGGATATATGGACTATATGAAATTAATATGAAACATGCTATTTTCGATTAATATCGAAAAACTAACGTGGATATAGTTGCACATTATGTAAAATGCGCTTGTCAACTTTCACATACTAAAGAAGATAACATCAGCACTATACTGTATTGACTAAAATTATTTATTTAATGCATCTCGTGATTGTAGTCAAAACTACGTAAATATTCTAACGGCTCTTTTTCTAACCTAACCTTACCTAACCACAACTCACCTAAGAGCCCTAGCTTAACATTTCGTTACCTAACCTAACTTGACATAAATATTGGGCCAAAATATTCGGCGCCGTATATTTTTACTATTACCTGAACTGAATTCGGTATTTTTGTACATATTTAGGTAAAGTAAGGCATTCTAAGACTTTTTTATGAATAACGTTTTGGTCGGAAATGCTTTCGAAATATTTGACTTTGAAGTGCCCATTATTTTTCTAGGGACAAAATAGCCGGCGTCATTATAGGCTTGCTAGCGACCTTATAGGAGCCTAATCGAACCTTCCTAGACTAACCTACCCTTACCCAACCTAACCTAACCCAGCTTAACTTGACCAAGCCTAACTTAACTTAACCTAACCCAACCCAAGCTAATTTAACAAAACCTAACTTTATTCAACTAAAACTAACCCAAAATACCTATGAGAAGAGGTTTCTCATGACACTGTACGAATGCTTATTAATTTCTGTCATTCAAAAGCACTAAGAAGTTCAAAGTCAATTATTTCGAAAATAAAAGCATTTCCGACGAAAATTTTACTCGCGAAAAACCTCTAAGAATGCCTTATATTCCCTAAATACGTCAACAAAAACACTGGATTTGAGGGGAGGTAATAGTAAAAAAATAATTTCGGCGCCAAAACATCGACGCCATAAAATCAAATTCCGCGAAGAGGGTCTGGGAGCATATTACAGGTTAGAAAGGAAATCTCTAAAGAAAAACGAAAATTCCCTGGCCAGTACGGGGAAATGTTACTGTGTTCTCTCCTTAATTAACTTCCTTGCACGGTAGGGCCTTGTGTCCTTGGAGATGGAGAAACGGCACAACCATATACAAGCACTGTAAACTCATCAAACGTGTGGCAATGCTGATATAATTAGACTGTAGAGTGTCAAAGTATCTTGCATAGGTCATGACCAAATGCTAAATATCTTGGCATAAAACTGAAGCCTAACTGTTCGAGCCACGAATAGTCAATGACTATTTAGGAATATTGAGCAAATATTTCCTATGACACAACAGTAGGCATGTTGATGGACTGAAAATTATTCATAAAATAAATAGCGAAATGTGTATAACTCGTTCAGCATATTCATCTCTTGTTTACTTGTCTAAATTTGCTCCGATGGCAATAGTTTATGCAATATAAGCCCATACGTTCAAGGGAATCTCTGTTGTATCAGGCTGTAGCGAAAGTTTTGACCATCCTAAATGCATTATTTCAATTTTTAGTGTATTACCTATAAGATTGTAGCTACATATCACTGTAGGACAGTATTATTGGCTAATGTTACTGTGTAAGGGCTGCATGAATTTGACCCTCCGTGTAAGAATTAAAAAAAAGGTTAATATCGTCTAGCTCCATAAACAGGGTTGTTAAGTTAGTGATAATGTCGCCAGTTCTAGAGACTTTGGAGTTTGGTCCGCGACGAAATTCCAAATCTAGCGACTAGCGGCATTTCCTGCAGATATTGCGTTTTCTTCCGTACGTGTGAATCTATAGGGAATAAGCGCTATTATGTTATAAACATTTACTTCAATAGCACTAAAAATCAATTCAGTTGAGAAATTTTGACATACATTGAGAGCAAACACCAGCAAAGATACAGTTTGGCGGCAGTTTTTTTGAGTTTAGGCAATAATTGGAGCTCACCTAGTGTCGCTAAAGAGTACACCATTCCCGCAATACTGGCTATAAAATGGTGTCGGTGAGATCAAATTTTCAATTTTCAATTTTTTCATACTATTCAAGCTGACTCTTTTATACCGACAAGATCTTATGACTCTTTTTGATGACAGTCGCCCTGTCTTATACATTCAACTTGCGTTCACAAGATAGAGAAACATGAACTGTAAATAGTGCGGTATTAGTCCATAGCAATACAAGTTTTAGGTGGGTATAAGGTTCTTTGAAGGACTTGAATAGGGCACACTGCGACTGATCAGTACTTTTTCGCCTAGTTATATCCATTATGACCTACGTAATGGCATATGAAACGGTCACAGAAAAAGTATTCAGAACTGTCGTTATAATCTGATGATCTGTGAACAGGAAGCGTATCACATTTTATTTCCTGCACTAATTTGTCTGCAATATATATGCATGATACGCATCGTTATAATTTTGTGAATTAAATGTAATGCATTCCATGAACTGCTCCTAAACTGTCCCAACTCTGCTTATTACAGGGAAAAAGGCCTGCGGTGTCCCGCGCCCTTTACTCCATGTCATTCACAGCGGCTGGTTTCCTATGTCTGATATTTTACGTCATCGTTCACCAAATGAGAGGCAGGACTAACTGGCTTGACCTCACCTACGCCGTCTACGGTCTTCTGTGCCTCGTGTGTGGTCTCATAATGCAATGGATCGACTGCCGGCAGGTAAGACGGTCTGTACTAATTCAAACACTGTAAAATAAATAGGGAGATTTCATTTGTATGGGCAGTTCTATAAGCAGTACAAATCTGTTATTATAAAATAAGTCACTGATCTCACCTATATGTATCTCAGCTTAGTGTTCTGATTATATCGAAGCTCTGTAATGGTTCTAATTTTTTCTGCAGGAGTACTCTATTTGAGGAAATTTAAATGACGCTCTTGTTGTTTGTTCTTCGTAGCGTGGCAACGACAAACCAACTACGACGAGAGACGGCTTCCTAGGTGCCGGAAGCGGCTCAGGCAGTTCTACCAGCGTCGGTGGCGGAGGTGGCTTCGGTGGAGCTGGCGGTGGTGGTGGTGGCGGTGGCGGCGGCGGTGGTTGTGGTTGAAGTTTCTGATATTGAACTCATACATATCATAACGTAATGCGTCATAGCCCCGTAGGTAACTAAGCTTTAGTTTTTACCTCCTTCTCAGGCATGCGGACTAATTAGCCTATCATAGATCAGTATCTAATTAACACGCAATGTAAAGTGATCAAGACATTGCTAAAATTTACTTTGGACTTTTGTGGTTGAATTAACAGGTCTCTTCGAAAGATATTATTCAAACGGTTTCAACGTTTCTCGTCTGACGCACTTGCAACGAGGTGAACTACAAACCTACAAACACAAACCTTAATACATTTGAGTAGGTCGGAAAGTCCAACTATAGGCCCTCGACCGCTTCTTATTTCTGTCGATGAGGTTAAGTTTTACCGGAGTTCGCTTATTTGTTTGTCTGTCCGCCACCAAGAGAGCTCAAAAATTTACTTGTAGAGCTTTGTAAAATCTACATATGGAACATTAAATAAGTTTGGAGGAAAAGGTGATTAACTTTCAGTGATGAGGGGTTATACAGTTCGTTCATTTAATTGCCTGCCTATTTTTGCTCAGTAACATAACTCAAACAACAGCTGCCCTGATTTTTGTGATGACCTGTCAGTCTCTTTGTCTATGTGCATCAACGTTCCTTATGATTGTCAAAACATAACTCAAACAGTTACTGGCAGATCTCGGAAACACTTTCAGGATCTATTATAAATGTCATGAGGCACAAATGACCAAATTTTGGTGAAGTTAAAGAATCCAGATTTCAGGACCTCTTCGAATTTTCGATAACATTGCCTTGCTTGGAGCAAAAATGAGCTCTCATATTACAATTTTTTGTATATCCACGAAAACACACAAAATAGGGGTTCCTGTGTTAATATCTAGGTTATATATAGCGTATAGAGTATTATATTTGGACCTCCATGTGACCGTTGAGACCTGAAGTGGCTGGCCCATGATGTAGAAAAAGTTGGACCACCCTGCATTAGAGTCGTAACGACTTAATAAGCAGTTTTTAAGGCTGAAATTTATGCGAATTAGCTACATTTAGATTTGCTTCCTCGCTTCAAAATTAATATTAATTTTAATCCCGAACCTAAGATGTGAACGCTATAAATTAGTTTTGGAATAATAAAAACTACAGCACTCTCAAAACGAAAACTTTCGCCAACCAAGCTAATATTAGCGATATTTCAAATTGGTCCTGAAATTAATATTTCTTATTTTTCGTCACCAAAACTTGTCATTTGTGCCTCTTAACAGTAATAACAGCTCCTGTAATTTTCTAGAAGAAAATCTGTCCGCAAATTTTTGAGTTACGTTCTGAGAAACATTTGTTAAGCACAGAAGCGGACCAACCGATCATTACCAGGATTTGGCCATTGGTGTCTTAACATTTCCAATAATACTGGCAAATTTCTTGAAGATCTATTGATAACTTTTTACTTAGGTGATGAGAAAAATTCAACAAACATTTACCAAAGACACTAACGGAGAAACCAATCGTCCCTCAATGTTGGTCATTTGTATCTTACTCTTAGTAAAATCTGTCGACACTTTTATTTAGCTAAAATAATATTATATGAATTTAAACAGTTTGAGCGGCAACGATGCACACCCAATTGCTGATTTTTTTATTACCTACCCCTATGAGGTTATGTTTTCGGCCGGTTTGTCAGTCTGTATTTCTGTCTGTCACCAATATAACTCAAAAAGTTATGAATGGATTTTGATAAAATTTATAGGAATTACTAAGTATGTTAGGAGTATGTAAGGACCATCGTGCGCGCGCTTGATGCACTGCACCCTCAAAACCTATATCAGCTGTTGCGTAGTTAGAGCCGGCGTTAGAACATCTTCAGAAACACCTCTAGTCACACAGCCACCTAACCGTTACAGGCTATGGTGCGTAGCATGCCATCAAGTACATTTAGATCAGACTGATCTCTGCGTCGATAGATATACTAAGATTGGTATTTATTGCAAGTATACAGACACCTGGACTTACTGTGTGCTCTCCTTTATTGAATATCAACTGCAAGAGAATCACTGGTGTTTATATCCTTCTATACCAACTAACACGTTGAAACTGACGGTAGAACTCTGAGCCCATCCTCAAGTATATCGTATCTATAATACTAAGTTATCTACGACAACCTACAGGTGCCGTCATAGAAGCGATGGTACCATTTACTTTTGATTATATGAGCTTCAGAAGCATTGAGCCCTAAACAAGCTTCTTATAAATACATTATCCAAGAGACATTCCTTCAATTCAACAGCAGTTCGGGTAATTCCCCACGCGAGCTGGCACATTAGCGCCCAACTCAAACTTGAAATTCAATGACTGTATGAACAACGTCAACGTGAATCTTATAATTAATCTAGGCTTGTCATCAATTGAAGATTTCAAACATATCAGCAGTTTTTATATTCATTTTCCGGCTATTGATAAGCCAACTAGTTATTCCCCTGAAAACTCTATGACCAAATGTTCACAGTTAGATCATATTTCGTTAAATTTTTACCTAGGTGCGCAATGCACATCTCGTATCTTGAACGTGAATCTTTCTGACCATTTACCCATCACCCGCTTATATAATTAAACACAGATGTTGGTCGCTTGCTTGCTCTCTTGCTTGCTCCAATGTTGGTCCGTCTCTCCGTCACGCAGTTAAGAGTTCCATAGGAGAAAATTCATGTACTGAAAAACAAGTAGAGATACCATACAATTTCAGTGCTTGGAGTACCGGTGACAAATATAGCTCTGTATCTTCGGCCTCTGGATCCCGGGCTCTGGATCCCCGCTTTTATTGCTGAATGATATCGTAGTAGTTGCATCTTCACGCTGAGCAGGCGCCTTTTTATATTGAATATACATCGCAGCCAAATATCGACGCTGGATGTTCAACAATCAGTTGGTATCCACAATACGGTGAACCCTGGGCATATTTAGTGATTTTTTTTTTTGACTGAACTATATTTTTCTTAGTGCAGTGCAACAAAACGCTTAATCACAGATATGTGTTACGGTTGAACACGTTTATTAGATATGATGTGCAGCTATTATCAGCTATTATTCTTTCAATGTGACTCAGTTCCGTGAATATTAATTTCAATATATGTATTACGTTATCGGAGTGGGCAATGCAAGCAAGCATTAAGTTCAATATTACCGTACTAAGAGCTTACATTGAAGTGTCTATTTCATTTTTACTGTCGGACGCTGGTTAAGTCGAGAATTAACTATATCTCGTTTGAGAGACAAATTGTTCATACAGTCCTTGCATTTCAAGTTTTAAACAGAGAAGAGAAACAGAAATAACTTATCATTAAGTCTGCAAAATACCATTAATATTGAGAACATGAATGAAATATATTTTCGGAAGGACTGAAATACAAGAGTCTAGTATGACTTGAATTTTAAAGGCATATTTAAACAATTAATAATAATTAACGACTGAATGTCTCAATATTATGAATTAATGAAGTGCCACTATTTTGAGCCGTTTAAAAATGTGCTATAGTACGATTCTACGTTGCAACTAAGAATAAGCGCAATAGATACCACATATATCTGTAAGTGATCATAAATAATGATACCGCAGATGAATATTTAGAAGAGCATCGAAAAGCGCTATATAAATAATGTAAATAATGAAGCTAGTGGGCCACAACTTGAAATAAGTGAGCAAAGAAGACACAATTTTAAGAAAACAGTGAGCCATACATTTTTGTAAAAAGCTTAGACGTACGACTCATTAAGCACAGCATAAGGCTTGCGATAATAATTATGAGCCAAGAGCTTCAAGCACGATGTTGCATACCGTGCAAAAAAAAAAAAAAAAAAAAACTCAAAATAAACTACTGTTAGATCTTGACAAGTAGTAATATCTCTGCCAAGATTTCAAATTGTTAAAGATGATAAGCAATATGTTTCAAAAGGGTTGTTTAACTCGTTTGAAAAGTGCTAGAAGCGGGAAGCAAACCCGTGATAGTAAAATATTTTGGAAAATTGAGGTAACGTGTAATCCGTCAATATATATAGTCGAAAATCGATGCCGCAGATCTGATCCCTCCGAACAGGCTGGGTAGACAAAGGCCTTCGCAGTATGTTGGGAGACGACTGACAGGTTATCGTAGACTCTAATGAATATGCAGATAATCGAAAAAGTCCACCATAAAAATCAAGCCATAACTATGAAAAGCTATCTGAAATAAACAGGTAGACTAATGAGGAGACGACTAGAAATTTTATTTCTATGTAGTGATCTCGCCTTGACAATAGAAGATAATCATAAACCTTCACAGGAATATGACAAATACGGCAGAAGTCCTAATTATAGAACAAACAGATGCCAAAATAACTATTAGGCCTCAACCAAGGGTTAGCCCTAGTTCTCTTGGGAGCGAAATTATAATAAGTTTATCGTCAAGTGACGTACCTGGGTCGGTTACTGAATCTTCTAGGCAAATTGAGCACCGTTCATCTTCAGTTGGGCCTTGATGTTATAAGATTTGATATTCATTATCGAACATTATTTTATTAACGTGTAAGCCCAGTCCCTCCGCCACATTCTGGTCTATTTCATGAGGTAGTTGAAGTGTTCCTGAAGTTCTTCTCGGCCTCTGTCGGAAAGATGAGCAAAGAAAGATGTCAACCTTAGATTTGCTTACATGTGATCCAGATCGGCGATGAACAAGATTGGGTCAAACACGATCCCATGCATTGGGTCTTCAGATGGGACAGGTGTCACAGTCGCTGGTCACTCTTTAGAGTACACTCGCTGCTGGCGGCCTGTGAGCTATAGACGGATTCAGCCTGCAAGGTCATCCTTGACACCACTGGCCTCTATCGTTTTAATTAAGCTTTTGTTGATGAGAGATATTGCCGAAAGCATGGGAAGTTATTCAAGTCAATCATATGTTGAATTACATCATGAAGTCGACAGAACAAATCGACTGTATTCAGCGAATAATACAACTATATTCTACCAAGATAAACTTTTTCAACTGTTGACATATTATGCACTGGAAGCCTGCTTTGTTTGCTGATGATTAGTTGCTTATAAAAAAGTTTAATTTATACGCGCGTGTTAGGCCTGCAGCTCAGAATAGTCAAAGGTTCTAAACTTCAGAACGAAGCTAGAGTAGGAGCCTGAACCAGTTTATGAAGGTTTATGTGCAACTTCTTTCACTCTAAGCCAGGATAGAGCTATACTCCACAATTCTAAGAAAATCATAAATCAATTGGTGAATCTTGGCCGTATCCGTTGTCAGGGTACGTAAGGCTAAATATATCATGAAACTTGAGATTATTTTACATAAAGCTATTGAGCATTATTTTTTGATAAAACTTGACTTACATAAATTGTATAAACAGTAAAATAGATGGCATTATTTGATCAAAGATTGCAATACTGTTTAACATGCTATACAACAAGCAAATATAAAGGATGGGTAACTACGCTAAAAAAGAAAAGCGTTTATACAATTGAGAAATAGATAAAAATAACCTCAAGGCGGTTAGTGTCCATACATACCCTGCAATATTTTGCAATTCATCGATAGGAAAGAAAAAACAGAAACTGTGCACAATTTTTGCACTATGATATGAATTTTTGGATGTTTCGCATTCAAACTTATAGCCATACAATATTATTTTGGTCGATTGTGTTGAGAATTCTAGCCATATTATAATCCATGGCAATGCATAGGTACATATTCTTCCCCAAATAATGGGAGGAATTCCACTCATGATCGTACGTACGGCAATCCCTTGATAACCTACCATGGTTATGCTCTATCATATATAGTCTTCAAACATCTATGTACTGCTATCGACCTTCGTTTCCAGACAAGTCTTAAACAACCAATATTGCCTCCACCGATATCGACCGAAATATACTAAAATCAACGTTATTTTTGGTCGACATATCTACCATATTGCTTCATCATCCATAATCAGCCTTAATCACTCATACACCATTATATTCTACTATAATCACAACCATTATTTCCAACCGGGTAATTGCGCTTGAAAGTCATGCTAAAACTATGCGTCATTGCAACTTTAAACTAACTCAATAGCAGGACGTACATGTTCCCAAAGCTTGGCCATTGCTGCTTATTATAAAGTACAAACCTTCGGAAACGACTCATGCCTTACATATTCTTTTTAGTGGAATAGCAATGTCCAATCAGATACAGATTTGCGGGGCAATGCAATTTCTACGTAGGCATGCCAGCGCATTATAAGTCACCTTGTATATAGATTCACAACATATTATCTAGACACTGTATCATTGGTGGATTTCACGGATATTTTACCAGCAAAATTTTTGCCCCTGTATATCATGTTAGGTATATAAAGACAGCATAAGCCAAGATAGCAATCTCGCTTTTAGGAGGTACTTTTCTCATTGCTTTTCTTCTATGCACTAGTGGGCAAAATAAGAGAACGATTTTCATTTTTTGAAAATAAAGGTTAACCATGAAGAGTAGGTTAATGAATCTTTTGATGGCGCTCTGAGGAATGTATTTAGCATATTTCTACAAATTATCAGGACAAACATAAATATATTTAATATATTAGAGCAATCTAACAAACAATAATAAAAATTGAAGAGTGAAAAATAAGAGAATGATCGTCACTAAATACAATTTTACAAATAAATAATATGGAACATTGGTAAATTTTAGGTTTAGAACAATTAGTATAGAGTACTAAAACCTTTACTTTCAATAACTGTAGCACAGCGACGATTACACGACATCACAAGTTTCTTACAAAACTTTGGAGTTATTTTTTTCCATTCCTCTTCAATTTTAGTCCACAGATCCTTTACTGTTGATGGTTGTCGTTCTCTTACATTGTCACCTACAATTTTCCATAAATTTTCAATAGGATTAAGGTCCGGGCTTTGGGCAGGCCACTTCATGACTTCGAC
>LQNS02278170.1:10456210-10468157 GCA_001587735.2 Parhyale hawaiensis | reverse complement strand
CTTAGTGATCTTAGTTGCTTGACTGCAACACTGCCACACAGAACTGTAACTCAGTTCATCGCTCCATGCAGCACACGGCATCAATAGCCTCCCGTGTTGCTTGGAAACTGTGCTCGTAACCAGCCAGTGGTATTGGAAGGGTCTTGCTATTGACTACACTCTGAATACTCAGCCAGTGCTGGCTGCGGGGTGAAGCTGTTACTGGAAATTGCCTCCGTAACCAAGTTAGCATATATGGCTGCCCACTCCCACGGTGACGTCATCAAAATAGAGTCATTGGCGGAACAGCAGCAAGTTATTCTCAGTCTCCATAGAATATGACATACATGAAAATTATGAAACGTAACATTTTCATTAGTTGCGTATCTTAGCCTAAGAGGGAAACCAGTAAATACTGGTGGTGAAGCAAATTTACGTTTGAGTCCAAGAATTGTACGCAGGATTATCATAATCGAAACAATGACCCATTAATGATAATTATTGGTTAATCAATACTCACCCGTGTGGCATTCTAGTCAAAAACTTTAGTTTAGCTAGTGCTTTCGGTTGCGAGGTGAGAGAATCCTGTTGTTTACCTTCTTTTGCGCATTTTTGTTAAAAGTAAATTTCAGGAGCAAAAACTACTAAAATCTCCGTCTTTGAATCTTACACGTTCCTGGCTGTAGCTGCTTAAATATTTTGATAAAATACAGGCAAAATGCCTTTGTGTTGAGGAAGTTCCATTTAACTTTGCATACCCCCGTGATGAAAAGAATTATAATAGCAGAATTAAAAAGTTCCGGAAAAGTTTGCTTGACGTATTGAAACTATGACTAATATAGTAGCACTCAGTATGACTTGGGCTTTTGAGAAAAATTCAATGCCAAGGTAGGTTACTTACAGCGGCTCACAGTAGACAGTGATTGTTGGTAACCCATTAAGATTTTCTGCTCTCTATAGGCTGTTAGGAGTATGCGAAAATAATTGAAGGAACATCAATGTCTTCTATATATAAAAAAGAATTATTTTGGACGAGCGGAACGTTTCAAGAGCATAATACAGTTTTTTGTATAAATAAGCGTGAAAAATATCACCTTTTTTAGGTTGCCTGTCAGCATTTTAAGCGAAAATTGAATCAGCACCAATATCTTCAATAAAAATAAATATTTCTGACTTGAGTGTTATTTCAACAGCTGAAAATACTATTTTGAAACCCAAAAACGAAAATCATCCCACATCTCTCGGAGTTTGAAGGTAAATTAACACTGAGAGATAGGAACTCTAATGTTGTGTCCGCTTTTAAAGTTACTTTTATTGCTTCTTCACGAACCCTGGGTTCAACCTGCTCCAGTCTCGGGGTTGTTTCTGTGTGGTGCTGTAGTGTATGATGTTTAACAAATAATTTTATTAATTGTGTACTACGAGTGTGTGATGTACCGCATGTGAGATTTTATCTAGGTATTATCTATGTCACAAACGATTGAAATTGTCAGAATGTGTTATACGCCCGAGTTGCTCGAAGATGTTGGAGTATCTCATCGAAGTCAAGGTCGAAAGTTAACCTACCTATCGTGTGCCTGTTGGTAAAAATACCAGTTTGTGTCCCTTATTGTAAATTTCTAATGTTGACATTGACTTTATGACAGAAATTGTCTTTAGCGCCCCATAAGTAACTACTTCTTTCAGATGGAGGCATTCTCAATTGATATTGCGTTGTTTTTAGTTTACTTTGTATATGATGCTTGAGAATAAATAAAGGTATAATCACGTTCGGTTGACATACCTTGAGTTACCTTGAGAGTCTTCGGAAGAAGTCCAGGTGACGTTCCACACATCACCTCATGTGTGTGGAGTCACTCTGCTGGGTATCTTCTGTGGTGCCGCAGTTTGTAACCAAAGAGAGCCAGCAGCGAATTATCTTCACAGTGCAAGTAGCCGCTGACCGCTGATCTACCTGGTATTCTTCTTAAATGTGAATCCAGCAAATTTTTGAACTATAGTTTTGATATCAGTGGCGTTTCGAATATGCCGAGGCATTTTGTTAAACAATCTTGCTCCTCGTACAGCGAAGCTATTAGAATATTTTGTGGCCACAGCTTTTCCACCATCTCTGCTTGGNTGGGATACGGATATCACAGGTCCTTCCAGTTCTTTCCGAGTGTCTGGCGACAATCCGCTCATTCACATTCACAGTGATACGTTCCAGAATTTTCCAAACATATATGATTGTAAATCGATCGAATCTGCGCTGTATTGAATACAAGCGGAGACAACTGAGTCGTTTGTGGTAATCGTACTCTTGCATGCCTCGAATTTTGGCCGTCATCCTTGGTTACTACTTATTAGTTCAACAACTACTGTAGTTATCCACAATGTGGCCATAAGAGTTTGGGTAGCAATAAATTACTAACCAAAGGGAAGAAAAATTTTGAATCTGGCCTTATGCATTATTTTCCGGAAGTGTCATTATCAAAATTTATAAACAAACTGCATCTTCCACACAAGACTATCAAAATTGTGTTGTTCTTATTGGAAATCTATTTTCAGTTTGGCTACTTCAAGGTTACAAAAACTATGTTTTTGCTTAGAAGTGACTATTTACTTAGTATCAGTGACTTCTATGTCTGACAGGAAATAGGCAGCTATATATAGGTAGAGAGTGGAAAATTGGGTGGCCTTCATTTAAAAATCACAATTTTTTATATCCTACTGATTCACTATATCATTTAACTCAGTAAAGACTAGCGCATAATTCGGTGTATAGGTTTGATAGGTTTATTACACACAGACAAATTTCATACATTACAAGTATTTGGTAAAGTAGTAATACACTGTAGATTAATGCATCTGCGTAACCACTGAAAGTTTAACAAACTTTTTGGGCAACACTAAGCAAAAGCTATTACAATTGCATGACGTATTGTTTAAAACTTTTTTTTTAACATAATCGGAAATGGGATCTAATAAATACTCAGGAAGTTTATTGAGAAGCATAGCAATTTGAAATACTGAATTTAGGTTTACGTTTTATCTCCATGAACGGGAAGTAATCGTAATAAATTGAATACATCTGTTCAAGAAGAAATTGAATTGCAAGATCAGGACAGGAATGCTCGTATACATAAGCAAAAGAGATTCGACTCATTCTGCTTACGAAGCAATTATGTTTGTCAATATCATGCAAGCATCGAGTTAGTATTGTCGGACAGTGTGTCAAGAGCTCACTATCATATACTAAAAATGGAGCCAAGTGATTGCTGATTGAAGCGTCAATAACACCTCACATGCACTTGGAACGAGGACAAAAATTCAACCATATTTGGTCTAGGAATGAGTACTTTATTATAGGATTATTAGGTGAAAATCTCGTAGGCTTGATTATAGAGGGAAAGAATCTTTATGAACTAACAATATGAATAAAATAATCTATTGCAGGTAATCCAAGCGGGTTATATGACATGAAATTCACATCTCCGCAAAAAATAACTTTGCTATAATTTGAAGTTGCAGGAAGATACAGTTCTAGCAGATACGTATTAAAATCATTTATTTTTGTACAGACGCCCTAAATATATTTTATCATTGTTAATTTTCGATACCACACTCAAAGACTATGTCATTAACGATACACAAGTTATCTAATATATTGATCTGAATTAATTTTTTGTATATACTGTATGTGTGAGTAGTGAAATTTAATTTTTTAATTCACTCGTGGAAAATTTGAAATGGGTTTATAAATTCTATGACAGCATACTATCCGCTCATAAAAAATTAATAAAAGCGATATTATGTTCAGTACAAATTTTACTAACTGCATCACAGACAACTGAGATATTTCCTACATAGTATTAAACTGGGGAAAATTGACGCTTGCGAAATTACAGAGCTCACAGATGCCAACTGCCCGCACAATACTACTGGAGTCTTACTCTGAGAGGCACTGAACCACGAGCAGATACATACCGCTCTCAGGGTGTGGATACAGTAATAGAATTATACACTTTCGTCTATACAGGCCCGAATTCACTGCGCTACAGCGATCAGTTATGTAGTGGATATTTGCCAAAATTAACCCACTGGAGCCTAGGTGAGCGTTTAGACATTTTACAAAATTTTAATTCCAAGTTAACTCAGCATTTATTGCATTAATTTGCCTCTTTCGTGGGAACACAGAATATGAAGATATGAGGTATAAGATGTATATATATATATATATATATATTGAGACAAGTTTCGTTAAAACGAAGATGAAATTTTTCTTGGTAAGCTCAACAGAAGCATTCTCTAAAACTCGATATTTATTCATGACATCTTCATTAGATGTTCGAAGGATTATGAAAGACAGCCATTTTGCAATTATAAAATCCATTTCTTATAAAAGGCGACGTTTCGAGCCAGCTCTGCTCATATTCATGCTTCTGTAAAAACTGCTAGTCATGCTCCAGAACTAACTATACTTACTTATACAGCAGAATTAGAAAACGGGAAGTTATTGAAAGAAAGTGGTACCATTTTAGTGACAGACTAAAAAAATAAAATCATATCTTCACCACTCGAGTGTACTCGTACAATGGCTACTATATGAATCTAAATTAAAATAAGCAGTGAACAACTAGAGCTACTAAAACTTGACATCGAAATTTATGAACTTATAACGAAATTACTCAATTGTACAAAGTTAATCTGTTATTTTGGCAGTAAGTACCAATCGAATTCTTAAGTGCAGTAATACAGCAAGATTTTTGTTAACTGGAGAAAATAGGAGTAGGGAGGACAGTCGACTATTGATGGTTGGTTGCTTGCTGGCGATCATAATTGCTTCTATTATCTTCAGCTCTTGTTTTGATGAGCCGCGGTGGAGGACTTCGACGGACTCTAAGATTTATTTAGGTTTCAGGTGGAGGTTGTGGACTTCTCTGAGGTGTCGTTGTACGGATTGATGCTGTCGGAACCGATCTTGCAATGTCTGTTCGGGGTAACCAATATAAGTATTAGGTGAGTTACACTCACCATGGTTACAACTATACTGGTGCACTACATTTGACTCGTGCGTGCGTGTGTGGGGGTTGTTCGTTATAAGGAGGTTCTTGACTTTGGTGATCTTGTAGTAAATTTGAAGCTGGATGCGGCTGTCTTCTTTCGTTGGATTGATGTTCTACCTGATGATTGTTTTAAGCTGTTTCTCTTCTGCTTTGTAGTTGTTTGTCATTTGGCTCTCTTAGTAAAATATAACTGCGTTCTTAGCCCTCCTGTTTTCTGTTTGTTTTGTTTTAGCGGTGACAAATCTTTGAATTTCATCTCGATTACTTTAATCGGAAAATTGTTTTTTACTAGCCTCTGTTTGATGTTTTGTACTTCATTGTCGAACAGTTGCCAGGTGCTAGGTATTTCATAGGCTCGGTTTATTACAGTTTTGATGGTTCCTGTTTTGCATCATCTCGGGCAGTTACCAAAGTAATTGATGCATTCTCCTGTAGTCGTCTGTTTAGTATACACCGATGTTCTTATTTCTCCGTTATGTTTTTTCAGTAATGCATCTAAAAATGCAAGCCGTTCATCACGCTGTAGTTCGGAGGTAAATTTTAAAACAGAATGATTTTTAAACAAGGCTTTTGTATTCATGAGCTTTTGTTCGTCATTAACGAGCAAAAAATTATCGTCGACGTACCTAGCATATATCAGTGGTATAGCATCCGGGAATGATTGAAAGACAGATGTTTCCAGGTGACTCGTGTAGTAATTTGCGAAGCGAAGGCTACTTCCCATCATAACGCCGTCTGTTTACACGTAGAGGTCTCCGTTGATATTCTTGAATGGGGTTTGTGTAGTGCAGAGTAACAGCAGTTCCTTCATAATTTTCTTCGGAATGGCTGGAGGGGGAATTTCACTGTGATGGTATACGTTTGAAAGGATTATCTCTATGGTCTTATTCACGTGCACGTTAGTAAATATAGACTTTCTAGATCCAAGCTGCACATTTTACAGCTTTGATGTCCGAGGAATTCCATAGTGGATTGAAACATATATTGCTTCGGTAAGTATTTAATTATTATACTGTTTAGTTGCCTTGCCATATATGTATAAAGGTATTAAAGAAAAGGGGAATCACTGTATTTCAAGGCTTTGACCTAAGACTCTCAGACATCTATTAAAATCTAATCACTGAATCAGAAAGTAATATATCTTAAGCTGCACAGAATTTACATTCGAAGCTGATCAGGTTATTGCGAAAGCATAACTTTCAGCCCAAGTATTTATTGTCCATTGGTTCGAGTATCCCAGGTTTTTCTTAGTTCGGTGAAACGTGCTTCATATCTCAATAAACATTGCTTCACTTTGGCAGAGAGGCTCTAAGACCAGCAACTGTAAAGAGAACCATGCTGAACTGAAGCTGTTTCAGGCCGTGGGTATCAAGGCCCTGGAGAATGACGCCAGTTGCAATGACGAAGAGTAGAGAAACCAGGCCGTTGATGATGATTACTATGATCTGTGTGGAGAGAAAACGAATACAGTAAATAATACAGTATTCTTACGAACTGTCTCTTCTTTCCAAACATGTTCCTATATTCTTACAGTATTAAGGTAAGGCTATAAACTGCAAACGAATAAACCTAATTGCTGTGAAACTGGCGTAATGTCAACTATAACAGCTGGTATTCGGAAACTACTGCAGTAACAGATTCAAAGGCATTTGTTGGACCCTTATCATTCAGCTTTCTGTTGCTACCGCATTGCAGGCAAATATCATGTGCGAAACAATTATTTTGATTGAACTATAATCGTTTTCAAAGGATGCCATACTTTAGGCTTACCAGTGGCAAAGTACAGTGCGTCTTTGCTCCAGTACCCATCTACCTTCACGTGTGCTGAGTCACGATGTTGAGTGTCTACTGTTAGGTCACAGTTAGCAACAAAAGAGAGAGCCAGCAGCGAATAATATTTTCAGTGCACGTAACTGCCATCTGCTGGTCTGTCTATTACGCTTCTTAAATGAGAATCCAGCAAATTTTTGAACTTCATAACTTTCATATCTGTGGCATTTCGAATATGCCGAGGCAATTTGCTAAACAATCATAAACTGTCTTGCTGCCCGTAGAGTGATGCTATTAGAATATCTTGTTGCCGCGGCTTTGCCACTATCTCTGCTTTGAATGAGTGTATCGTAAGTCCTTACAGTTCTTTCTGAGTGTCTGCCGACAATCCGTTCATTCACAGCGATACGTTCTAAAATTTTGCGAACCTAATAGATAAAGCGTTCGAATCTGCATTATACTGAATACAATTGGAGACAGCTAAGTTGCTCATGGCAATCGTACTCTTGTATGCCTCTAATTTTGGCAGTGAACTATCTTCGGAAAGCTTCAAGATGCTTTAGCTGTTTTCCCCTACTCCACATCAAAGTGGAGAACAAAACCCTGTTCTCGACAGAATGAATTATTATTGCTTCCATAGAGTTACAATCACCTCTGTTTCGCGTAACGAGAAAGTACGTAAAACCCATCCACTCGACTTTTTTCTCAAAACGATAACTCTAGCTAGCCCTATATGTTCTTCGAAGGTGGCATTGTCGTGCATTCTCACTCAAGGGTCTCTTAAAATTGTCTTTCATCCAATTCCATCTCCTTCAGTGGTAGTATAAAGTGCTGACTTTTTTTGTATCTTAGCAGCTCAAATTTTGCTTCTTTTTGAAAGTCATAATTATTTCTGGGTGATGCTCACATTCATTGCATAAAGAATGAGCCGAATAAAATTACCACTAAGTAACTGTTGATGCAATCTTGACACGCTGGACCATTAAAAATGATTTCGACCCGAGAAGATCATTAGGAATTTTTATCCAGCTCCATAATCATACATGCCATATCGAAATTAATACCTCTGGTCTCCTGTCAGTGAAATTTAGGGTAATCAGTGGAGCGTTCAGGGTATCAATGAACTTGAGGCTTGACTCGTAGCTGTAGCGGCAATCCGAGCGCAGAAGTGGTAGTGAGTGGATGTGTTATCGTAACTGAGTGTCTCGTTACGTAATTTCTGGTAGTTGTGAATGCGGCAGTGATTCTTTGAGTCGCTTTGGCCTTTACACCGTTGTACGGACTTGGTAGCCTGGACGTGTGCAGGGAGGGTGTGGAAGCGGTAAGCAAAAACCGCATAAGGTGAGTGGCCTTTGATGTGCTGTTCCACGGTGCAGCACGGTTTCTGCATGCATCATTGACAGCAATGTAATTGACTGCGTGAGGTTCGTTTTGTGAAAGCACTGGTTGCGGCTGCGGTGTTTGTCTTGAGTAGGCACAAGTACGGTGGTATGCGTGACGTCAGTGTTGTGCTGCGCAGGCTCTATATACCATTTTACAACACCGAAATTTGGTATTATCTAGCTCTGAAAAGTAAACTCTGTCAAGATTCAATTCTTCGGATTTCATATATTGCTATTTAAGGATGAAATACAGTCAGGCATGGTACTAGATTCTACTTTTTCATGTAACTTTATAATTGAGGTTTAAGAACTCGATAAATGTCCTCCTGATTACAGAATGCGTGTATCTGCTAAATATGAGTAAAACTCTTCAACCTAAGTGACAAATCAGCAAAAAGAAGTCGGACCTAAGCAAGCCAGGACTTTGGCTCAGCTGCTGTAGATACGCACCGATAACATTTTCACACCTGCACAGCAGCAGATGAGAGTGATTATGCCCAGAACGAATGTCGAAATCTCGCGGGCCAGTACAGTAAAAAAGAAAGAAAAAAATCTTGAGAGAGAGTATAAAAAGACCTCTGAGGAGTAGAGCAGAGGCCCTTAGCTAGTAGCCCAAAATCTTAGCCAAATTTCTAGTAGTAACACTCGTGCAAAAGCGTTTATTCTTATTAAATCATAGACTATACTGGTCGCGTGGTGTACGGTTAAACATTTTGTGCTTCTTCATATCTTACCTCTGTCTGCTTGTACTGTCAAATCATAGACTACGCGCTACTTGACCACCCGATCAAATATGCCAGTGGGGCTTATGGAAAACCGATTATGCGAGCTCCTTTTCTATAGATACAATCCTTGAGTTTTCAAGAATAGTTTATTTTTTGTCTCAGGTCATTATTATCACACGCGAACGAAGTGAGAAACTGGTGACAATGCTTTCGTTGAAGATTTACATATACATATTTCTATATATATGTATTTGTCTGTCCACCCAATATGTGATCGAAGGAGTTGAGCAATGTTCATATTTTTTGCTGAGAGTTTGGTGAGTTGATCTAGATGTGACCAATGCCAAAAAACTAGGCATAGCTGGCTATCGAAAATGACGGCGTGAATTTGCCCCCACCGCGGGTGATAGTTTTACGCCACGAGGCGTTCTAGTGTTAATTGGAAATGATTTCATCGAGGTTGTATCAATTTGGTCTCTGCTCTAATTACGTGGAATGGATAGTCAAGCGTTCTGTGGTCTATTGTCAAACGATCATTTTGAAAGAAAACAACGGAATCGCGTCGCTTTGGATGCTAATAATTCAATGGGGAGTAAAACTTCCGTAGCAACAAACGATGTACATATGTACAGTATTATCAAATGGAAGTGCTGGACACGACATGAGTAGAAAGACTCATTGTTTAAATATATTTAAATACTAAATACTAGAGACATTTTTAAAATGCGTTGAAATACTAAACACATGAAATATATTTAGATACTCTGCAGAAACACATTCCAACTTTTTATTTCAGGCACTAACCTAGTCATGCATGTTTATAGTGTTTATGGATTGCCTCATTGAAATAGCTGCATAATTTGTGACGCACCTCTTGAAAAAAAGCTGCAAGTTATGCTCAAGACAACACAAAACTCAATAATTTACTGACGCGAGCTTGCAATTTGGCGCCTGATATCATTTCGCAAGCGTATTGAATTAGCCTGCTTCAGCTTCAACTTTTACTGTAGACCTCTGTGGTTGACCCTATCGAATGCCGCGCTAAAGTCCAACTGTACAAGGCATATCCCAGATTGTCGAACTAACGCTGGCTGTAAATGGTGTGACACCGATAACAATGCGTCACAACAACCCAAACCAGTTTTGTACCCAAACTGACTAACAGGCAGTAGTCCAGGAACCTCAGCAAAACGACCCAGCATCCAAGCCAACAGAGTCTCCATCACCTTTGACAAACGGGGCGTCAGAGTAATAGGTTGGTAGTTGGTAACATTGGGCGCCAACAACGGGGAAAGCTTCTTTGCAGCTTCAGAAGCCGGAAGATCACTCCAAGCTGAGTTGAGGAAACGCCAGCAAGTTGCTGGAAACATGCTTAACGGGTTTACACCTTCAAAAGGATCAAGGTCCTCTAGAAGCAGTTTCAAGGTACTAGACCTGAATGCCTAGGAATATAAACAGGGTTCAGAGTGACATCCGCGAAGCAATAACAACACATCTTTGTCCTGCATCCCGTCAAACTGAGCCCACAGGAGCTCCGCTTCAGGTAAGGGATCAGAAACGATACCATCACCGGAGCTAACAAAGGGCGGTAACGAAGGTCCAGCATCAAAGACTGAAACCTTTTAGCTCACTCCATCAACGATGTGGATAATCAATACTCAGAAGATATTTCCTGGAACGCTACTTCTGACGATTCTGTGCCCTTTCATACTCACATTTAGCCTCAGCTTTGAGTTCTACATAGGTCTGCCATAACGTACGGTCACGCGAAAGCCGCCAATCCCGAAAAGCTTCTTGCTTAGATTCGAAAGTTAAAAACGACACTGATCGTCAAACCATGGTTTGTCTCATGACCTCACAATAATTGTGCTTTTTGGAACGAACCTCTCCGCAGCAGAAACAGTCCAGTCGTAAAATTCAAAGGCACTATCACCATTGCAGAAAATCTGACGCCAAGGAAGCTCCCATACTCCCCGAGAAGTATCATCCCAGTTAGCTCTGTTCTTCAGAGCACCACTCTAATGGTGTCTGCCACAGAAACAACCTGGTTTAGGTTCAAGGACATAACAAGATGTGTGTGGTCTGAAGTGCCAACAAGGGAGCCAACTAGCAGCCAGCAAGTCCGAGGCATTAGCCATGACCAGGCCGCGACAATTGCCGGAGCTATGCATGGACCCACGAACAAGCTGCACTCAACTATAGTCAAACTAGGGTAAGGAGTCCGATGGGCGTGGCTAAGAGCGCTTAGCAACTTAACAAAATCTCACTTAAGAGCGTGGTATAACTTGTCTCAATTCATATAATTATATTTATATTCGAAAATTCAAAATGCATTATTAATAGATTAAATTTGGCGCTGCTGTGTTCAATTCAGCCCCGTCCGTAAAGTACTGCTTACTTTGGTTTGACTATAGATAAGGTGCACAACTTCAGCGCAGCCCCACCATGCCCATAAGCCGGTGAAACAGATCCCAACCAGTCAGCGTGGTGAGCATTAACATTCTCGGCGAAAACAAATGCCCACTTAGGAACCGTATTCTGGATGGAAGCGATCACTATCAGCAACTAATCTTACAGAGAATAATCAGTTGTAGGGCTCCGATACAGTGAAAACAATTATTCTGATGGCCATATTATTATTATTATTAAAACTTCACGCTTGAGCTCCCACGGACAGGTAATACAACCCAATTGAAGCATCTTACAACACAGGGAAGCCCAAAACGCTGCTAAAGGAAATCCAGCAAAAAACCATTAACAGCTGACTTAAACGCCTGCAGGGCAATATGACCAAAAGCCGATGCTGGCTACAAATTCCAAATCCTAGCCGACCAGGGCACGAAGCACCGACAGAATTGACTAGTTCGACATGCGACAGCCTCCAAAGTGAAAGAGTGCTCTCCACGCGCAGCACGAGTCTCTCTCCCAAAAACCTTGAGGGCAGGGAGAGAAGAATACAACCAATGCCTCTCATTATTGTACACCTTATAAAACATACATAGCTCTGCTACTCTTCTCTTGTGGGACAGGTTCACCAGATCATTAT
>LQNS02278170.1:10420182-10454792 GCA_001587735.2 Parhyale hawaiensis | reverse complement strand
ATTTCCGCGACATGTACACTAATTAGTCAGAAGTAATCGATGGCTGGGTACTCTGGTGACTGCAACTGTTGTATGTTCACATCGAACGACACAAATATTTCCCGAAATAGTGGTTAGTTATAGTTCTGCATTTCATTGGCACTGACGTTTTTAAGAGATATTTTTCTTCGCACATGCTGCCTAGTGAAGCTCTTGAACGAGTACATTCTAAAACTTATCAATGAACCTACTACTCGGCCCTAGATGACTGGCAGACCGTGAAGCCCATACAATATATATATATTTCTGAAATTATGACGGTCAAAAAACATTCATTTCGCGGTTAGAACTACTCGTTTTATGGCTCACGATATTGAAATGAAATTGATCGTAACTTTTAAGCAGGTAATGTAGAAACATAATTTGATTTTTTCAATGTGGCCAAAACTTGTATATATTTCAAACCGTACTTATATTGTAACTAATATATGCCAACGCACTATGTGCTCAGTTATTATTGAGTACAACTTACCGAATGATTTCCATGCTGCTGAGGTCGAAGCCGTGTTCATAACAGCATATATGATGAAGGACATAAAGCTCAATAAATACCAGCAACAAACTCCCTGAAAACAAGAGAGCTCTAATCAGAAATGAGCACCACAAGAATGATGGGACTATAACTAAAAAAAAAAAAAAACTACGGGAGCAACCCCCATAGGCACAGTGGGTTGTATTATTGCATGGGGTATGGCATCAGTGATCGGGGTTTTGTGCAAATTTGATTGCTACGGTACTTTAATAAAAAATGACATTTATTTGAATAGTTGCTGCATCACTTCTATTTTGGGTTGGGCAAGGTTAACCAAGTGAGACTGCAAGTTACTTTGAAAGTCAGAAACCCTACGGTTATAGGAAAAGAGTTCGAACATTCGACATCTTAGTGCAAAATTTACCTACTGAAGTATTGCCACTTCACAATTTTATAATCTATGCAAAAATTGCTACATGTTTATTATTGTCATGATAAAGCGCTCTCATAAACTAANCAGAAACCCTACGATTATAGGAAAAGAGTTCGAACATTCGACATCTTAGTGCAAAATTTACCTACTGAAGTATTGCCACTTCACAATTTTATAATCTATGCAAAAATTGCTACATGTTTATTATTGTCATGATAAAGCGCTCTCAGAAACTAAAGACTGAAACAAAAGCATGAACAGTCTACTTACTGCAAACCATGTATACTTGCTTTTTCAGGCTGAGAATTCAAAACTATAAACAAATGAATGAGAAAAAGTTCAGCCTAGCACATAGAAAAATCTTTCACTTGACTGGGCTGCGCACTTACCAACATCGCTCCCAAAAAAAGAAGAAATCCATCGCCATGCGTCAGGTGCAAACACCAAGGTATATCTTCTATGTTTTCTTCACTGCTGGTTGAGACGTCTTCGCTTCCGTTATCATTAGATGTGCTCTGTTGCTCAGGGCTAGCTGTTCCATCGAGATTGACGAATGTCACTGATTTAGTACGCTTCTGTGTTGTTTTCACGCCCTTTTCACCTTTTTTCGAGTGGGTTGCGTAATTGGTTTTGCCACTGACTGAACTAGGCCTAACTCTCCGGCTAGCTGTTCCATCAAGATTGACGAATGTTACTGATTTAGTACGATTCAGTATTGTTTTCACGCCCTTCTCACCCTTTTTCGAGTGGGTTGCGTAATTGGTTTTGCCTCTGACTGAACTAGGCCTGGCTCTCGGGCCCATCAGAGAAGAAGATCGTGGGGTACGGATGGGAACCATCCATGCCATGGGTGTGTCTGCTCTTTCCTCACCCATCTTAGTAAAATGTGCCTCCTTATTGCTCCTTNGAGTGGGTTGCGTAATTGGCTTTGCCTCTGACTGAACTAGGCCTGGCTCTCGGGCCCATCAGAGAAGAAGATCGTGGGGTACGGATGGGAACCATCCATGCCATGGGTGTGTCTGCTCTTTCCTCACCCATCTTAGTAAAATATGCCTCCTTATTGCTCCTTAGCAAAAGTTATTATTGTGTAGTGTAAAATATTACGCCGTTGGTCGTTTGATTTCATAATCGCTTTGGCAATGCAAAATCAAATTCAATGCTTGGCAGATGATTTTGTTGAATGGTTCAAATTAATTGATTTAGAGGCTCACATTATACGTACGAGCTAGTGGATATGACTTCTTTTGAACAATTAGAACGATCTTGGTTGAAGAGAAAATAAGAAGCAGAAATTTTTGTTTGAGAATGGCAAGGAAGCTAGGAATGTCATTAATTTGCTGTGTTACGTGGTAAATCTCTATACTGTACAACTCCTAAATTGGATTCCAGGGTCTATTGATATCGCAGAAAAAATTATAAAGTCAAGTCTGAGAGCTTTCAAATAACAGTTTTCCGGTCATTAGTTGATAGCACAGCTAGTGAAGCAGCAGCAGGGGTCGGTCGGTAGCTGGCTGTTTTGAATGGGGTGTGCAAACGGCCCTTTATTTCCTGGAACAGAAATTTTACAGAGTTAAAAGTCATAGTTTCAATATTTCACTATTTTTAGGCGTAGCGAAGTCGCTCAAGCTATCATTGGCTTGCAATTTTATCTATGGATAGTTCAAATCAGTTTATGTCGGACTGATACTGCGCTGTCTATCGACAGAGTGGAAGATGGAAGCCTATCCTTTTTGAATTTGATTTCATCTTGACTGTAGGCAGTACAAAGCCCGTATTTTTCAATTTTCACTTTGTCTCACTAATCATTTCACAGAACAAATTTACCGGCTCATATGCGAATATAACATAAAGTTTTGTAAAAAACCAAAAGGTTAAATAGCGTTCAAATGGTTTCACCTTTCCAATTTAGTAATTCCAAGATGATATTACAATTATAACCTTTATGAAACGCCACTAACTGAGCATTAGAATCAACGCTACAGTCACTATGGCGGCTTCACTAGGTGACGACACCTATCTATATATCTGAGTCAAGAATAAGGATTCATGAGTTAGCTGTAGGAAGGTCAGTTGATCTAAGCAAAATGGCGTTGAAACAGTTTCTGTTTTTCCAATATGGTTCGTCTTGCAGGAAATCTCTGCAACGAAGTTGTACTTGAGGTGGTTTCAAATACCATTTTGTGGAACAAGATTTAGTTCTTGGAAGTTGCAAGAGTGAAGCCATAAACACGTTTGAGTTGACTGAGTCATCAAAGTTAATCTCTAGTAAAGCCCACTCGGCTTGACTAGTGCTTGTCGCGCCTCCAACTTGATTCAAAATGACGAAACCACAAAATTCAATTAATGTCGAACCTTCAAGTCAAACAGGCTTGGCTTAGATTGACTTTGACAACCAAATCAAACGAGTCCTGATACACTCGTCTTGAGTGTCGAATGCGTTGACTTTGACAACCTAATCAAACGAGTCTTGATACACTCGTCTTGAGTGTCGAATTCGATTTATTCACCGCATCAATCAATTACGCTTTTGCTATCGGTGCGACTATATCCATAAGTATCAATTTTTTTTTGAGCCGTTGAACTCCTCCAGATAGAGACCGAAATTCCTATATTTTTTACAACAAAGCCAAGGCTGTCAACAACATCTCTGAAAAAGTTATTAGTTCTTGATTCGGTACGCAAAACTATAGTATTTAACTAAAGCATTAGTGCTCTTTGGGGTTAATGCATCGAAGAAAATCCAGTCAAGCTCATGAACTTGAGTTTTCAAAGCTAATAAGGGCGCTTTCTATTGGCTTCGGGCCCAAGCGTTCAAAACTTGACTTGAAACTGAAGCTTTAGTTATGGCGTTTTGACTGGTGCCGCAAGTGTTAGCAGCAACTCGATCACATCGAAAATTTCGAAAACTCCCGTTTCTTCAGTAAGATTAAGTTTCCGAAAGTCTGAATGGCAACCAACTCAGCGTCAATGCGTGGAAGTCAATTGAATGGATCGAGGCCACAGCATCTGCTTAATGTTTCGGACAAGTCAGGCCTCATTGGCTTAATTTATGTACTCAATCAAACGTCCCTGAAGAGTTGGCCAACAGGCTACCTCTCACGACTTGAGCCTGCGCAATGTTAGCATTTTGTAGACAGCTGAGCGACTGACGGACTCATCGCAGAAACATGTATCGAGCAACCCAGTGCATTGCTTTCCTGGAGTGTTGTGTGTAAGACGACGCCTCACTAACTTAATATTATTGAAAAAGACTCACAAGGAACCAATGGCTTTGCTCAAGTTACGAATTAAGTAAAATCCTGCGTAAATGTAAAAGAACAACTACCTACGAGTATTTTTCCTAATAAATGCAATACGGTATCGTAAGTGTAGTACCAGACCCACAACTATGGCTGCTTACGAACAGCATTAAAATATTTGTTTCTGCAAACTAATCCGTTATCATTTAGGGCTTAAAACTCAAGTAAAAGTGCCCAATCGACTTTCAGAATTGTTTTCCAGCTCAAGTTAAGTCGTTAAGCTAAGTCTTATTCAGTTTGAGGCTTCAATCGATGACACCGTTGCTGAGGCTGTTTGTTAATCTAATTATCCGCATCGCCGGTCACCTCACAACAGCGCTACCCCTGCCGAGTATGATGATCATACAATGGAAACTCTGCTATAGATGCAGCTGTTATGGTTACCCAGAGTTTCTTGGTTACGTTACCACTGTCGTCGCCTCACATTGCCTCAATGCACTTGCAAGTGGCATTGTGGTACTCCCCTGCAGTGTATTCATTGCAGAACTGCGAGCATCCACCTTAGATTTCTGCAAAGAAATGATTAGAACAATAATTGATTTCGCATCAAACAGACACGAATGTAAGTTTTATGTTACATACAATTCATAAATGTATCTTTTGGCCCTAGTGGAAGCGAAACCATTTACTGCAAATTCAATAGTATATGTATAAGTGACATGCGATTACTTTTTGAAGTTTTGACTATCGCAAAGTGCAAATGTCTTGTTTAAATTCAGTCGTATGGGCGGTAACCTCGCTACTAATTCTCTACTCTTATTTTCTTCAATAAGCTTCACTTAATTACTGTTTTTGTTTTCATGCTGAACCTCTATTTAACTTTATAACAGCAAAAATCTGGATTAAAGTTACCTGCTCCTATGGCTCGGTGGTTGAGCTTCAAATTAAAGTGTTCGAAAAGGAGCAGTTGAAATTACTACCGTAATTGATCACGTTTTGGCGAATTTTTCATAGAGCAAAACATCAATTATGCCGATGTTCGGTTCATGAGAGTAACTAATTACTAGGGACCGGATTTCCAGTCGTTAAAAAATAGTCAAAATAGCACTGTAAAGATGATCATTATAGCAAGAAAAAATAGCAACAAAAGTCCTATAAAGAAGCTATGAAGATCTAATAACCAGCACAATAGTCGTATAAAAAAGCAATATAGTTATTAAAATGATTTCGTTTTCTATCATATATGTTACAGAAAATATATTTAATGGTACACTATCTTTAAGTATAACCAAATTCCATTCAAACTATTTTCTTTTTTAAAAACAGGGAACATAGTATCTGCTATGGTTACATGTGTTCTCATTGCTAAATAGCGAAACATTTTACTTTAACTCATTTTATAACAACAGTTTGATGCGCAATTTACTCCGAAGTAGGTATTTTAATTTTACAAGTATTTTAACGTGTGCCATTTATTTCACGTATCAGAAGAGGTTGTACTTGCACATAGATTGCCAAATTGATTTCAGATGAATATAATTAGTTTTAAATATGAGAGGGCGTGGTGAGTTGAATATTGCCATGATTTCTGATGAAATTTTCTATCATAAGGACTCTTTCAATTAAATAAATATAACCCCAAATACTATACCCATATATAAAGCAATACGGATGCAGTGACATGATGGTGTTTGTTTTTCCGGATTATTATTTCCAATTTTTTTGTGGTTTTTCATCTAGGATTCTTTAATACAAAGCATTCGCACTTATTTTTTACTGCGAGCCCTACACTGCCATAGGCGACGCTCATATTTTGTAGGATTCCCTTGAACACCCCTACTGCATATACCATGTTTCAGTTCCGCTCTTTTAGTTTCTTTATGGAGTTTGGCAGTGTTGAGAAGTTGGCAGCTATGTAGATGAGATCGTTTCTGAGTGAATGATCATCCAATAGCTGTGGAGACAATTTAATTGCTCAGGCCTCTTGAGGGTCGAGTAAACGAACGACGCTTTTATGATGTCGAAATTATTAGCATAGTACAAAGCTGCACTTCGCTAAGTCCCCCATCTAATGAGCAGTGATTGTGGTAGTGGTGGGGTGGGGATGGGGGGGGGGGTACGAAGTCAAGAGAAAATCTCTTCACTTTTGAAATTAAATCGTCAACACTAGGGAAGTTGAATTTGATTTTTTCTTCAATTCGATGCAAGCTATGGCACAAATACGTGAAATGCACTATATTAGGATACAATACACGAAGCTATGTAGCAGCCCGCTTCATGTATAAAGCTGCGTCCGTGACCAACGACAAGACGTTCTCAGGAAGCAAGCCATCTGGCCAGAGTAAAGCTACTTAAGCTGCAAAAATTGAGCTATTTTACTGCTATTTGTCTGGTCTAATTGTTGTGTACTGAGCAAATAAATTTTACATGCTTCTTCTGCTTCATTATTTCTATTATCATGTTAGCAATCTATTGATCTGTGATGTCTGTTTCTATGCTCACCTATAATATACTGTTGCCTACTTTCGTTCTAATTTTGCTCGCGGTGGTGTTGCCGCAGTGAACACCTACATATTTTATTCTGATATAATTAACTCATGTGGCACTACATTTCCTGTGTAATGTTTTAGAAAACTTTTGAACGATCTTTTCTCCAATTTCCAGATAGGAATATTGCCATTAAACTATAGCCGCACACAAATCTAAATCAAATTGCTTCCTTTCTGCATTCGCTGCAACCACATTGTTCTGCTGTTCGTTTTCTACACCACTTCCGCCATGTCGTAAATTGTTCCTACGCTTAGCTGCTTTACGATGAGCAATTATGATAGATTTTTTGCTCTAGCTCAATTTCTTATCACCAGCAATACATTTCAATTTATCACCATCTCCTGATAACGCATCACTCCCAAATTCTTCGACCAATTCTGCAAGAATAGTGAGTTTAATTGACTGCACTTTAGGCATGTTTGTAAGCTTTAGTTAGTATTATTATTGAACTAATTGGTTCATGCAATAAGTCAACAGCTTTGCCATAAGTGTCTCTACAGTGTTACCAAAAGTTAATGGTCATTTGTAGTCATTTATCCCATTCATTGTCATTATAGTTAATGCTATTTTTCAAAAGTCATTATAGTTAAATGCTATTTCTTTGTAGTCATGATATTTAAATGCTATTTCTTTGTAGCCATGATAGTTAAGTGCTTTTAATGGTATTTTTTCATGGTCGTTATAGTCATTACAGCATTTATAGAATAAAATTCACTGCTGGAAATCCGGTCCCTATTAATTACATATCTTTAGGAAACTAAGAACCACCAAAGGTTTGCTTACCCAGATGCTTTTTGTGCATCAATTATTATGATTGAGCATATTGGAGTGTTGTGGTAACACGTATTGAACGTAGCTTTCATGTTTATAGTTTCCGATATTATATCTCCGGAGTGTGGAATATGAAAATTTTAAGCGATTCCCTAATGAATACATTCTGTCAAGTTAAAAAAAGCATGGGCAGGACATCAAAAATAATTTTCATACTTATATAAGTGGGACACATGAACCGTCTATGAATATTATCAAGAGATCCGTCACAATTTATAAACTGTACGTACTTCACTTGCGTGGTTTGGTGATCACTGTTAGGCAATGCACCAGCTTTTCCTTGCGTCACATGTATTCAATTTCAGCGCACAAACATTACAACTCCAATTTCATACTATTCTTTATTATAAGTAACTAGTGTCCCGAGCCGTCATTGTAAATGACGGTATATTGGGTTATTAATGACTGGTGCACGTGTACGATAAATGACGGCAGTAAGTTAGCCCTTCAGGAAAACCCCCGCTGGCTTCCTCATTTTTCCCCNTTTTACATTTTGAAATCTGAATTTTCTCCTATCTTATTCCCATAGAGCGTGACAGGAAAGATATAAATGTATAAATAAATAAATAAATAAATAAAAACACGACGTGAATTATTATATAGTAGATGAGCCGGGAATCCAAGATGTCGGTACCATTAGATATGCAAGTCAACTTGCTATCAATGTAGATCAACTGCTTTTTTTCATATTCCTAAATACTTTGAGGTTAGGGAGAAGCCAAAAAGCAAAACTCATCATTTAATGCTGATGAAAAGTAATAATCATAAGAACAGTAAACTTTATAAACGGCGCTGGAAATAATGCTACCTTAAATTGAAGCTTCAGTTGTCCTTAATGAGAATTAAGATACTTAACGCATTTAGGCCCAACGACTAGCGTCATATGTATAGGTTTATAAGGCACTAATAATAATATTGTTCGCACGAGACCCATGAAAAAAAAAAAAAGCTTCTGTGTCAATACATTTCCCGTAATATCAAACCAGCTTCAACTTGAGCATTGGAATGGCGAAACGACATGCTTATAACGGCGTTGACATGAAGCAGAAAAGCCGAAATGCTTGTAAACGGCTAGAAATACACGAATTCAGACGAGTATGCCGAACAAAATAATTATTAATTTCTAATGCACCGATCCGCTGTGGAAGTACCATTAGAACGTGAAGTAAAGTAAGACTCTCATTTGTGATGGGTGCCTGACTTTAGAAATGTGGTTAACTCATTCTTTCAAGCCGTTATATAAATGTTACACTTCATATAAGGTTATTCCTACGAGACAAGCAACTGAATTAATAAAAGAACGGCTTGAAAGTTCTGTGAATCATAGAGGGGGGTCAAATTTTACATTACGTGTCACACTATGGGCCTGATATGAGAATTTCAGTAGAGGTTCTCTTAAAGATAATTCTGTGCAAGTGTACGGGAGAATCACAAAAAATATGACAGGCTCTATAATTCTTTTGACTACTCACATTCGCTATTTTATGAGGCAATCTAGTTTCATCTTTCATCACTGTCTCCACATCTGCACTCGCCCTGCTGCCAACCCCACAGCAGCGTTACCACTGCTGGATACGATGACCTCCGAGTGGAAGCTGCCACCAGGTCATGGAGTCTCTGGAATCGACGCTGTCGTTTTGGCTACCGGGAGTTTCTTAGTAACTTCCCTACCGTCACTGCCCCACAATGTAACACTCCCTCTCAAATACTTGACGTAAAGATAGCACCCTGATTTCTCTATATCCAAATTATGATTTAACCCTTTCGACGCAGAATTTTTCCTGCTAAATCCAGAAACATTCTAGCAGGTTTTAGGGTCAAATGGGATAGTATTGAATGCTCTTGCTAGGCTGGTAGTGTTTTTCTTGAATTTAGTGAATTTGCAGATGTATAATGTTTATAAATGCATCCAAACTAATGTACTTTTTCCTTATTCGCGTAGCTAAGGTAAAAGTATATAAAAACAAGCTTATTGAAAATAACTTCACTCAATTAGAATCAATAACTCTTTAATTTTCAAGCAGAAATAGATATTACGGGTGACTAGCCATTCAAAACTAGAATTGTGGAGCACATCTGTGTTTCATCAGAAGGAAAGAATAACTTTCAAACTTTTTTTTAAGTTTCAAACTGTATTTGTTTACAAAGAGAACCTGAACTTATATAACTGCTTAAAATTCAGTTGAAGACTCAAGTTACTAGAAATGAAACATGTATCAATTAATGATTCAGTTCTTTGAGTAATATATGATGTAACTTTACATTGTGTTTGCAGTTTTGGAATTTTCTGTTAATTCAGATGCACTTGATGTCATGTGAATTATTACTTATAATGGAATATATAGCTGGCAGTAGATGAACCAACAGGCCCATTCATTGCAGCCGACTCCCGCTTCTGCAGTCTATAAGCTAATGCCGTCATAAAAAAAAATCAAATGTCCTACGGAAATCCACCGCCAAGCAGCTGATTGTGCTGGAATAATTAGATGCAGCAGAACCACAAAAATTCTGGGATGCTGGAGCAGATTGGATATTAATGATATTTTGTTTCCATTTTACTTAATTTTACTTGGATAACTAAAATATATACTGGGCAGTGCAGGGTTACTGACGTACAGTAAACATCAAGATTATCCTTGCATTATTGCTTGATTCGCGGAATGCAGTCGATAGCCTTCCCGGTAACACTGGCTGCGTGCGTCCACTTTCTAGGCGACATCTGAGGCTATCGATTCTACATACGAGATGGCTGGAGCACTGAACTTAACGCAACTCCAGTCCGGTGTAGCATGCAGCAGTAGGGAGTCAAGGATCACTGTGCTTACACTATATCTAAATACGGAAAGCCGTTAATACTTTTAATGGACGGACGGAAGGTAATAATCTATCAGTGAAGTGAAACAGACCATCATTTCCTGACGAGGAAGTGCTGATGGTGCATAATTGTTGAGTATTATGAAATACTTCAACTCATGTCACTAGGCTGCCTGCTGTATGTAGAACTGGAGGGAGTAGCCAGACCTACGCACGTGTTTCTCGTAAATATGTTAGCCACGAAAGGAAAAAGTTTACTATTTTCGGTGTGACATGTGATGGCTACGAGGATACCTGACTTATATATTTTGTCTGGTAAAGACTTTTGGTCCACCTCATTGCAATCTTTAGTGCTATAAAATGTTTGAGAAGTGAATACAATTCAATCTCGGCCTATAATCTGGGTAGCTCCTTCCCGCTAAACAGAGTTACGTTAAAAGCCGGAAACCCTCTTCTAAGTGTCAAAACTTTACAATGAGCAGGAGCTGCTAAACTAAATAGTTTCACCTCAGTCTTTCCTTTCCTTTTGAAACCTGGTAAAGTTTTTGCTCCAAATATTCTCTTGCTATACGGTTACCTGCGACTTAGAGCATCAACTTGGTTCCCTTTTCAAGCACAAAACATTCAATTTCTAACAGACCTGATGCTCATATTTTTCTTCATAACAAAATCATTATTCTCACTCTTCCCAAAGCTTAGTTCTAGAGCGTTTAAAAAGAACGAACTCAGCACAAAGTTAAAGAAATTTCTTTTACTGAAAATCATTCAATATGCAGCGTAGTTCTGTACATTCTGATTGAAACCTAATGGTTTCTGCTGGTCAATCAGATTCAGCTTTTTCTCTTCGGAGCTTATGCGCCTACTTGTCTTATAAGTTAATGTACTAGACTTGGGCTCAAAAGGGCGGGCAATTAACTGCGTCATGTCATGTGTAAGTTATTACAGAAAAATTACACTAAATGATAGTGAGGCGAGTTCTTTTTATAGATGAGCAGTGACGGCATTTGAAGTACCTTTGTGTAGTAAGTACATAATATATAGATACTATGAGATAGACTGGAAGAAAGAATTCTATTGTGAAATAAAACAAGTAACTATAGAAAAGGAACCCCAGTTCAAACAGATATATATATATATATATATGCATGAATGTCTTGGAATACATTAGCACGATATAAATAGATATTAATATAATATCTAATTATCCATGGTTGACAAATTCTCTGATATTCTAGTGCTGCCATTTATAGTTGTATAGTTGGAAGCCATTTATAGATGTATTCCATGCAATATAATTTGTTAGATTGTGGATAATAACGATAACGGTTTGTAAACAACCTTGACATGCCAATAGATATCATTCATTTCGCCCCTCTATTAGAGTACGTTGAGATAATAAAGTGTATCGGATGGATTTCCAGCTAGTCCTTATAAGCTATATACTTATAAAACTCTCGGTGGTGAAGTGACAACGGATCAGCATCGCACCAATGGAGGCCCGGGTTCGATTCCCCGGACGGCACGCTACGGATTTACACTGCGTGGAGCACTCCAGCATCAAGAAGGCCAGGCGAAGCACGGGGAGGAATCCCAAATTGACTCTCATCACGGACTGCTTCTCCTACTCTTCATACTTCAAGTTTTTCAAAATTCTAGAATTAAGGCTATAAGAAAACCTCGATAGGTGTATCCATTGTACCCTGTTTACGAGATAATAAATGATGTTTGATTTGCTTATTTGTATTTCACCGTGTGCACAATCTCTGTTATTATAGTGTTAGCTATGTCACGAATCGAGCTGAAGACAATAGAATACTTGGAATAGGCTTTTCACCACCTGTCATTTACAAAACTATGAATGCAAAGAACGTAATGGAAAATGGCTTTGGACAAGTGGTGCCTACCTACGGCTCCGGAGCCCATCCCCCTGATGATGCAGAAGAAGAAGCTATGGATATGAGGACAGTTGAAGCTGCTTCCTCTCTGCAGATTTCCCTGTGGTGTTACAGGGCTGCTTTCCGTATGTTTCCCAGTCATGCTCGAACTTTTTATTTCCTTTTTGCACTGAAGAATGACAAAGATTATAGTTTCGTTTTGCAATAGGTTTTGATATTTGTTCTGCTATGCGTAAGATTCCGAGTACCGGTCCAATTTCTACTCAATGCAACGTGTGAAATTTCACCACACAAGAGCGACGAGGTGCCGGAGACGGTTATCGCATCGCAGGTCAGTGCTATCGTCTAGCGATACTCATGAGAAAAAGGTGCGAAAAACCGACAAGTTGCGTCTTTCTCTCACTTGCTGATGCTTCAAAATCCTATAACGCGCCCTATTTCACTAGGCAGTACATTTCATTTTATCTCATTATATATTTGAACTTTTTGTTATAGCAGCTCATCATTCGGATAATTGCTGCAAGGTTAACACTATAGAGATCGTTCTCCTAGAAAACGCGTTATTTAAATTAAGCGTCCTATAGGAAGGACGCGATCCTTATACGCTTCATAGTGTAAACTCGCTGATGGTCAACCTATTCTTCCGTGAATTACACCAACTTTCTGTGAATATCGACATTTGGCAGGACTCAGTTTAAGCGTTATTTCTCTTTGGTTTGATTACCCGTTCACTGTATGCTGGTGCAAAAGGTAGTCTCGGTTCCTAAGATCATCTCAGCACTGATGAACTTAAACTTGGTTGTGTTGCATTAAAACTGCAACGTTGATACAACTGGCTTAATCTGTTGGTTTGGTGTTGTTGTTTTCTTTAATTTCCTCATTATTGGCATTTTCAGCTCATTCTATGCGTTAAATACAAATTGTCCGTTTTTTAACGTGTTGCGTCATTCAAGTTCATTAAACAGAATCTATATGTACTGAGTTTATCATCTATAGCGTTCAGAGATCATGAGCAAATCGATACATACGATTTTTCATCATCACTTCAATGATCAAAATCACTATATGTACTCCACTATTACCATAGAAAGCCTGAAAATGTTAGAACACGCACACCATCTTTTTTTGGTAGCTTAGCTGGTTTCCCTCCGGACGGTTTATCAGGCTATAAATATTCTACAAATAGGCTATTCCTCTCAAAACTAGGCTATAAAATTATGGGATATGAACATAATTTCAAACGGATGAAAAATATAAGCAAAAATGTAAGGGAATGGTGTAATAACTGAGTGCGCGGCGTCATTTATTCGAACGAGCGGCGTATCTACGTGTGGACAGCGACAGAAAAACTTGACGCGCAGCTCGTGTTCGTTTAGATGATTGAATCCGTTACGATGATTACGTGTGAACTCGCTCTAATAAGTTACACGGGCTCGTTCCATTGATGCGTCAAAGTCAATCCAAGCCAAATATGTATGTGTAAAACCTTACCCAGAGCATTTGGCTTCGTTCCAGTACAGCGAATTAGAGGCGATAAATTTGAATCAGTTTCGTTCGAGTCAATAGAACGAAACGTAATAAGACGTGCTACTTCAATTTTAATTTATTTTTATGCTTCGAATCTATGCTGCAGGTCCAGGTCGTGATGAAAAATGAAACTTCTGGCTTGTGCAAATGGCGCGTGTCCCGGCCAGAAGATTACTTTAATCTGTAATTTTTTTACAGGCTTAGAGGTCCACCTACTGAGCTCCATTGTCGTTAATTTAGTAGAAAACGTAGATAAAAATTGAGCTGTATTCTTGAGATTCATATTTTTGTATAAGTGATCTAGTAGAGAGGGACGATAGGCTGTTACGGTGACATCATGACAGCCAGCGGATCGACCGACCCCCGAAGTGTCGGCACCAGGCGTGTCAGCTTCAACAACGCTATTGACCCCCACAGTGATGACCCCTTCATTGGCGACAATCAAAACCAAAATAAAAAGAGATGCTTGGACTGTTTGCATCACCTTCATTTTTTTATACTATATATTTACATGGTAAGTTTAAAATTACATTCAAAACTTAAGCCTGATGAAGACCAGAGATAGGTATGAATTTGGTAGATTGCTATTATACTAGTGACTAGAGCATCAGCATTTTGGTCCCTTTACATAATCACAGCTATAGTAAGTCCACTAGTATGGTGAACAGAACATAACCAGAAAAACAGCATTTCCTTTGGCTAGGTTATCTATTAACTATATAACGATTGCTACTCTGCTGGTGAAACACCTTGCAGCCTTGAATACTCTGTCATTCAGAAACGCAAATGCTAGAAAACGCTCATGAAACCTCTACAATGCTGTTTAACGTCCAGGCAAAGTAATTAAGATGTTTTTCTCTCTAACTGCCATTTCACAGCTGTTTTTGGCAGTTGCCAAAGTAACTGTTTCACCTCTGATATGCAACAAAATTTCATTGAAACTACAGCAATATAGATAAGTAAAGTGATCAAATAATTTCACAGAGATGGTGTAAGAAATTACACTAAAGGAATACTAATTTTCGTTGTAGGTAGAAGGTAATCAGGAATTGAGTAATGCCGAATGAACAATCTTGCGATGAAGCGTTACAGGAAGGAATCAATTTGGTTTCAAATCCTAAATTAGATATACTAACCAGTAAAACTTAATAAACAGAAGGCTTCTTGGCGGCGTTATGAGTTCGTCAACTTACGTTGCGTAATAGAGATCTTAAGCCTGTTATCTCTGAATTGTAATTGCCAATAAGTTTTTGTTTTATCTTGGTGACACAGAATTAAGCTCCGACAACAACATAATCTCCTTAGCTGAGGGAGTAATCACATTGCAGGGATGGCTGCTGTGAATGGTCCTGAAAGCTCATTTTTTCCCGCAAAAACTATTTTGCCAGCCACGCTCTCTGAACCTGATAGTTTTGGTCTTTGGATACGGAAGTTTCATAGATGCACACTTTCACTTGGCGCGTTTCATGGTGACGCGTGGCTTTTGGTCGTCCTATGAAGAATTATCCAAACAACAGTGTTTTACTAGAGAAAGTACTATACAGTATATTTTAATATCCGTGCTGTAGTAAATCAAGGTCACCAGGCTACAGAAACCAAAGCGGTGGAGGAAAGATGTTAAGTTCTTCTTTACCTACATCTGATGATACATCACTTACAAGAATTAGCTGAAGCTGGGGAGCAGCTAAGGTATAGCCGTTCCGAAATGGAGAACAAATATTGCAATGATCCAGGGTACAGGCAAGTAAGGACCAGTGCCTACACAAGTAATAGCTGAAAGTGATGCTCTAAGTAGTATAGCTTTTATGCAGTACACTTCCGCCGCTGGTTGGAGCAGGCAAGAGCTACTGTTCGAGTCTGACGGTATATGATCGTCGGCTGGATAGTGCGTCTATGGTTTCCGACCTAGCCTATTGATATAACGCTTTCGACGTGGCTAATTACCGTTCCAGTGCCAGGTCAGATACCTCCAGTATTCCACGAACAAATGGAAATCGTTTAACTCTACATATGTTGAAATTTTTTACAAAATCTTGCATGTGCAAACCAAATAGAAAATATCAAGTCGGTGCAGAAGTTTCTGCCGACTTTTAAAGCTTAAAGTGAGAATGAAAAATTGTTTTTGAAAAATTTCATTCACAACAATAACGTCCTTTGATCTCCATAATGTAATTCCATCTGTCACTGAGTTTATAAAAGCCTCGCTTGTGTTGGGTTGGAAACGAAGTCTTCCCCGTTTTTTTAGTTAAACGTTTTTGATAGGTTTAATAAAAAATAACCACTAAATCATCAATAGTATGTTCTCCATGGCTGTTTACAACCTTTTCCCTATGTTTAACAAGATTTTCAATACCTATTTGGTAAAATGAACTTAATTTTGAGTCGGAAAACTTATCCCCAACCAGGACTTCAATTCTGCATCAGTATTGAACACAACTACGCGCTTAACACACCTTGGTGTACAGACACCATTTTTTCCAGTAACGCTTGTGGAAAGGAATAGTTGCCTATGACCATGAGTTGTCAGGTGACGAACAACTGAATCGACGAGATTATGGCTCATTGATGCAAACCCTTAATTGCACGACCAAGACAAAGTGAGTCGTTGAGGTCAAAATCTCAATTTTTGAACTTGGTTTGCACTAACAAACGGTCCCTTCAGCTATATCACCCTCTCCATACACAGCAAAAATATCATGGGCAACTTTTGCGCCCCTAGAACCTTGGATGAAAGTAAAAGGAACGAAATTTCGAAAATATTCATTTTTCTGCACTAGACAATAAGCAGAAATCAACTTTAAGAATACTCGGAAGCAAGAAGAAGAGACTACAAAATATGTTATGAAAGTATTGGTTCTTGGAAAAAAAAAGTATCAGAAGATGGAGAGACATAATACATTTCAAAATGTAAAAAAAAGGCAATAACCTAATTATGCAACCCAATAAAATTCTGTAGAGTTTTGATACAAAATATGAATCTAACTGATTCTTAGTCCTTTCTCGCGATGTCAACTGAAGGCCATTTAAATTGTTTTGTAACTTCGAAATAAGTTAGAATCCCATAGAGCTAGGTGCATGAAGAGATCATGTTGGCTGGGGAAATCTTCTAAATCAAATTCTAGTTGGGAGCTTTTGTCAGTAGCGACGTCTGTGGCGAGTATTATCATGAAGAAAGATGACTCCTTTTATGTTGACTGAAGGAGGTCGCTTCCGAATCAAAGCAGCTTTCAAACGATGAATTTGATTTAAATAAAGATTAGCAATAATGGTTTGATTGTTGTCTAAGAGTTAGAAATGGATGATCCCTCCAATACCTCCCTTGTACAATGCATTTTTTTGTTAGGGGGTATGGAGTCTTGCTCTCGGTTGCTGAACTGGTCTTTCTCCTCAACTGTATTTCTACGATCGCCGGCGTTTCACGTTATGGTAGAGTATCCATTTCTGATCACCTGTGATGACGCTTCCCCCCTCCCCCAAAAAAAGGTATCTGAAGGGGTCGTAAAAGCAAAGATTCACAACAACGAACACGTTGTCGTAGGTTCTCTGGAGACTTCATGCGGGACCCATTTACCGAGTACTGAAATCTTTACCATTCCTTACAGTTTGTGTTTTACAGTTGTATGGATTATGTACACTGAGGTGGTTAGCCAATTCCCCATAGATTACCGTAGAATATTCAGTTACAGCGGATTGCAAGACGGAATGATTTTTTGAAGACCACCTTTAACTACGTTCTTCAAATTGAATTCCCCTTTCCGAAAACGGGGAAGCCGTGACCTGCAATGTCCCATCTTCACTGGATTATTTCCATAAGCACCCTGAATATTATATACTGCTACAGTTGAACTGAAACATGTATTAAAGTTGTAGGGCACAGCGTGTCAAAGGTGTTTTTTAGCTGGGACGACCATGGGTGCAAATATTGCAGAAAAGTGGGAATGATGCTTTACTGTTCTGAAAGAAAAGTTAAAAATTTCTCAAGATGTTACGTTTCAGTAACGAGAATAAGCATAACATGAATAGAAGTTATATCAAATTTCATTGTTATATGATTAAGCAGTTCTTTTTGTACCGACCTGACATTATGAAAGGATATTGAATTTGGAGACTATTTGGAGCCTATTAAATTGATATTTAACCGAGTCCAAAATGCTGACATACGTGTCAGACGAAACTATGAGTTTAGAAAAGAGATATGTAGCTATTTGGTATCCATCTCCGATATCAAAATAGTTTTATCTTCAATTAATAATGCATGCACTGAAGTCTGATCTCCAGCAAATATATTTCAATTTATAAGTACCTTTTAATACCTCTAAAAATCGTCGTGAGAACCATTGGGTGCGATACCTTCCACAGCTACGAATACCTCTTACAGGATTTACAAACTTTTAACCGCTAAAGCATCAGAGCCACCTTAATCTTTCATGCCAAAATAATTTTAACCTCTCGGATCTCCACGTATCTGCAGTAATAAATCGTGCTTGTAAGATCATCTAGTTCGCTTATTTTTTTTTTTAATCTCCTTTTCTTGCTAAAAAAAAAATCGAAATGGTACTGGCATGAAGGCAATAGCTCATAGAGGGTCGGAGCGCGGCTGTCTGCAAATGGCCCTAGCTGTTGGTCATTCTACTGCCAACAATAAAATTCACTTAAATAAAATGCATTAACTGCATGTAAGTCCATCCATTAAACAGGACGATATCCGTAGTTATACTGTATAACAAATCACGGGCTTTAGATAATTTGAAAACGAGAAAATTCACCATCAGCATTTGAATGCAATTTTTTTACTTAATGCGCTTACCGAGAGAACAGTAACTGTTTGCCCCTAGCAAAAGTGCTGCACATGGTAGAAGCAGCGAGCTCAAGTTGAAAACTTCATTTCTCGAAAAAAAAAAAAGAGATTACATTTCTGGAAGTCTCAAAGGCAACCGATTAAAAGCCAATGCCGGAAACTCAACTCAACTTTTCGAAGCTAATGCACCTGTTTGAAATTCCGGCAAAGTCAATCCTCTGAGGTTTAATTTTGACGCTGAGTCGAAGATACCCGTACTGTACCTTCGATAGGTATTGTGAAACAAAGTTGAGCCCAATTAATGGGCATGACCGGTTCAGAATTACAAATACGAGCGTTGGTTAAGCTGTTCTTGGGTCGAGTTTCAGGAGGTACGTTAAGCTCAGATCAACTTTACTCGCTGGGGTAAACTAGCTCGGTGTTTGGAAACACTGAGTTAAGCAATCTGAGTTCATATAATTAAGAACTACGACAGTAATAGCAACTTGAAACTGGGCGAAGTATAGTATATATCTGTTACGTAAGTTTAAACATATGATTGATCACAAATTTACTCCTTCAGGTTCTAGCTTAAATAACGGGTATCTCCATTTGAACTCTTCAATTATCAGGAAATGAAGTATAAAGCATTTTGTCAGGATTAAATTACACCATAATTGTCTATTGCTTATCTTTATCCACTGTGAATTATTTATTAATGAGTTACCTCCACCACGAGGTTATGTTTTCGTTGGGTTTGTTTCTTAGTCTGTCACCAAGATAACTAAAAGAATTATGAATGGATTTTGACGAAATTTACAGGAATTGTTAAGTTTGTTAGGAGGAACAGATGATTACCTTTTGGTGAAGATCCGTTAATCCGTTTGTCTGTTTATTTGTCGACCTCGTTTTTCTTATGCTATAACTCAAAAGTTATGAATGGATTTTTACGCAAATCCCCCGAGTTGATGGGTATGTCACGAAAACCATATGACCAAATTTCTGTGATGTTCCGCTTGTTCAGTAGTTTGTCTCTTTTTTTCCCATTTTATGCTTCTCAGCACATTAACTCAAAAAGTTATGAATGGATATTTATCTAATTAACAGGAGTTGTTATAAATTTTGAAAGACATAGATGATCAAATTTAGGTGCAGATCGATTGATTCGTTTGTTTGACTTATGTTCGTCATATTGTTTGTTAGCAGCAGAATTCAAGACGTCATGAACGGATCTGCGTAAAAATTTCAGACTGTTAATGCGATCACAGGGCACAAATAATTAAATTTTGGTCTTGATACGAAGGAAATCATGGTTACAGAGCCAATTTGTATATTTTTTTACCGCTGCCTTGCTTGGCGTAAGTATGCGCTCTCAGAGTGCTCTAGTAACCTTCACCAAGGAGGTTATGTTTTCGTCGGGTTTGTCTTTTCGCGTGTTCGTCTGTTATCTTGATTGTCGGTCTGTCACCGAGATAATTCAAAAAGTAATATACGGATTTTGAAGAAATTTACTGGGATTGTTAAGTATGTTAGGAGAACAAGATGATTAAGTTTTGGTCAAGACAGTTTTTTTTGTTTGTCTGCCTCATTTTTCAGATGCTCTAACTCAAAAATTTATCAACGGATTTATACGAAATTCACCTGAAGGGTTAGGTATGGCACGAAGAGTATATAACCGAATTTTTGTGATGATCAGTTTGTTCGCTCATTAGTTTGTCATCGTTTTTTAATTCTATGCTTGTTAGCTCAATAACTCAAGAAGTTATGAATGGATCTTCATGAAATTTACAGGAGTTGTTTGTAATGTTAAATGACATAGATGATTAAATTTTGGTGCAGATTGGTAAGTGTGTTTGACTCATGTTTGTCAAATGTTTGTTAGCAGAATAACTCAAAACGTTATGAACGGCACCTTCAAGAAAATTACGGAAACTGTTAATATTGTTAATTAAAAGGCACAAATGTGTATATTTTGGTGTTGATACAAAGAAAATCATGGTCTTAGGACCAAATTGATTTTTTCGTTACCGTTGCATTGCTTGGCGGAGGCATGCACTTTCAAAGTGCTCAAGTTAATTTTAGAATTTACTTGTCACGAAAATTACTTTAAATTTAATTTATTTAAGTCTTAGATGTGTCATATTAATTTTGTTCCAGCGGATGATCTACTTCGTACCGACGCTCTGTTACGTGGATTTCCTTTTTAAGTTTGGCAGGGCATACCCCAATTCACCTACTGCTACCGTACTAACTCCTTACGGCATCTTTGGTACGTATCCCATATTATTACACTGTACTTGCACACATTTCATCCAATCGTCCTATAGGCTGTTGCCAGGCATCTCTAAAGCAAAGATTATTCTTACCTGAAAAGATCTTGCACAAGCTCTTACGTTATGTTCGATACTTTCGGAGAAGATTCTTGCTAATGCGCCCTTCTTGCAAGTTATTCAACAGTTACCGGTATCTATTCCCGCTCGTGGCCCTTTGCCCCACTTCGTAACCCAGACGTTTCAAAAGAAGAAAAAAAGTGCTCTGTCCACCCCAATCTTCGCTTTTGGCTGGGTATTGGATTTATTGATAAGTATAGGATCGAGTAAGTTTAATTGTTCACTTCTGTAAACAAGATGCTTTATTACAAATCCTAGATGGGAGAATCCTGGTTTGTCCACTTCTGTCCTGTGTGCTAATATAGTGAGGTGTTTCGCATTCAGTACAACTTGTGTTTAGTGAAACCTCAGCCTGTTCTCTTGCAGGATGATTTTTTTGCGTTTAATTCATGCTACTGTCTACTTCGTATACACCAAAATAGATTTGTAAGACAATGCTTAACAGACAGTTCGTTCGTATATATATATATATGTATATATGAAAACATATACAGTACTCTTTCTCCATAATATACAGTATATTTCAAAGTTCAGTGTCACACGTAAGGCCAGTTCCCCCATAGGAATTGTAGTTGACATTAGCAGCCTAGAGCCAACTGAACTAAACTGACTGCGTGGACGTGGTCGTAACTTCAGCATGACGTCTATGCACATCGTGCTCTAATTCTTGAAGTATCAATCGCTGTGGATTGAAACTGTTTATAGTGACAGAAGTTTGAAATTGTACGTGCTACGGTGTGAAAGTTTTTTTGGAGATTGAGATGTGTAACAACTTTTATACAGTTGATTTTTGCAGAAGCTGATACCAAGCCCCGGCAATGTGACCGAATTAGTTGAGTTAGCTCTAAGTAACTAGCGCCAACGAAAGTTCTTACAGCCCGGTGCTCAAGTAACAACTTTCGTTGCAGCTAGCAGCCTAAAGCCAACTCAGCTAACGCGACTGCGTAGCGGTGGCCGTGACTTCAGCATGAAGTCTATAAGTATCGTGCACTAATTCTTAAAATATCAATATAAAGTTTGTGGACTTAAATTGCTCATAATTTGGAGCGACAGTTGAAAGTTCACCAATGCCTCTTGCTATGGTGTAAAACTTGCATTAGCGACTGAGATATCCGAAAATTTTTTGCACAGTTAAATTTTCCACAAGCTGCGGCCGTGCCGCGGCTACGCTAACGGATTAGTTCACTTGCTTCTAGGCTGCCAGCAGCAACTTAAGTTGTTACGTGGGCACAGGGCTTAAGAAGTCTTAGATTTTGCTCTTTGACTCACAATTTTGTACTTTACTCTACAGCTGCCGCCCGGATCGTCGTTACATGGTCTCTGTTTGTCGGCTTGTATATATTTCCGTGGTTTGCGATAGAAATTGAGGTGAGTTCCTGACGGTCTAGGTTATTTTTCACAATATAACCTAGTCAAGAATTATTTGTAGTATTATATCGGACTGAAAAAGTAGAATGATGATATGAGTTACAGAGATATGTTATAATTGGGAATTATTGTTATCCTAAATAATAACAATGTTCGTTTTTACCTCCATATTAAATGGGCACTGGTCTTTTCGATGCACTTGTATTAGCATTACTGTAGGTCTTCTATATAGATGTATTGGTATAATCGAAATTGGAGTTCAAATATGCCTAGCTAACCTTTATAAATATCGATCCTGCCTCTCAGTTCTTGACTAGCAAAACTAAGCTGATTGAAATCAGGGAAAGGCTACCAATCTGACTGAAACGAAGCACCCAATAAAATTATTATAAATTTACAAGTGGCGTAAACATTTTTCAGTTGTGTTTTCCCAACACAGAGCGTTTTCCTTAGGGGAAATCAATTGGTCTATTCGAGGGAGAATTGAGAAAGAATAAAAGCATATGAATGTGAATTTTTCGAGTCCGATTGTCGATGGGTTTGTGTTCTACGTAATGCAAGCACACCTGCTCGAATCTAAGCATTCTTTAACGAAAATTATCCAGGGAATTTTTACAGTCCTATATTTTGTATGAAATTCATATTTTGAAACTATCTTCTCGCATCCGTTGCCATTTATCATCCAATTTTCATCTGCTTACTTTCTATCTTGACAAAACACGTTTAATGTTAAACACATTTTTGAACGGTTAACAGTCTACCTTTAAAACTGATTAGGCTTGGCAACTGAATTAATTAATTACACAAAGTGATCATGAGGTGCATTAGAAGGCAAAATATAGCCTTGCTCATGTAAATTTATGCTGAACACTGTGCAAGTCTTTTTTATAACATGCAAAATTTGCAGAAAAATTAAACATAATTTTAAGTTCTGTGCTCACTGCTCATACTGTTTCTGGCAGTCGCATTCTTGAGGCTAATCACCTAATTGCATCGGGTAGGTTACCTTTTTGTCGGCTTTTGCATGCTGATACGTCGTTTATCTGTTGGTCTGTTTTTGTGTTTCTCTGTCACCAAAATTTCAAAAAGTTATGCACGTAGTTTACAGGGATTATTAGGTATCTTCCGAGGTATCTTTCGTAAAGATAAGTTCAACTGATAGTTTGTCTACCTGTTTCTGATGGCAGTGCAACTCAAACAGTCTATAAACAAATTTTCATAAAATTTATACATAAAACTGTTTGGAATAAGACGAAGAGNTTCAACTGATAGTTTGTCTACCTGTTTCTGATGGCAGTGCAACTCAAACAGTCTATAAACAAATTTTCATAAAATTTATACATAAAACTGTTTGGAATAAGACGAAGAGGAAATGGCCACATATTTGTGGTAATGTGTTTGGTTTCATGTTTGTCAGCAACATAATCCAAAAAAGTTATTAGGGAATTCTCATGGAAGTTACGGGAAGGTTAGAAATGTTATCAGGCACAAAATGACCAAATTCTGGTGATGACAAGTTTGTCTGTTTGCGTGTTTGACTAAATGTTTGTCTTACTGTATGCCAGAATATGACTCAATGTTTTAAAGATGATACATCAAAAAATCACAAGAGCTGTTAAGAATGTTAAGAGAAGCAAATGGCGAAGGGTTGGTGATGAAAAAATCCTGGTACCAGGACTAATTTGACTTTGTAGTTTGAACTACCTACCTTGCTTGGTTGAGGCTTGCGCATTTAGTGTGCTTCTCTAGTTACTATTAATTAGAGTTTGTAGATCATTGCTTAATTGGAAATGTGGTTCTACAGCGGGATATTTTGTTTATAAAACTGGCTCCTCTGAAAGTAGGTGTTTTGGTCCTCTTCTATAGTGACTAATACTATTAAAGCATGGCAAAAGAATTTTGTTCTTTAAATTTTTATAGAACACTAGAGTACCTTGCCCTTGAAAATGAGTGCGAATAACTGCATTGTCTATTCTTCTATGTCCTTGACTGTTGTGAGTCGCCTAGATTTTTAAACGTTGCATATACATATATTCTATTCATTCCAACTGTATAAATTACATTTTCAGGAATATTTTGTTCTCTCTCCAAGGTCGGAATACATATAAAGCTTCTCTTGTTATGTAAAGAAGAGAGTCAGTTATCTTTTTTGTTTCTGACAGTTTCATTGTTGAGCGTTTTGCTAGACAACCCTAAAAAAATTGCTTGAATGGCAGTTTTCAAAAAGGGATTATGAGGAGTTTTAATGAAAAAAAAAAAAAAACGCAGCTACATTTCATCGTATACTGTCCACAGAATAACATTCACAGCTGCCCCCTTTCCACCAATCAGAAACTAATAGCTACCTCTTCCCACCAATCACAGGTTCCCAGCCATTATAGTGCTGCTAATCAACAAGTCAGCGTTGCTGACTTCGTATATAGCTACCTATGTAGCCGTTTCTACCACCTTTTATTAACCTCAGTGGACATTACACAAGTGTATGATGACGGACTCGTAACTTTTGGAATTTTTTACTTTGTGCTCGCTTCGCTTCCTTTCATATTCTGGCCCTGACAGTGGTGATGTTTGCCTGATGGTTTTCTTCTGCTTTCTCAGCTTGGTGAGCCCGTGAGCCCGGCACTCCCGTATACGGCATGCAGCCAGTCCCTTACTTTTCTTCTCCGGAATACCGTTTACCCTTAAATTAACACCTACGTCACTCTAGCCAATCTTATTTGCGCAATTTGAGCTTCAGCAGTTTTCTTTCTTTTTATTTTAAAAGCGGGGTTTTCATGGCTTTCTTACGCTTTTTTTTGCGCTATTGCTCTGACTCTATTTACCCTGAGCACGCGTGTTATGTCACACGATAGTTGGTGTAACGTTCATGTTTTATTGTTTGCTAATCACTGCTCTAGTATAGAGGGGCTTGCAGTTTTCGCTATATTTTCCGTATTATATGATCTTATTATGGACATAATTACCTCCGCTAGGGAAGTTATGTTTTTTGTTGTGCTTGTCTGCCTCTTTACCTGTCAAAAAGATAACTCGAGAAGTTATGAACGGATCTTTCCGAAATTTAAAGGGATTCCTAGGCATGTTAGCAATCTACTATTTATTCATGTAATTGATTTCTTAATTATTATAAAATATTATTTCAACTAAATCCTAACATATTACAATACACCTTCACAAAAATTTCCTTGCATTGTTACTGTGAGAATTTCCTTTATTTTGCTGCCTATCGAGTGACGTCATCACGCTTGGTGCATTGCTTGGCTTCCTCGCTAGGGTTATTATAATGAAGCTGAGTGGTTTTATCCTGAGTTTCCGCAACCACGGCGATCTCAGACGGAAAAATCACGTACAGTTTGTCGCCTGAAACGTGGAACCCATGCGCGAGGGTTTTCCATATTGTAATGCGTAGAGGAATACGATTATGGTATTTAGTTTGACGTGGAACCTATGCACGAAGGTGGATCAATGCGCATGGGGGTATCTCATGTTAGGCATATCGGTCTAAAATTGGTAAGATACGAAAAGTTAGGTAATTACTAAAGAATTTAAGCCACTAGGCTTAATTTCTTTTAGGTTGTCTCGGAATCGTAATTATCGAAACGTTTTTAAGTAGGGTGAGGTTTGGTGAAGTTAGGTTAGGTTTGGTGAAGTTTGGTTATTTGAAGTTGGGTTAGGTGGAGTTATGTTAGGTTAAGTGAAGTTAGGTTAGGTGAAGTTAGGCTAGGCTAGGTTAGAAGAAGCTAAATAATGTCTGGTCAGAACAGGTTGGGTTTAGCTAGATGGGATTAAATGAGGCTAGGTTCAATTAGACAACAGCTAGACTAGTGAAGGATTAGTGTTGTTAGGGTAGGTAAATGTAATACAGTAAAACATAACTTGATTTAGTGTAGCTTGCTTCAAAATAGCTAATTACGGGTAATAAATGTACATTAGTGATAGGTATAGGTTTTTCCTACTGGGGCTTTTTTCCGGGCGATTCTTTACTGCTGAAATGAAGTCTGTTTTTTATAACTGTTTCCAAACCTCGAAACATGTTTGCTCACAGTTCAGGACGTATTAATTCAGTAAATGATCCACGAACAACAGATGAAGATATGATTTTTCTCGGGCACTAGGCAATTTTTTTTTTTTCAAACTTGCGGTCTTCCGTGGACGGAGCAGTGTTCGCTCAGGACAAAAGCTTTGATCTACTGAAGTTTTATTCAGTAGGTAGGATGTGCGGTAGCGAATTTAATCAGTTTCAGCAATATTTTGCAGTTCTAATGCAAGTTTTTTCCACATGTCACTTAGGGTGGGATACGATTGTGCTGCTTAGATGGACTGGAAGATACAACACCTGTATATAATTAGGCCTATCTCCTTTGAATCGGCTGTTGTAGCGTATCCTTCGGAAGTATGTTTGTAACAAAAGCATGTTAAATGAAAAACGGGTCTTCACAAATTCCTTGCTGTAATTTTTTATAGTGTGGGCACTCTGGTCTATACTATGATTCTGCTTGTCCCTCTCTTAGTTAGTTACTTACTTAGTAAGACCATTTCGCTTTGATCAGTATTAGATAGGTGAAAATTAGGGCAACTTTGAGGTATCCTTGATACGACCTGGGAAGGGATGCATAGCAAAAAAGTTAAAGTTTAAATTTATGCTGCTACTGCTCGAAGGTCTAAAGTAGAGGTCCCCCTGCCTGACTTGGAATATTTTTTCACCCTTCGTATGCCTGTAACGGGCAGGAGGGCATCATATTGAAGAACATTGTTATTGCTCTGTAAAATTTCCACATTTTCCTTCAGTATTAGATAGGGGAAAATTAGGATGATATGAGTCTGAGATATATTTAACTGAAGAACATTGCTTTTGTTGAGTGGAATTTCTGTGGGTTCCAGCTAGTTATTTATAAATAGTGTACAAGTCATTTATAGGCTTGTATTTACATATTTCTCTTTATTGCTACAGATTTTACTTTTGCTTTAGGCAGGCCGCAGCTGGCGACCAAATGTGACCTTTTATTTATCGTATTTTCATTTCTATTTAAGAATTGTTCTGAATAAAATCACTAACGATTATAAATGAAATTTTAAAACGTTGGAAAAAATGGAAATGTTAGGTGAATCCATGCCATATTTAGGCGAACCTTTGCTTCAATAATATATGAACTCATGTGCGCAAAGAACGTGGTGCCGAGCTGTGCATTATTGCTGTAAACTGTGTAGCCGATTTATCCTCTATCCAAAGACCTCGTTTCAGCGAACTTACTACTTTTATTATTGTATGCAGAACGGACTTATCGTGGCAGCAGTGGTACACTTGGCGCAAGCACTTGGATTGCTGATATTCAACGTGTCCCAGGAGACAGTCTTTGTTGGAAAAGGCTTCAGGGATCATGTTTACGACATCATCGGTCTTCTCTATTTCTTGTCTGGGGTCTTTGCTCTCATATTGTACGCGATAAAGGTGAGAAGAATCGAAGAGGCCCCAGTGCTAGTTATATTGTGTTTTGCTATGATCCATATAGGCTTCATACATAGACTCAGGACTCAAATGATGGCTCAGTGCACACACTTAGAACAGATACTCCGGTGCCGGATATTTGCTCGTTAAAAAAACAATCGTTTAGAAACTGTAGTGACCTGAAGTTAGCGATAGTGTGCTTCAGGATTACAGTTGCTGATGTTGTCATCTCATTATCCTCATTCAGTTTCAGTCAATCGATAACGTGAACGTTCAAGCAGAACATTTCTACAATAAAATATGTAGAATCGAAAATTGACGATAACAAGTCAGAAGTTCACCATTTTTCGGCATGGGACGCTAAACGCACCCGTAACTGAACGAGTGCAATAGGAACTGAGCCGGGATACACAAAACGACCATACCACTAAATAAATACGGTATATCGTCCTCAAACTGCTCAAATGTTTTTTTTTTTTTCTGAGGACATCTCAATTCAACCAAATCTCCAATGCACGAAGCAGTTTCAAAGGTATTCATAGTCTATTTACAGTTGGCCTTTCTGCGTGTAGATGCAAAAAGGGGTCATAGAAGTGGGTCATAGCAGCTTAGCCATGTCTCTCTTTGATTCGCTTTCTTGATGAAACCATAGAGAATTAGGAACCATTTAAATACATCAAGTAAATTATTGCCGAAGGAAATGAATGGTGGGGATTGCTTTCCTATGAGGCTGATGTTTATGACGGATGATAGACGCGTTACGAATGAAAGCTAAACTTGATGAGTGAATTCAAATAGACAAATGATTATTGATTGTAGCGTTTGAACAGGATGATATCAGGGTAATGACGTGGTTATTATGTTCGCATTACATACCCGTGACAATCTCATAGTTTACTGAACTTTCCAGTGTTGCGTAGGCAAGGGGACCAAAACAAAACGCTCCAAGTCGACTTACGGCCGCTCTAAAGCAGCGTTTGGTGTGGATGAAAAAGAAAAGTGGTGCTTTTTCTTCACAAAGGACGAAGCGAAAAAAGTCACCGTCTGCCTTGTTATCGTAAGTACTGACCCCTATAAACAACACATACTTTTTTTTTTACCAGTGCGAGTCAAGCTCGACCACTATCGTTCGTTCCTTTTATTGTTGTACAATACTAATGCACGTTCTACAGACATCGTGCAGTAATTAGAGTCAACAAAGAGGACCATAGTTTAAGGTTGACGAAACATTTCCTTGATTTGAAATGTCATTTATACCGTTTCGATACTTCGGTATCATAGTTACACCTCCCTGTGATAACCACTTTAAATTTTGCGAAGTTTCAAACCAAGTTTACCAGTTTTGAGCCCCCCACCTGATGAGCGGATGGCCAGCGAAACGCGCGTTGTGGGTAACAAAAGTTCTTCAACTGCTTCTCATCGATTTTTACAGTATATACAAATGTATATTGATTCGAAGATTGGAGGACTCCCAGGCTAGGTCATATTGGAGAAGTGAATAAGAAAGCCTTCTGGGATTTTAGTTTTATTTTATATATGTATATATATTTACTTATATCTTCAATGAAGACATTATCACCTTTTGGAATTTATTTGAAATATTTCTGTATTGAAGGAGCTTAAGGGGACTGAAGGGGACAAGCTGAAGGGGACTGAAGGGGACGAGCTGAAGGGGACTGAAGGGGATGAGCTGAAGGGGACTGAAGGGGATGAGCTGAAGGGGAATGAAGGGGACGAGCTGAGGGGGACTGAAGGGGATGAGCTGAAGGGGACTGAAGGGGACGAGCTGAAGGGGACTTGAGTACAATGTGGCAGGGTCTCACGTTTCTATGTATGTTGGTTAGTGGTAACATGGTAGTAATATTTAGGGGCTGAGCAGAAGGTTAGGCACGTCATTGGGACTATAGACTAAGCTATGAACTATTGGAGACTATATTATATTTATCGTGCTGAGGTATTAGTGAGTATAGGATTATAATTAAAGGGACAACCATTTTTCCTTCCTACGAAGAATGTTGTTAGGCGCCTATAGCTAGCTGCATAGGTTAATTTTGATTTGGTGGCTCTGCGGTAGATCATGAGTGACGCATCTGACTTCAACTAATTTAACTAACGGCGTCTTCCTTGCTTTGACAGCACTCCGAAGCATATTATTTGTCAGGTATTTGCTCACGTAACCTGAGGGTATGTCATTACACTAAAGGGCACGATAAAAAACATATGCCAATCATTTTCTATCATTTTTACAAGTCGTGTACGTTTTTATTCATAAATATATTCCGACATTATTTTTCTTATCTTCGAGAGAGAACAGTTTGCTAAAGAGTGACTACTAACTTCCCAAAATGCACGAGTCGATGTGTTGTATAAATTACAGAGGTGGTATAGTCAGCCTCATTTTCCGGGTTTTAAGAGTGAGTTGTGTTATGGTCATCCATCTGACCGATCGTTTTACTGTATTCTTGCCAATACTAATGTATCTTTGCTTATCTATAAAATTGGTATTCGTAGTGATAGAGTATTGATGACTAAGATCCTTCCAGCGAAGTAATACTTAATTGTTAAAATAGGGGTTAATTCAGTTTGCGTAACGCTCGTATGGGTCACCAGGAAACGCTTTGGCTATCTCTTCAAATTTGGAACTAATTAGGACCCAGAGCGTATCACTTTTATCTCTTGTTTAAAAGAACGCCAACCTGAGGAAAGGCGTTCATATGACTCTCGAGCACACAAGGCTGTAGAGGGTCGAGAGAGCGTTGACGTACATGTATTTCCTTGTACTTACCGTAGCGCCATAATGGTTAGGACAACTAAAAACTCATTAGAAAATCCTTAAATACATCAATGTTATTGAAGGCATTGAAGTGTAATTTTACGCAAGTTGAGCAACATGTCATAGCTGAATTGTGTTAAAATATCAGCTGTTCAGGATAAACAGAACATAAGTTAGAAGCAAATAATTGTAATAGTAAGAATTTAGTCTAAACAAAAAAGTTCGGACAACCTTCAAAAATAATAATCAAACACATGAAATGAAGCTACAAATACGAACTACGTCATGAATTTAATTTTTTAGCATTGAGTACTTTGCGTGGTACTCTTTATTGTCGATAACAGCTTGACATCAACTACCTCAAGTGCTGGCCAAATTGCGACATTCTTCCGGTGCTATTTTTTGAATTCGGCCTCCAAAATGGCCCATGGCTCATGTACATTCTGTGGATTTCTCTTCTTCGATCTTTCTCTAAATAATTTCTAAATGTTTCCTATGGGATTTAAGTCTGAACTTTGTGCTGGCCAGTCCATAACACTTACTTCTTCTAGCTCTAAAAATGACTTAACCAATCTTGCCGTGTGGCAGGGAGCGTTATCTTGCGTAAAAATTGGCTTGTGAGTTGAAGAGGCTTTGAAGATCGTCACTACATGTTTTTGTAAAAGTTCCTTGTATACCTGTGCGTGTACTTCTCCTTGCAGACGAACTGAGGGACCCGGGTTCCGCGGCCATACTGAGACCATACCGAGGACCATAACGGTTCCGCGGCCAAACTTTACACTTCACTTGACGCAAGTTTTGGACAATCTTTTACCAGCTGAACTGAGCCAAATAAATTAAACTTAGGTTCATCGCTAAAATGAACCTTAGACCAGTCTTCTTGAGTCCAAAGCTGGAGTTTTCGGATGCAAGTCTTCTTCTCTTAGGCGGCGTGAAACTGCCTTACTAGACACCCTGATTCCATGCGTATCACTCGCTTCACGGGAAATCTCTGCTGCGGTTTTAAACCTATTCTTCTTTCACATTCTAAGCAATACACTATCCTCTCTTCTCGAGGTTTTGCGTGGTCTACCACTTGAAACACCAGCGGTACTTGAACCATTCTGGTCATATTTAGTCAGTATATCACTAACAACACTTTTAGGTCGATAAACTTGTCTGCTATTGCCCTTATTGAAAGTTTATCATTATGACGCAATTTCACGATTAACTCACGAATAGAAAAAGGTGTAGGGACTCCCCGAGGCATGTTGATAGAGCGGATGTTGTATTAATTATGACTGCAAGTGTGTTTTATCCAATCTACATAGCTCTTTCTGCGGCAACATTGTTTTATCTACATAAAATAAAATATGAAAAAATGCAGCGTCCAACATTTTTGTTCAGACTAAGTTCTTACTGTTATAATTCATTTGCTTGCAACTTTAGTTATATTTATCCTTAACAGCTGAAATTTTAACACAATTTAGTTATGACATGTTGCTTAACTTGTGTAAAATTACATTTCAATGCCTTCAATAATATTGCGTTATTTCATGATTTTCTGAAGAGTTTTTAGGTGTCCGAACCATTATGACCGCTACTGTATGTTCTCTCTGATTGAGAAATAACATTGGATCTATTTTTTCCACCAGTGAACCTAGGCTATGTTGAGGTACAATACTGGGCTGACCTCTAACCAAGCGTCAATGTTACAGTACTGGGGTAATCTACGCATTTCGTATACATAGATACATGAAATTGCATACGACTTTTCTGTGAACTAGTCTCAGGTGCACTCTGAGTTTAGTGATACAGAGAAATAAGCGTTCCCGCCCTGACTTTTCTTCGCTGATCATACTTCCGTTAATACATTTGCTAACTTAAAAGCGCACAACTACTGAGCAGCGAAACTTTTCGTCTCTATTTCTCTGACATACCGTAGAGAGAAATGATGTTTTCTGCAGGCCATTGAGCAACTCTCAAAATAAAAGTGCACTTTGGTAGCTTGGATTCGATAGGATATCAAATTATCTACTCACTGGTTAGTGCTTAGCGAATGCTGTTTCGTCGACGATTGTATTAAATTATTAAGAATAACTGATCCGAGGAGAGAAACTAATAATCAAAGCGCATAAGAATGTTATGGAAACTTCAGATGTCCTCAGTGCTTTTATTGCAACTACGGTAATGGAAGAAGTGCATTCAAATACTGGGTCGCTCTAGAGCTAGTCATACATTCGATGTTTGGAGAAGGTAATACTCCTACGAATCAGACGCCATGGCAACGTTAAGAGACGCTCTCGGATTTTCATTTTATGAATGTCAACAGTCGCTGATTAAAATGCATTTGCCATCAAATGCAGCTTGGTCTATTTTTACCAACTGGATTTCAATGAAGCTTGACAGGATGACCAGTCTCGCTTACTTGTCTACATGTAGGTACAAATTTGTCTAGTCATTCCACGGTTTCCTATTTACAGCCTACATAAGTTTTACCTTTACACAGCTTGCATAGGTTCTAACTTTACACAGCTTCTTTTGGTTTTACCTTAGTGTCAGCAACAAATTATTGCCTCCGCCAAAGAGGTTATGTTTTCGTTGAGTTTGTTTGTTTGTTTATGTGTCTGTATATTTGTTTGTCTGCCTGTTTTTCTGTATGTTTATCACCCGCTAGCGAAGCGAAGAGCGGTGATAATGTTTTTATTGCAGCTTTAAGTTTATATATTTGCATACATTGTTGTTTGTCCACCCGAAAAGAGGTAGAAGGAGTTGAGCAATGTTTATTGTTTTTTGCAGTTAGTCTGGTGGGATGACTTAGATGTGTCCTATACAGAAAACTAGAATTAGCTGGCCATCAAAGATGACGATGATGGAGGATGTTGTCTGTCCATCCAAAAACAGGCATAAGAAGTTGAGTCTCAATAATGATTTTTTGTAGGCAGGTAGGTTGGCCGAGATGTGAAAAATGGTAAACTCTTTTTGCTGGGTAAAAAAATGACGGCGTTGAATCTGCAATTCCACTCAAAAAGAGGAAGAACAAATTGAGCAATGTTCATAATTTTTTACTGGGAGTCTGGTGGGTTGACTTAGATGTGAGCAGTGCAAAAAAAGTAGAGTTAGCTGGTGACTGCAATGAATTTTGTTGTCTTTCCACCCAAAAAGAGGCAGAAGGAGTTGAGTCTTGATAGTTTTTTTAGATTGGCAAGCAGGTTGACTGAGATGTGAAAAATAGAAATAATCTTAAGTTCGCTGGCCACCAAAAAAGACGGCGTTAAATCCATAACCCCACCTAAAAAGAGACATAAATAGCTGAACCTATTCAGACAGTCTGGTGGGTTGACTGAGATATGAAAAAAAAAGCCAAAACTCTAGAGTAAGCTGGTCATGAAAAATGACGGCATTGAATTTGTCCCTCCTGCGAGTGATGATCTTACGCCACAGGGCGTTATAGTTGTATATTTATCTGCCTGTTACCAAGATAACTGAAAAAGTTATGGATGGATTTTAACGAAATTTACAGGAATTATTAGGTGTGTAGGAAAACCAGCCAGATGGTTAACGTTTGGTGAAGATCCGTCCGTCTGTTTCTTTATTTATTTTTGTGCCGTTTTTTTAGCACCATGTTAGCTACTCAAAAAGATAGAGATGGATTTTTTTTATAAATTTAGCTACATGTATTGTCAGGTATATTAGGAAGAGTAAATAATCAAATGTTTTTGATGATCTGTTCCTTTGTTTGTCTCTGTGTTTTTGTTCTTATGCTTGCTAGCAAATAACTCAAAGAGTTATGAACAGATCATCACGAAACTTGCACGATTCGTTAGTTATCTTAAAAGACCTAAATGATTAATATATAACGATGGTCGGTTGGACCGCTTGTGAGTTTCACTAATGCTTGTCGGAATGTTTGTTAGCAGCATAACTCGGAAAGGTATGAACGGATCTTCAACAAAATTACAGAACATTTTATTACTGTCAAAAGGCACAAATGATTAGAGTATGGTGCTGATACAAAGAAAAAACACATAGTTCCAAAACCAATTTCTATGTTTTGGTACCGTGCTTTGCTTGGCGGAG
>LQNS02278170.1:10397921-10410945 GCA_001587735.2 Parhyale hawaiensis | reverse complement strand
CTGTAAACCGACAAAATAACTTCTGATCCAGTGAGCTTGGTGAATTTCAAGTGAAAATATGTTGGAAGAATATTTGCTCAAGATAGCACTTTGGAGGAGCACGTTTGATATGCTCTATTGTTGTCTTGTCAATAGGAGGTAGGCTCATGACCTCTGGAAATTCTTTCTCCTTACTAAATAATATGAATTTCAACTCAAGGAGAATTTCAGCTATCTTTCTGCAAAGTATGGGGAAAGAGTCAGTCTTCGCTTTCATCCCGTTTACTTCTTTTGCACTCGGCTTGCAGATCTAATGTAATTCCATCTAATTCCAGCATACAAGGCAGATGAACGTGTCATCAGGACCATAATCCACAACAATGTCGCTTGTAGCAATCCAGAAGACCAGTTGAAGCTAATGATATATTAACATGAACAGAAAAACCGCTCAACTCTTCTTGAAGAACAGTCCGCCACCGCCGCCAGAACTCCAGCAGACGAACCTAGTGTACGAATTTACGTGTAAAATTGGAGACTGTGAACTCCACCCAAGTTCGTACAAGGTATGACTACCGTAACTTCATCCAGGCGTTTAACCATGCACCTCAGATCAGGGGGCCCTGCCAACCACGTGAAAAATACACACAACCAACCGATCACAAAAGAATATCTGGTAAACTGCACAATGATTTTACGAAGAACAGTGACAAGTATGGTCTACCAATCTAAGAAGCATTACTCAGCAGACTTCAACAGACTTATATTAATTCTCAAATTACTAACATCAGTAGAACACTGCAGCTGCTCGGAGACCAGCAGAACCAGCGTACAGAGGAGCGTGTAGCGGCCAACCGATTTACAGCTTTTGGTCGCGGCGACTCCGCTTCAGCCAATCAGAAGTGAGTATCGCCACCACCTACCGCGCAGGAAGGTTATATAGGGACCTTCGAATTCCTCATAAATCAGCATCATTACTGAGCTCCACCGCTAACAACATGGAAGCAGCAACAACTTTCCCATTGCCACCGTTGCCACCACCAACACCACCTCCTGATGATGACCTCGAGAGCAGTCGAAACGTCGATGTAAACCTTGGCGTATTACCTGCAGCTGCAGGTGATAATGTCGCCGTCGACATATGGAGAGCCCTCTCACCTGATATCTATCCGTTCAGGTGTTGTAACTGAACGATATGGCCGGCCAAAGCCGTCCTTAACTTTTTGAATCATGGTACTAAAAAAGAAGGCAAACCAACGAAGAAACAGTCGAATGGACATACCAAACAAAAGCACTTAGAGAGCGCATACCTCCGCCAAGGTAGGCAACGGTAACGAAAATTCAAATTGGTTCTGAGACCATATTTTTATTTGTATCAGCACCAAAATCTATTCATTTGTGCCTTTCAACAGTATTAACAGTTCCAATAATTTTCCTGAAGATCCGTTCATAATTTTTGAGTTATGCTGCTAATAAACATTCTGACAAATACTAGTCAAACTCACTAGCAGACCAACTGATCACCATCAAAAGCTTAGAAAGTTACTTCTTTTAACACATCTAACAACTCCTTCAAATTTCATATTCAGTCATTACTTTTTGCGTTATTTTGCTAACAAGCATAAAATAAAAACAGCGACAAACGAATGAACAAAACAGATCATCACTAAAATTTGGTCATTCACTCTTCATGATATACCTAACAACTCATGCAATTGTGATAGAAACCATCCTTAACTTTTTGAGTTTTGACACCAAGAGAAATGAGGCAAACAAACGGGTGAAATTTCCGATGTCGATCTAGACTGCAAGCAGGTGCAATCTAGTGGTTTGCTTATTTCATTCTTGCGTATTTCAGCTCCAATTTCATCTATATCCTGGTGTACAGAAGGTTTCTCTTTTAGTTTCCGAAAAGTCCACCCCGACCACTTTTCACTTTGCTAATTTTTCTAGATCGTCCACTTATTTCCCGCTTTGCAACTATGGTAAAATTTATCCACTTTCTACTCGTAATAATTTTGCTGAAAGGGGTTGTTGGTTGATTCAAATCTTTGGATATTGGACGACAACCAGCTCCACTTTCAAAGCGTACGGTGATGCGTTTATACAAATTATGAGGTAACTCCTTTGATTTCCCATATTAATGAACGCATATCGCAGAGTGTTGATGAAAGACATGCAGACTACGCCGTTGCCTCGTAAAGAGTTGTATGTGGTTTTACTTGGACAATGGCAACATTGCGTGTAATTACCTCCCCAGCGGAGACTGATTTTTTACCATCGTTTGTCATATTGTCTGTTAGCCGTCAGCCGTCTTTTCAAACGACTCAACGACTCTTCATGATATTCACAAGACCTGTCACAAATGCTGTAAAGAACCGGTGATCAACTTTTTGGTGACGATCCAAAAGAAATGCCTGGAGTTTGGACACTATTAAATTTTCGTTACCTTTACGCTTTTTGGCAGATAATTTTTTTAACATTTACTCTGCTTGGCGGAAGTGTACGCTTTCTGAGTGCTTTTCTGCTTCAACATGTAGCACTTTTAAAATTTCCGAATAGAATCCACATATTGCGAGGAAACAAAAAATTGTTCAGTGTTCATTAGTGTTCCCTCATTTATTCCAATAAAAATAATTATTATAATTCAAAACAATTCCTATTAGAAAGGTTTAGAGATGCAGTTTAAATCATTAAGCCGAAATAAGAAGTCTTACTGCAGAAGTTACATAATTATGACAAGCATCTACAACTTTTAAGTGTCGCCGTCGATATAAGGAGGGCCCTCTCACCTGATATCTATTGGTTCTGGTGGTGTAACTGAACGATATGGCCCGCCAAAGCCTCCTTGTACTTTAGTGAAGCAAAAGAGCCCGTTACTTTAGGTGGAGCCGATGGTGGCCTCAATGAAGTCTAGCTAAGCCGTTTAGGTAACCCTTGCTCGTGCTGATTATGGTATGTCAGCTTCTTCGCCGCATGACAGTAGCCGTAGAAGTTACAGACTTCTGTTAGATCGCTACAAATGACTGGCGGTCGAGAAAAATACTTTTTCTTGTTATCCTCAATATGGTGCACGCTACTAGTGCACAGTTATTTCTTTGAGGATTTGGTCGAGTTTCGATTGGTCGAATCCAATCAAGAATCGGCCTAACAGGTGTACTTATTTACTCGACGTTCGCAGCTGTGCGCATGTGCCGCTGCAGTTGTAGACGATTACAGTTTTTATCAGAGCGGTAAAAAGTACCGACCTTTGCCCTCAGCCTTGTATTATTATGGCATACTCACATCCTAAAATTTCATTAGAGCTATGGCTATAAGAGCGTTGCAATTACATAGTGCTCTAGACACAAGTTAGCGTATCTTATTAAAACTTAGTGAAATTGACTTCTGAGGATTGGAGCTACTACGCAGTGAGCTCTGAAATGAAGTTGCGACTCTAATAATTTTGTAACACGTTACCATAATTACGAGTACTTCAATTGAGATTGCCTCGTGTAATGCTGGTGTCACACTGTGCAATTGCACGTTCAGCTTGTATTATAGGCGGACATGCAGCCAGCACGCCATCCCGGCACACCATGACCTCGGTAGCATAGATATGGTAGCATGGCGGACGTGAGAGCTGACAATCCGCTCGTAAGCTCATCGTAGAATCGTGTAGTGGGAATCACAGCAGTAGTTAGAGTCTCGTGGAGAACAGTTCGCCTTTGTTTTTCAACTGTATGTAGTTTGCCAGTGAAAAAAGTACGGAAATTTTTCCTAATCACCGGAACATTTACACCTTTAAGTCGAGTTCAACGAGTACGCTTACAATCCTCATTAATAAGATGCTGCAAGAGCCTGTATATTAATTCTGGAATTTTCTTTCTTTAAAAATTGATGGTGAAATTCATAACGAATCTTAGGCATATATAATGAGGCGTTTTTTTCTGAAGAACTCATCATTGAAAGTGTAAGTGCGACAGTCATAGGTAACTGTTACTATAAACTGCTGGAGCTCTTATAGACAGGCTTTTTTTGTAGTAATGGCCTAATTACCGGATGTGCAAGGAATACCCTTAGGACTTGGGCTTATGCAATTCCAAGATCAAAGGAGAGTCGAAGGCAGCTAGTATCAACACAAATGTATATGGGAAAGTTGAAAATTTTCGACAGTCACTGGTTAGTTGCCGCCGTTGACAATTGCAGCCATTTCCGAACTGAGGAGCTTCAGACTCTGCCACTGCTCTATGGGGCGACCCAGGTACTCGTACACCATTGTCGCCACGTCTCTGTTCATCCTGATCTGTTAGCAAGCAAAAAAATTATATGTAGCTCACAGATTTACATTCCAACTGTTAATGCAGTTATAATCCCAGTAAATAAAGGTAAAGGTTAATTCAACTTTGTACTTTCCCCTTAGAAAACACCACTAATTGGGTCATGCTGCGGATATAGGCCAGCTTGCCTCAGAGGACTAAGTACAGCTACAGCCGTCTACGGGTCGTTAAGAACTATAGTGTCGAAACGGAAGCTTCAACTACCCGCTCCCCTACCCTCCCATTCTTGGGCAAGTAAGTGCTCCACCGCAGCTCTGCATACCAAGCAATTGCTGACTCAGCAAGAAGATGCCACAGACACCGCTCGGCTGGCTCGTCGGTCGATCTCGGCACCTTTAGCACAAAAGTCAAACATGCATGGCTTTTTGCCGTCGTCGATATCTACACGTGAAGTAATTATTTACCTAAAATCACAAGTATTTACTGTATTTACGATTGTTAATGTAATTTAAGTATCAATACACCCATGTCGACATGCGTCCTTAATCCCGATCTGTTGGTAAACAAAAAATAATTACATTGTACCCCATCAGGAATGCATCCCTAGCTTCCTATGCATGTGTAACATAAGAAAGGTGCATTATTATTGTGGAATGGTTCACTTAGACTTGCAGTCATTTATTCTATTTATTATAATTATTATTACTACTTCCGCCAGGGAGGTTATGTTTTCGTCACGTTTGTCTGTCTGTCTCTTTGTCTGTTATTCTGTCTGTCACCAAGATAACTCAGAAAGTTATTGCCGGATTTTGACGAAATTTATAGAGAATGTTAGGTATGTTAGGAGGAACAGATGATTAACGTTTTGTAAAGATCCTTCCGTCCGTTTGTTTGTTTGTCTGCCTAATTTTTCTCAATGCTATTACTCAAAAAGTTATGGACAGATTTTGATGAAATTTACATGAGTTGTTAGGTATATCACGAAAAAGAAATGGCCAAATTTTTTTTATAATGATGTGTTGGCTCGTTCGTCACTGTTTTTAATTTTATGCCCGTTAGCTCAATAACTCAAAAATTAGGAATGGACCATTATGAAATTTATAGGAGTTTTTAATATTGTTAAAAGACAACCATGATAAAATTTTGGTGAGTTTGACTAATGTTTGTCAGAATGTGTGTAAGCAGCATAACTAAAAAAAATTATGAATGGATCTTAAAAAAATTTACTGAAGCTGTCAACACTGTTGGACGGCACAATCGATTAGATTTTGGTGTTGAAACAAAGAAAATCATGGTCTCAGAACCAAATTGAATCTTTCGTAATCGTTGCCTTTCTTGGCGGAGATATATGCTCTTAGAGTGCTCTCTTTTGGCTATAAACTATATGCATGCGTCTCTGTTTATTATCATCTTTTGTCAACGAATGAATGATGCTATTTCTGCCAAAACAGATAATTAAGCTTCCTTAGCTTTTAAAGCCCTTGTAACACAAGAAAAGTACAAATATTAGCTATCATTTTATTAGAAGCACAATTTTGTTTACTGTTTGTGTTATTAATCGCGTATATTATGTTCATATAAATATTCACGCGGTTGCGCCTCGGCACCTTGATCTCTAGGTAAATGAAAATTAAATTCCATATGAGACTCAACACAGATACTCTTTTATTACTTTATTCACTCTTAAAGCACACACACAGACACAAAAAACGCTTTGTGTCTAACCCGAGTCACTTCTTAAAATCAAAATTATTTGCTGGATTTAGTACATATTGTTCATATGCATCAGGTATCCATATCTCCTGTCGATGCGTTTCGTTTGTACTGATCTGCTGGTAAGTGAAAGAACATTTTTTTTACAAGATGGAGCTTTTGCTAAGTGCACATTCCGTTTGTCCCCGGATAAGTGCTTCGCTAACTATTGTATTTTTTATAGATAATTATAAGTACGTTTAATATTCCATGTGTCTTTTGGGTGCATCTATACAGTAAGCAATTTATCTGTTTGTCACAGAAAAAAAATACTTTAAGTATTAGATACACTGATAAATGCCATGTGTGCGTGTAATATAATTACAATAGGTGCAAATTTTTTCGTATCACTGAGAGTTTTTTCTGGATTTTCCATGGAATAATTAGAACAGCGACCACAGACTCCGGACTGGTGTCTCATCCTATAGTTGCCGCTTAGAAGAGTGCTAAAGTCAACAGTTACTGTTGTGACCAGTTAGATATGCAAAATCGGTCGATATTGGAATAATTAATTTCTATTGTGTACAGCATCCAGATGAAATAATGCGTTATCTGTTTCATTCCATTTCTTTCTTTCCCTCGTTCACGACTTCCTTGCGAACGCCCCTACGGGAAACTGATAATCTTCAGGAGTTGAGCAAAGTATCTCCTGGACTGTTCGTCCAATGACAAAGACGTACATCCCAGTCGGAAATTATGGTTGTGATTATAGTAGAACAACTATGATTATGGTCGAGACTTTGGTTGTTTATTGTCGATATATCCTCCATATTCAACCATTTTTGGGGTGCAGTATGGTAGAGATATGTCACAACCTTCGACCATAATATCAACCATAATTCCCAACCATAAATACCCAATTACAACTATAAAGGTTTTTGCTGCACAACCATGATCTACCATAATGAACCGTACAAAAAAACATTCACAACCAAAATCGACTGTGTTCAGCGAATAATACAACTATATTCTACCAAGATAAACTTTTTTATATATTGACATATTATGCAGTCGATGCCTGCTTCGTTTGCTGATGATTAGTTGCTTATAATAATTGTTTAATTATTAAGTGTTTGTTAGGCCTGCAGCTCAGAATGGTCTAAGGCTCTAAGCTTCAGAACGNTTTTTTGTTCTACCTCGAAAACGATTCACGTGTAAGGCAAACAGGGGCCTATTCACGAAGCGATTGATAACATAAAAAATATCTATTAATATTCATGCAAATTATAAGGTACACAGAAAACCCACGTAGATATGTCATTCGTTATTATTATTATTATTATTAAAACTTCACGCCTGGGCTCCCACGGACAGGTATAATACAACCCAAATGAAGCATTTGCAACAACGGGAAGCCCGCCGTTTTTATCTGTTTGTCACAGAAAAAAAAAATACTTTAGGTATTAGATATACTGATAAATGCCATGTGTGCGTGTAATATAATTACAATAGGTGCAAAATTTTTTCGTATCACTGAGAATTTTTTTCTGGATTTTCCATGGAATAATTAGATCAGCGGCCGCAGACTTCGGACTTGTGTCCGCTTAGAAGAGTGCTATTATCAACAGTTACTGTTGTGACCAGTTAGATATGCAAAATCGGTCGATATGGACATAATGAATTTCTATTGTGTACAGCATCCAGATGAAATAATGCGTTATCTGTTTCATTCCATTTATTTCTTTCCCTCGTTCACGACTTTCTTGCGAACGCCCCTACGGGAAACTGATAATTTTCAGGAGTTGAGCAAAGTATCTCCTGGACTGTTCGTCCAATGACAAAGACGTACATTGAGGGGAAAAATGATCGCTCAATTTAATGGGACGAGATTGCTCTATACAAATATATATATATATATATTTAGCACGGAATAGCAGACGTACAGTGGCTATGCCTATTTAGGATATAGAACTATAGCGAATATGGGTACTTACTGGCCTTCAGATTTTCTGCGACAAAGCAACACGAGTGGAAAAGGCTGGAGTTTAGAGGCTCGTTTTATTTTTATATTTTCAAGATTGGCATGAAAATGGCCGCAATGCCCAGCTCTGTTGCGTAAGAAAATTAATTCGACTGCTCAGACTAACCAGTTTCAGGCTCCAACAGCACTTAACTATAGAAAATATTGCTTAAGTTTCCTGTCCTATACTGTTCGCTGCAATGATATAGCAAAAAGAACTCCTTAAGTGAACACATGAGCAAATGTGCATAATTTTCCTATGATGAACCTGAAGAATAAAAAAAATCCAATGGGAGTTCAACAAAACAGATTGAAGAATGTTGATTCAAGATGAATGCATCCAATCGCTATACTGAAAGTCATTACCTGATGTTTACTTGGGATTATGATGAAAAGTTTTGATTATTCTCTTTCAAGTTGAACAGTTCATTTTTTATCTTCAAGCGCAGCGTACTAAATGTCCCTCAACTTGTTCAACTTGAAGAGCTCTAGCTGTTATCGAAGTACGCGGTGTACGCATTGTATTATTTTGAAGAACCATGCAGATGTTGTCAATTTTTAATCAAAGGAAAACGCTTAAGGTTGTGCTAGTGGAATGGAAATATTTGATGATTAAATTAAGTTGAGCTGTACCTGGTATGCCTGGCAGTGGTCGTCACAGCTGGTGTCGCCGTGCAGCTCTCGACAGTCGTCCTCCAGTTCGGCCACGTTGTCTACCATCTACGAAACACTAAACTTAGATAGCGTATGGCAGTCGGCGCCCTAATAAAATTATTACTTCTAGATGCAGGTAATTTATAAGCTGTGTGTATGTGTGCTCTGATCGTCAAAGACAACCATCAAGTTAATATTTTATAGAAAAAGCGGGCTAAATTTTATATGAAAACATATTTATCGCATACTACTGATATCGGTGAACACGAGGAAGTGTTATCTAAATTTCTATTCAATTCCTCTAATCAAATCATTTGATAATTTGTAAATTCTTAGAACCTGATACTCATAGATTTTACAAAGAAGCACGCACTTACCGTCCACACATCATAACAGTCCTTGTAGCCATCAGGACGCGAAACCTTCCCTTGCTTTGCCTTTGCATTACTTCTGATGAAGCTCACACATTCTTCAAAAATGCATTCCAGCTGTTATGTAAAGTCGTACTATTAAGATGTATCACGTAAATATATATCGTGTAATTAAATTATAGCTTAGCCTATAGATGGTATCAGGTCTCATTAACTGCTCCATTGCATTGCTACAAAAAGCTAAGGAATCTACGCGATAAACAGACATTAGTTAAAACATCCGTATAAAGAAACAGATACGGAGTTGAACCGGACTACGCTCGCAATCAAAGTAGCTTGGCATTCTAAATGTTAATGTAACTCTTTGATAACTACGGACAACTAAGATCTCTCGTTTCAACAGAATTGTTGCAAACTTCTCATAGGAAGAACGTTGTGTGTCAAATAGGGTGAACATCTATTGAAGGGAAAGGTAAAGTCAACTTGACCGTACCCCCAACTGGGAAACCCGCATGCACTGGTTTGTGCAGCAGATATATATGAGGCCCCAGATGAGTATACGGCTGCAGTCGATCACAGATTGTGTAGAGCTATGGCTCCAGTGGTGGAAGGCTCCATGCGACAAGCTGCGTCCTTGACCCTCCCCATTGCTGGCAAAGGTCAGTAAACCCACAGCAGTGCGCAGCCCGGATGCTGACTGATCCCGTCAAGCGCCGCGAACAACTTGTTTAGCTGGGAGCGAGGTGTGAACCTCCGGCCTTGAGAGTCAATGTCAGACGCTCTGGTCTGCTGCTACTGCAGCTCTAACAACCTTTTTGTTTTTAACCCATTGAATTTCAGTTAGTGTTGTACTACTTAGGATTTTTATGAAGTCAGGAAGTGAATGTAATATTATATATAGAAAATTTCTACTGTTCTTAAACTCAGGGCTAAAGTTATACGCTATGGCTGAATTATTGTTACGTAGATCAAACGTTTCTGAAATCAGTTAGAGCAACTACGAGTATATTAACACTATTATGTAGCGCAGTTCCTCCTTTTACGAGTGATAAACTCAATGCTGAAATTTAGGAAAGAGTAATATTAGATCTTACCATATCGTTCCTCCAGTCCACCACATCGTTCTGAAGCATGCGCCCGTAGTCAATGTAATGTTCCAATTCGTTGTCCAAGTCCACCCACCACTGGGATGGTATCTCGTCCTCTACAGTGTAGGTTTCAGCAACGTCCTGTTAGCATAGTGTGGTGGTGACTCGCACATGGACATTGATTTCAAATCATCCACAGGTAAAATACAAATGGAAAATTCATTGCATTTGGAATTTAAGCGGGTTGACTCACGTTTCGAAAAACCATTAGTACTCTGCCTTCTCAGATTATTCACATTTTGAACCAAAACTTTTTCAGATTTTGCCATGCATGTTAAAGTACCGTAACTCTCTCGAAACAATCATTTGACATTACAAAAATATAAATTATGTTAGTCCATTTCTTTTTACTTTCAATATCATTATGGTATTGTCGAATACTGACCTGCAGTACCATTATGTGCATAGAAGCAATGTCTGCATAATGCAGCATCATGGAGTATGGCCACTCCACTGCTTCTACCAAGAACCTGTTGGCCACGATGGAAGTGGAGAGGCTGTTAGCCACCGTGTTCTTGTCTGGATACGTAGAACTGGAGACTGGCGCGTAGTTGTACCTGTGCCGGTGATAATGTTTTAAATACACGTTTTCATTGAAATAAAAATACGTAATTAGAAATTAAATTCAAAACTATGACCTCAAATTAAAACACTAATTCAAGTTACCCAAAATATTTTCAAAACATATGTTCTTTTGCAATGAGAATATTAATACTACGAATTTTTAAACTGTTATTTTACATTAACTTCAGTTGTTTTGAAATAAACTTAAGGTATTTTGATTTCTTGGTGCAAGAATGCAAGTCCTTAACCAGTCAGCATTCACAATTTCAAGACTCACATAACAACAAATTAACAGTTTTGGCAGCAACTTAATTAGTTATGTATTATATGATGACCTTCATGTTTGTGCTGCTAATACTAGTTCCATAGTATTGCCGGTTCTGTAAGATAGTAGCTACTCTTGAATACAATGAAATCTAAGCTTAAAAATGAAGAGTTTTCCGAAAAACAAAACTGACTGACTTCATTAAAAAAGTAAATGCAATCACTTCCTTACCGTTGTCAAATCCATTTTCACTATTATATATAAATGGAGAAATGAATAATGAACAATTTTATTGAGAGTAGTGTCGCCTAAATATAAAAAAGCTTTTCTGTCTTCCGATGGCTGGATTTCATGCTTGGTGGTTAAATTAACACGAGATCGTAAATGAGGCCTATTTTTATCCGAGCCTTGAATCTTACCTCCTGAGTAGTGTAGCAAGATCGTTCTTGTAGGCATCTATCTGGTCCATGTTGTGCTCATTGATGTACTGCCCCACCACCTCCTGTACGTCCTCTTTGATGAGCTCAAAGTAGTCAATATCATCGTCAGGGTTCGGTGGGGAGAGCACATTGGTGATGCCGTCCATCACCTGGATATAGGGTGCAAATCATGTCAGGTTTTACCCTAGTCTGGAAATATAGTAATGTTTTCCTTCTCTAATGGCTAGTGAATTTGGTTATTCTACCTTAGAAAAAAATCATGCATATATAAACGAGTACCTCTAGTAACTTCATATATAAAATTAACCACGGTCTTTAGCATCTAAAAACGTTGACAAAATTTACCTGACGAGTAAGGGACAAGTTAGCCGGATTCGATCAGAGCATCAATGGCACAAGAGCCAGCCCACACTTCTGAAATGTTCGGCCTCTTGTGTTCCAAGCTTCAGGAAGAGGGAGTAATAGCAAACAAATATGATTGGATATGTTAAATCTTTAAAAAAAAGTATCTTATTTTTCTCTATGAGTTACTTACAACGCTAAAAGGCTGTAGGATGGCGCCGTAGAAGTAGGCCGTGGCTGTCAAGGCAATAGTAACATCTGGAGAAAAACAGGCGCATGAGTAAAAATTTTGGTGCATACTCATGAGGAATAACGTGCAAAGAGTTCATATAATTCCCATACATTGATATACGAAGAGGAGCCTTCAAAACAGCATCTATCTAGCGGTAATGTAGTGCTAACATCTACTGTAATACGAAATATCAGGCACTGGAATAACTTCAATCCTATTTCGTTTCTAGGTTTTAATATGTACTAGAGTACTCGCGCTGTTAAAAATGACAGCGAGGAACATACTTTCGTCTATCCTTGCTAATATGGCTAATATGCTTCTGGAGGATGCACTACAATGGCGAACTAAAACTGTCCTTAAAGATGAGTGCTCTCTCTTTCAATTTATCTAAGCAGCGCTATAGTCCTCTCAACTTAAATAACATCCAGAAAAAAATAATTGCATCAGCAAGCAGCCAAGCATTACTCAATACAAATGAATTACCCGCCGCGTATCCTACCTAACCAAGGTTCAGCCTTCAGTACATCAGATGCTAAGTTCTTCTGTTGTAGCGAAAACTACTCCGTCGTATGCAGACAGCAAGTGGGAAAAGTATTTTTGTGTATTGTCATGTGAAAAATCATCGCTTCGTGCGCGCTTCGTTAATCACTTGCTGAATTTATAATTCGTGTAGTGAGAGCAAACATATGTTTCAATGTATCAAGATAGTTACATACATCAGACTCAATGACAGCGCTCAGAGAAGCTGTAAATGTCTTTATTATTTGGAATTAAAAAAAAAAGTGTTTCAAGTATGAAGTGCATTCAGATAAAAAGATAAGCATCCTACTTTCGCCTTCTTTTGCAACCTGTCATCGATCTTCATGAAAATGCAACTTAACTACAAAATCTGCAACATGGCCTGTTTTTCGCCTTGTTAGAGCGCTTGCGTGGCTACTGTGTGAGCCTGCCCTAACTAGGGGTTCCGCGAATGCTGGCGATGTCCGTAGGTCAGACGAAAGTGCTAGGATGGATAACAGGAGAAATGACGACGAGCTTGGTTCTGCTGATGGTAGTGCTGT
>LQNS02278170.1:10379072-10391467 GCA_001587735.2 Parhyale hawaiensis | reverse complement strand
TTCAATATCATTATGGTATTGTCGAATACTGACCTGCAGTACCATTATGTGCATAGAAGCAATGTCTGCATAATGCAGCATCATGGAGTATGGCCACTCCACTGCTTCTACCAAGAACCTGTTGGCCACGATGGAGGTGGAGAGGCTGTTAGCCACCGTGTTCTTGTCTGGATACGTAGAACTGGAGACTGGCGCGTAGTTGTACCTGTGGCGATGATAAGGTGTTAAATACACGTTTTCATTAAAATAAAAATACGTAATTAGAAATTAAATTCAAAACTATGACTTCAAATTAAAACACTAATTCAAATTACCCAAAATATGCTCAAAACATATGTTCTTTTGCGATGAGAATATAAATAATACGAATTTTTAAACTGTTATTTACATTAACTTCAGTTGTTTTGAAATAAACTTAAACTATTTTGATTTATTGGTGCAAGAATGCAAGTCCTTAACCAGTCAGCATACACAATTTCAGGACTCACATAACAACAAAATAACTGTTTTGGCAGCAACTAAATTAATTATGTATTATATGATGACCTTCATGTTTGTGCTGCTAATACTGGTTGCATAGTATTGTCGGTTCTGTAAGATAGTAGCTACTCTTGAATTCAATGAAAACTAAGCTTAAAAATGAAGAGTTTTCCGATCAACAAAACTGTCTGACGTCATTAAAAAAGTAGATGCAATCACTTCCTTACCGTTGTCAAATCTCTTTTCACTATTATATATAAATGGAGAAATGAATAATGAACAATTTTATTGAGGGTAGTGTCGCCTAAATATAAAAAAGCTTTTCTGTCTTCCGATGGCTGGTTTTCATGCTTGGTGGTTAAGCTAACACAAGATCGTATATCAGGCGTATTTTTATCCGAGGCTTGAATCTTACCTGCTGAGCAGGGTAGCAAGATCGTTCTTGTAGGCATCTATCTGGTCCATGTTGTGTTCATTGATGTACTGACCCACCACCTCCTGCACGTCCTCTTTGATGAGCTCAAAGTAGTCAATGTCATCGTCAGGGTTCGGTGGGGAGAGCACATTGGTGATGCCGTCCATCACCTGGATATAGGGTGTAAATCAAATCAGGTTTTACCCTAGTCTGAAAATATTGTAATGCTTTCCTTCTCTAAAGGCTAGTGAATGCGTTTATTCTACTCTAGAAATAATATACTTTTATAAACGAGTAACTCGAGTAACTTCATATATAAAATTAACCACGGTCTTTAGCATCTAAAAACGTTCACAAAACTTACCATACGAGTAAGGGACAAGTTAGCTGGATTCGATCAGCGCATCAGTGGCATAAGAGCCAGCCCACACTTCTGAAATGTTCGGCCTCTTCTGTTCCAAGCTTCAGGAAGAGGGAGAAATAGCAAACAAATATGATAGGATATGTTGAATCTTTAGAATAAAGTATCTTATTTTTCTCTATGAGTTACTTACAACGCTAAAAGGCTGTAGGATGGCGCCGTAGAAGTAGGCCGTGGCAGTCAAAGCAATAGTAACATCTGGAGAGAAAAACAGGCGCATGAGTAAAAATTTTGGTGCATATTCATGACAAATAACGTGCAAAGAGTTCATATAATTTCCATACATTGAAATACGATGAGGAGTCTTCAATACAGCATCTATCTAGCGGTAATGTAGTGCTAACAACTACTGTAATACAGAATATCAGGCACTGGAGTAACCTCAATCCTATTTCGTTTGTAGGTTTTAATATGTACTGGAGTACTCGCGCTGTTAAAAATGACAGCGAGGAACATACTTTCGTCTATCCTTGCTAATATGGCTAATATGCTTCTGGAGGATGCACTATAATGGCGAACTAAAACTGTCCTTAGAGATGAGTGCTCTCTCTTTCAATTTATCTAAGCAGCACTATAGTTCTCTCAACTTAAATAACATGCAAAAAAATAATTGCATCACACAAAAGTATTTGTGTCTATTGTCATGTGAAAAATCATCGCTTTGTGCGCGCTTTGTTAATCACTTGCTGTGTTTATATTCGTGTAGTGAGAGCAAACATATGTTTCAATGTATGAAGATAGTTATACACATCAGACTCCATGACAGTTCTGAGAGATTCTGTAAATGTCTTTATTCTTTGGAATTAAAAAAAAAAAGTGTTACAAGCATGAAGTGCATTCAGATAAGAAGATAAGCATCCCACCTTCGACTTCTTTTGCAGCCTGTCATCGATCTCCATGAAAATGCAACTTAACTACAAAATCTGCAACATGGTTCGTTTTTCGCCTATCTTTTTTGTTAAGACCGTGACACGAAACATGCATATATATGTATATACAAATCTATACAAAACGGTATTTAGGTACTATATTGTTATTTCCCACTTTCATCTCACAATAGAGTTTGCTGTATAATTAGACAACCTACTTTTGCCATTAATGATGATCTCTTTTGGGTGTTCATTCCTGGGCGCCGCTGCCACTGCGACGATCAGCACAGCTAGTGCCAAGATACGCATCTTCTTCATTCTGATCTGTGGAGAAGATATCATTATTATTATTATTGTAATCAAATTTTACGGCCGTATCAGATACAAAGACTACATAACAGCGAATGGAAATTAATGTGACACAATTCTGTAGTTATTTTCCACATTTGTTGTCTGTATGCTGTTATACGCTTCTGAAATTTATAAGGCTGTGTACAAACCATTTACATGGACATTTCTTTTAGAAATACTCTGTGTCGAATGGGATACAATTGCTTATTTAAATTTTGCAAATTTATAAATGTTTCATACTTCATGGAGCATACTATTTTGTAACAAGTTGAATGGCCCAAAATTTTTGCTAGCAGGTGCACGATAGCATGAGGTACTGGTATTTGTGACGTCCCATTATTTACAAGATAACAAGTTAACTATGCTAGTACCGTAAAATGGTAAACATTTTGTAATTTCAAGTTTTATTGGTATTCTCATTTCATTTGCCTATTAGCATAGCAACACCCAGTCAGGTGGGACGTATTTTTCCTTATGCATAAGATATATATATATCTATATATCTATATATCTATACATGCATACATTAAGGATCACAAATCGTTCAGTGCAATTAGCGAGTTGTAAGTTGAAGTACTGCTCTCATCACAATCTCAGGCAGGCTAAAGTTTTTCATCAAGTATGAACTCATTGAGCTCATCATATTTCAAATCATCAGCATGAGAAAACTGTAGTTACCAAAATTAAAAAGCAAGATAACACTATTAAAAGAACGCGGTAAACTTTTATGGGTAACATAACTTAAGATGAAAAACTGAAACAGTAATCCTACTTAATGAAATTAAACCCTATCAGAAAATTACTCACGAGCGCAATCCTAAGATGTTATGCTACACGGCCTCGCTGAAGTAATGGACTGGGTCTGAGTGCACTACTGATAACGATGTAACCGCAATTCTTATCACTCATTAGTAAGAGACAAAATATTCCACTGGTTTGACTTATTTTATTTTAAATTTGAATTTTCAGGGTTTATTGTGATAAAATTGGAATTTTTCTCGGCTTATGCTGGCAGTATTATCTAATTCAAATTTCAACGGAAAGATATAAAAACAATATTATTTTGAATGGTATACAGTCAAATTAATGCATTTAATTCCTATAATTTGATGAAGTGAAACATCTCGTAGACAACCTCATTATGATTATTTACAACTGCCTAAGATAAATACAGCATAGATTGAAACTTCATAATTAACTAGTTTAATCTAGATGTTAATAAATATTGCGTATTAAGAGAATGTTTGTCAAAAATGTGCAAGTGTTGTTGGAAGGGTAAGGAAAACGCCATATGTGTAGACTGATAACAGCATCAGTGACTCCCAGAGTTTACTAATGTGTTTTTCTTTCTGGTAAAATGTGATTTTGTAATAATTTTTCTTTGTTGACAAGCAGGTGTAGCATTTCCCACCAGTTATTATATACGAATTGAGACCAACTTTTTTTCTGATGTTAAAAGACAGTCTGAAATGCTCATATATGTAGTTAGACATTCATTAGAAAATACCAACTCCGAGCTTGGAGACTTACCTGTTGTTTATCTGCAGCAAGAAACTTGAGATTGGCAATGCTTTTTTGAATATAAAGATGAAACCTATTAAGTATTTATTTTCTAATTTCTTTAGCACATATGCAAGCTGGGTTTAGGTTTTAAAATATTTACAGTCAAATTAAACTAAAGAGCTGAAACCATTTTAGGTTTATTACGGTTGCTCTACGACCAATATCGTTTGAAACGTCAGGGAGAATACCTTTGGTTAAAATATGATGTGCTAATCTTTCTACCCCATATTTCAAATATGTGCGTGTGTGTCAGGGGCTGGAACAATACAACTTACTATGTATTGAATCAAACTACATTGTTCAGTTTAAATGAGTTTTCTGGGTAAATTTATTTGTAAACATGAAATGAAGAGGCTGCATGAAACAGAGGACAGGTGAAATACACTTCACGGTAATCACTCTCTTAGATGATAAATTAATTACAAAATGACAACTTAGATAGCTACAGAACTACATGTTATATTTAATTAGTCGATGGTTATACGGTTATATTCTACCTCTTCACTGGAGTTTACTTAACACTGCAATTTTATTTCAATTGATGTTGCTTGGGGTGAGCATCTCCAATACTGGGCTCCGACATGAACTATAAAACTTATGGAAATTTGCATAGAGACTGTATGCCCCTCGAAGAACGTTTATCCCTCAATAAATAGTGCTATAGTACATCAGATTTTAGTTCAAAGCAAACCAAGAGCCAAAGTTATGTTTTCCTGCTGCTACTCCCTGAAATACTCCATGTGATATTGTACAATGGGATGGCTATGGAGCTACTAAAGAAAGATGCCATAGCTTTTAAAGTTTTTTGATTTTCTTCCCTCAACTGCGCATTACCAGGAGAAAAATGAACTTAATTTTTTATTTGTATAATTCAGAACAAAGCAGCCCTTTATATAAATATCTGGAGTATGAGATAAGCAATCAGAAATTGCATCTGGCACGTCAATACAAAAGTTCATAAGACTGCTGGAACTCCGCATTTAAGTTCTTTTTGAGAGTAATTACTTCGGCCAAGTAGGCTATGTTTTCTTTAGAGTTTGTATGTTTGTCCATCTGCCTCTCTGATTATCTGCTCTGTATGTCATCAAGGCAAGTCAAAAAATCACGAATAGATTTATTTTCTTGCAAATTTTGCAGGAATTTTTAGGTATATTAGGAGAAACAGATGTATAACTTCCAGTGAAAATCATTGAAACCGTTTGTCTTTTTTTCCGGTAGCGTAAAGGAAAAAATTATTGACCAATCTTTATGAAATTTGCAGGAGTTTTGTCTAGGAGCAAATGAAAATTTTTTTACCTGTTGGTATATATGTTTGTTTTCATGCTTGTCAGTAACGTAACTAAAAAGTTATGAACAGATTTTTATGAAATTTGGAAGAATTGTTAGGCATGTAAAAATACATAAATGATCAAGTTTTGTCGATGATCGGTTCTTCTGTTTGTGTGTTTGACTAATGTTTGTCGGGTACACACCCCAAAAAGTTAGGGCCGGATCATCTTTATGAAATTGACAGGAATTGCTACAAATGTTGAAAGGTACAAATGACAAAATTTTGGTGATGTCGCTTTGTCCGTCCTTTGGTATACTTGAATATGATTGCAAAATTATTTGGCAGAACATAATAGAAAAATTCACACGAGGATCAACAAGAAAATTGCAAAAGCTGGTATTACTGTCAAAGGCACACATGACCAATTTTCGGTGGTGATAAAAAGTAAATTTAATTTCAGGACCAATTGGAATTTTCCGTTAACTGCCTTTCTTAGTGGAGTGTGCTCTCTCAGAGTGCTCTATAGTATACAATTATATTATATCACACTCTTACCTCTTCATATTATTCGAAACACAATTTAGGCTATTTTATGAAAACTTCATGGATAATTAAAAGCCACATTTCATCTCGTAGTTTATTCAATTTTCCTGATCATTTTTGCTTAAAAACGCATGCTCATAATGCATCTTAATACAGAGGCTAAATAGATAACTTCACTAGTGAATGGTGATATACTGTTTTCAGTTATTTATGTCAACTGTTTTTTCTTACCAGTAGTTCTTCAGCATTATAAACTAAGAAGACAGTTTTAATGATGGAAGCCAACAAGAAGGAAACAGCGCAGCAAAACATGTTTTACTATTCGATAGGCTGTGCAGATAGATATGAAACTTTACTTGATTGGCCAAGGCGTGTCAAGAGGTATGTAATTATAAACTATCTGATTGGGTGTGCGTGGAGGTATGGAGTCCTACACGATCTGGCGAGGTGTGCCGAGATGTATGAAACCATATAGAACAACATGGAACCAAAACTGTGTTAAGTTTATTTCTATCTTACCTTACAGAAAATCACCTTTTTACATGTTAAGTTCTGTCAAAACCTAAGTCAATTATCTGCCTAGTAACATTATTTCTGATTGTTTACGCTGCTGGTTTACTTTTCGTACCACGAATCGATTGCGAAAGCTCAATTTTTCCCTGGCAGCATTTCTAAATGATACTAGTAGGGAATAAAGCTGTCAGCTCCGGCGATGATTCCGTCGGCCTCGTCCTTGAGCTGCTGCCAGGCGAGGGTGACCGGCGACACCTTGGCTGCCGTAAACTCGTCCAGCTCCAGACGGCGGTGCTCAGCATACACCTGGGCATCGGGTATATCATCAGAGAGTTCCAGCTTATCAAAATAAATGAAAGACTAAAGATGCTTAGAAGCGAAATTGTCAACATTGTGCGTATAATTATCAGAAATACCAATACGCAATTTTATCTTTCCTCCACAGACTATCGAATATTATTATTACTTTGACGTTTCCTTTCACTCCCAAGGATGATTAGCGTGAGCGAGACCAGACAATCACTTGTAGATTTCACGGCAGATAAACTTTTGATCTCTTAGATAACGACATAAAAAAGCACCTCAGGAAAGCTAAACCTGGATTGGGAAATATACAGTTCAGTCAAATTACCAAGTCAACATGGGTTAGAGGAGCTTTGGTAGATAACTTAGATGTACCAATATGTGGTACCAATATTTTCTTTTCCAGAAATAGGGCTCAAATGGACAACTATATGAGGATTTACAGGCCTCTTTTTCCTTTACCCTTTATGTTAAATATATTGTGCAATAATCAGAAACATGACTAAATTGTAGACAGCAGTTTAAACTTATTCAGCATCAGCTGGGACGCACGCAACCGCCATGCATCAGTATATATGTCGGTGTTGGGCGAATTTTTGTTTGAAATCTTTGTAACATATTTTTTTACCAGTTTTCAACTCGATACTTTCTAATTCTTTGACAACATAGAACACAAGAATGGACCAATTTGAAGTTGAGAGAGGTTATCTGTGATATTGAAGTCTCAGACAGATGCATCCAACATCGACCTAAGTCAAAATCTATAAAACTTAGCTTGCATCATCGACGGCTTGTGAGCTCCAATTTTTATCTGGATTTTCAAAACAAATTTCTGCAAGATAAACTGAACGGTTAGGTAATATCAAGCATTTTACCTCTCGGGAATGGAAAAGCCTGAAAGAACTCATTAAAAACACGCAGGCAGCTTACTTGGCAGTGGTTGACGCAATCAGTTGTTCCAGCCAACTGTGTACACACGGACTGCTCGCCTGTCACTCCGTCATCCACCTGTTGGGTCAGCGAAGGGTTAAGCAAATAGCTGGTTTATAAATAAAAACTCCTCCAAAAAAACTACTCATTTCAAGGATTAAGAATAGCTTATGTAACAACTGGAACGACTTCAGAGTAAATAGAGTAATTCAAGTCAAAATAGCGAAATTATATGTCCTGAAAATTTCGTGTCATCTGCTTTTTGCCTCTACAAGTAACATTTCAAAGCTTTAATATACAAAAAATTCATTGTTTCGCTTGCAGTTACGATTATACCCTATTCAGAAACTTTTTTTTTTTTAGCAAATTTGAAAGTTCCCAGCAGTGAGAATGCAAGATATCAAAAACTGATAAGGAATTGAATTTTCATATCGATGATACATGTCTTTAGAATGTATCAACAGTACTTACAGTGTAAGTATCATAACAAGTCTTCAGCGGTGCTTTAGGACCACTGTATTCCCTGCAGACGTTTAGATCTTCAGTGCAAGTAATCATGTCCATGCGGAACTGGTAGAGCTCGTCCGTAACAACTGAGGAGTATTCCAAATATCCTTCCAGTTCCCTTGCCACATCTTGCCACCACATGGACGGTGTGGTCTCTGTGCTGTAGGTGTCGGCCGCGTCCTGCACAACATACATAATGATAATCATTATTACCTCCACCAAAGAGGTTATGTTTTCGTCGTGCTTGTCTGTCTGTCTGTCTCTTTGTCTGTCTGTCACCAAGATAACTAAAAAAGTTATGAACCGATTTCGATGAAATTTACAGGGATTGTTAGGTATGTTAGGAGGAACAGATGATTAACTTTTGGTGAAGATATGTCAATCCGTTTGTTTGTTTGTTTGTTTGTCTCCGTCATTTTTCTCGATGCCATAACTCAAAAAGTTGTGGATGGATTTTGATGAAATTAACATGAATTGTTAGGTATATAACAAAGAGTATATGACCAAATGTTGGTATTGATCCGTTTGTTCGTTCGTTCGTTTGGCACTGTTTTTAATTTTATGCTTGTTAGCACAGTAACTCGAAAAATAATTAATGGATCTTTATGAAATTNTAAGGGTTGTTAGTAATGTTAAAAGACATAAATGATCAAATTTTGATGCAGATCGGTTGGTTCGTTTGTATGTTTGACTTATGTTTGTCATAACGTTTGTTAACACTGTAACTCAAAAAGTCATGAACGGATCTTCAAGAAAATTAAACAAGCTGTTATTAATATAAAAAAGGCACAAATGATTAGATTTTGGAGTTAATACAAAGAAAATTATGGTTTCAGAACCAGTTTGAATTTTTTGCTACCGTTGCCTCACTTGGCGGAGGTATGCGCTCTCAGAGTGCTCTAGTTAAGATTAGAATCATAGATTACCTACCTAATCAACCTTTCTTGAGTACAATATAAATTTATGTTATATTAGAGAAGGTATTAGAATTTGAACTATGCGATTTAATAAATTACGAACGTATACAAAGCCACACTATTCAGTGCCATACAGAACAATTCAACCAAACCTATTTAGTTACACTAACTTTGAGCACGACAATGTGCATGCTGGCGATGTCCTCGAAGTGCAGAATTAAAGAGAACCTCATGTCACCGCTCATGACGAGGTAGCGGTGGCTGATGATGGCCACCGACAGGGCAGCAGCCTGCTCGTTCTTGTCAGCGTAGTTGTCGCTCTGTACTGGTGCTTCTAGGTACCTGCGGCGTGTTTATGATTTGCCATATAACAGAAATATTTCGCTGATCAAACTCTTAAACTGCCGTTTTCAATTACAAGACTAGAGCGCCCTCTGAGAGCGCATCCCTCCGCCAAGCGAGGCAACGGTATCAAAATATTCATATTGGCTCTGAAATCATAATTTTCTTAGCATAAACTCCAAAATCTAATTATTTGTGCCTTTTGGTACTAACAACAACTCGTGCAATTTTCTTGAAGATCCGTTCATAACTTTTTGAGTTATACTGCTAACAAACGCTATGACAAACATGAGTCAAACATACAAACGAACAAACCGATCTGCACCAAAATTTAATCATTTATGTCTTTTAATAATACTAACAACCTCTATAAATTTCATAAAGATCTATTAAATATTTTTTGAGTTATTGTGCTAACAAGCACAAAATTAAAAACAGTGACAAACGAACAAACGGATCATTACCAAAATTTGATCATTTACTCTTTGTTATATACCTAGCAACTCACGTTAATTTCATAAAAATCCATCGATAACTTTTTGAGTTATGGCATTGAGCAAATGAGGCAGACAAACAAACAAACAAACAAACAAACAAACATACGGATGAACATATCTTCACCAAAAGTTAATCATCTGTTTCTCCTAAGATACCTAACAATCCCTGTAAATTTCCTTTAAATTCGATTCATAACTTTTTGAGTTATCTTGGTGACAGACAGATAACCGGACAAACACCACAAAAACATAACCATCTTGGCGGAGGTAATAAGTTTTTATCTAGCAATGAGATGCTAGGTTGCATTCACAACGCGTTTTCCCTTTTATCGGTTTTATGTTATTGGTGATCTTAAAAAAGAAAAGACGAAATAGTTGTTTGAAGTGTTACCTGACCAGAAGAGTTTCGATGTCCCCTTGAAATGCCTCCACTTGGTTCATGTTGTGCTGATTGACATAAGCGCCAACGAGTGCCGTGACGTCATCCTCTACATTGCCCCAGTAGTCGAACTCTTCTTCGTTGAAGGCTGCCACGATCGACAGAACGAGGTCGGTAAACGAGAAGACTATGGAAACTGTACTGAGCTCTTCAGCGCTGGCCAGAGCGATGGTAACGTCTGGAATATAAAAAATTATATTAAACCCTCTAAAAACAGTTTCATTGTAGCTTCATAGTACATTGGCATGAGCTATTGGACGTCGTGAGAGTGTTGCAACCTGTTACTGATCTGACCACGACCGAACCGCCTTCATAAAATGGTCAGACTATAGTCCCTCGTTTTTTTCAAAACAATACTTATAGCAAAAGGCTTATGGTTTTTATTATTAATATCTTTAGTAATGTTAGTTGACAAATAATAATTTACCACGTTTTCAATTCCAGCCCTCGTGAATTATCAGTGATACTATAAGTGTGCAAACTGGAGTTAATAATGATAGTATTAACTGATCTTAGTTTCAAATGCAACTTTAGTATTAAGCTGTCTCCTGTGTACCATTCCATATGTGTACCTAATAAAGCATATTATTATTAATAGCTAGTGGCCCATTAGAAAAAAAATAATGAAGGCCTAGAAAGTGATTTAGATTGTTTAAAACCAACTAAAATAAGAGTTTTCAACATATTTGACCTTAGGATTTTAGTCCCAAGAGAAAAAAATATTTGAATTTTTATTTTTTTTATTTCTGGAGTTTGTGTATGGAGAAAAAAATCGACCCCCGTCCTTCTTGATAACTAACAGCAGATGGTTGTCCACCGAGTTTGATAAGTTACTGATAGTACTTGGCGAAATTTACTTGGAACATTCTACTATGGTGTTCCACAACTGTTCTTTGCCTGCAAATTGGCAGCCCCCTCATAGATTTTTGCTTTCAGGATCGACCAAAAGTGCTCGATGAGGTTAAAATCGGGTGAGTTGAGAGGCCAGATCATCACTTTCTGTCCCTTATTCTTCAACCACTTCTGAGTGTGGCGAGAGGCCTGGGAAGGGGTGTTATTTTGCATGAAAATCATGGTGCGCTTGATTGCTGCATCCTTCTTTCGGGACCATGGCAAGAATTTCTTTTGGAACAGGTCACAATAGAACGCGGAATCGATTTTGACTCCCACCGCCCCTATCACTGGGCCTGGGAACTCTTCACTAATAATTGCTTCCAAGAACAATACCCTAACGCCGCCCTGTTTGCCCCTCATTCGGTTGGGGGTGGTATCGCCGTCCATGATCCACCCTCAGCTCCACCCGTCAGGACCATCGAACGTTGCAAGTCACTCATCCGTGAACAGGACGGTGAAAAAATCCTTCTTCTTATATTCACGACCCGTTGTCATGCGTTTTTCCTTGTGTAGCGGCGTCAAAGGAGGGTTACAAAGCGGCTGTTTAGTCTGTCCTATGGGCAGCATGATCTTGCACCTGGTACTCTTACCGTCATTACTCACACCAGCGGCTTCGAAAATCTGCTTATCGGTAGACAACTTCTTCTTTCTCGCTTACCGCTTCACCGCCCTCAAGTTTCGCTCAAAAATCTTCCGAAATTTGGGCTCCATCTACGTTCTACAAGACGAGAGATGGGAGAGAAATCGAGAGAAAGCAAATTTTAAGAGATCTTGGGGTGAGAATACAAGATAATGCTACTTTTGAAGATCACGTGGCTCGAGTTGTTACTGCATAGGCAAGAAATGGAGCGGATGGGTGCTTCGAACTTTCTCTCCACGAGAGGCAGACACAATGCTCACCTTATGGAAACAACTAATACTACCGAGGATTGAATACTGTTCACCTCTTTGAATGCCAAGCAAACGGAAAGACTTAGAGCGCCTTGAGGCTATTGTAGTGATCTCTACATCATCACCTACAGCATGACAGTCTTTTCAGCAAACTCAGCCAGCGTTCACTACTTTATGAGCTTTCATTTTTGAGACAAAGCCCAAAATTCCAACAGCTGGGTCAGCAGGCGACGACTTGCGCGCTGGCGTG
>LQNS02278170.1:10352224-10367936 GCA_001587735.2 Parhyale hawaiensis | reverse complement strand
TATTTTCACTTTTTGGCTGATCAATTACTAATAAATAATTGACTCCGTAGATACGAAAATGCACCAGTTGAGAGCGACGGGACGTACCCTGACAAGAACGTGCAGGCTGACGCCATCACCACCTCCATCATCAGCAACAGGTGCGGTACTGGACGTGACTTGGAACACTGTTCGATGGGTAGCGAAAGGATCATGTAATATTAGTGCGTCATAACTACTGTGAGTCAGTTTTAAAGTCGTTCATTGGAAAACACTCATAGAAAATCAACCCCTGAATATTATCCATGCTTAACGTACATAAAACAATGCTATAAAAACCAACATTTTCCACGTTATGGAATTATTGAGAGACTTGTTAACTGGCAGAGTTCTCTACCTGCAGCAGGAGTGGTTATTTTCAACATCCAGAGCTTGACCGATAGGCAACATGTCATTGCCGGAAAATGTCGAATAAAGTAGAGATAACAAGGTTTGAAATATGACTATTTGATAATAAATACTGGATTACCAGGTTATTTTCTGCGTATTATCCACTTAGGTACTTGGTTGAAGCCGCACTGATGCCGTGGTCTATGACGCTTTACTTTGTAGACATCGCGTCCATGCACATCATAGTGCTGCAGGTACGGTGAGAATGGCAGCGGTAAGGTTAAAGGTATCTTGACCGCACCCTCTTCTGGAAAACCTACAAGCAATGGTTTGTGCTGCAAATATAGGCCAACTGGCCTGAGAGGTGTGAGCACGGCTGCAGACGACCACGGATCGTTAAGAACTATGATGTCATCGACAGAAGGTTGAACGATCCGAGCTGTCCTTGCCCTCCTCATTACTGAGGAAGGTAAGGGCTCCCGCGGCAGCTGTGCAGACCTATTCTTCTGAGTCAGGGCAGCTAGCGTCGCAAAGAGCTCATCTGTATGGTTTGGCATCGAACCTAGCTCCGCTAGTTTACTCTCTTGTCAGCGGTTTTGTTATTAGGTGTACATTGTTGAACAAAAAAAAAATATTTAATTTAATTTAGATTTATTATGAAAATTTTTTTTCTTTGAATGGTAGAAAAGGATACCACTGACAGCAGTACACTATTCTGAATGCATTAACAAGTGTGATTTTCCCATGAACTCAGTTATTCATAAGCGATATCTTCAGTTCGTGGGTTGCATTTTTTCATTACATATTTTGATTAAGTGTAACACCCGTTTTCATAGTTTGACTGAAACAAAAGCCTTACAGGCCAAACAAGCTATGCGCTGTTTCACTTTTCAAGTTTATGTTTTGGTGCCGAGAACTAGCGCAACTAGCTATGGATAGCTAAACTGAGGTGCACGAGGAAAAAAAAAGCGGCTGCAGTCTTCCAAATGTAGTTGCAGATTTGTCATCTCTCATTTGTATTTTTCTTTTTCTTTACATTAGCTGTAACATCGAGTAAAACATCTATGCATTTCACAGGGTGCTGCTGAAATACACACACTTTTTGCTGCCCACATTACATATTGTGCGTAGGCAGCTGTAGCTCGTGCTTGCGACCCATTTCTCTCTAGATTTCACCCACCTTCGCGTCGGCAACCACCCCGTAGCACTTGTCTTTCGCATCAACGTGGGTGAAGCTTATTGTGATGCAAAAGGCAAGTGCTATAAAGCGCCGCAGAAGCGAAAGTGGGTGGAATCTAGTGAAAAGAGGTGTCGCAAACGCGGGTAACAGACAGCAGCTGTCGCACTACTTATAATATCCTTATAATACCGATCTGCCCTTGTCGATGAGTTACCGTTTGGAGTCAAATGGTTTTTATACAGGTGGGTTATGCATCTCTTGACCTATACCTAGGTGGTTAATGTTTAACCCTCAGGATGTGGCTGAAACATACACTTACCCCGACGGCGATCCGTCCCTGTGGTGGAGGGACCTGAGCACCGAGTTGGCTCACTACATCACCTACTCGCAGACCCTCTACGACGAGACGGTGCAGTTCCGGAGGGATAACATTGAATGTTACTTCGATGAGGGGAAAGATACGGATAAATATACGGTAAAGTATTTTCTTAATTAACTGGTAACAGAGAAGGGCACCCGTTATCACTCGCGGCACAGTTGCAAGGTTAATCCCTAGTAAAAGGCCGGACGTCTCTGGCCTTCTGTCTTTCTTGTCACAAGTGGCAGGCCGTAGGGCTGGTCTCTGCATGTTAGAGATCGAGCATAGGATACTAATTTACTGTTTATTCTTTGATCGGAAATTGACAAAAATACTGAAACTTTAACCGCTAAATTTTATTTTTTATACTAGAAGATGGTTTTTGGAATATATTAGAGGCTTGCACAATATTAATACTCAGTACTATATAATAATTCACGTCGTGTTTTTTATTTATTTATTTATTTGTAACTATATTTATATCTTTCCTGTCACGCTTTATGGGAATAAAATAGGAGAAAATTCAGATTTCACAAGGCAAAAAAAAAGTTGGGTACCTGGCAATCTTTTTCTTAGGCGAAAAAAAAGTTTTGTACATTGCAATCTTTTTCTTCAGTATTAGATAGAGGTTAAATAGAAATAATAAGATTGGAGAAAATTCAGATTTCAAAAGGCGAAAAAAAAAGTTGGGTACCTTGCAATCTTTTTCTTCAGTATTAGATAGGGGAGAAATAGAACTTAGTCTGCTTGCCCTTCTCACAAAAAGAAACGTTGAGTACCTTGGAATCTTTTTCTTCAGTATTAGATATAGGAAAAATGAGGAAGCCCAAAAGACGGTGGGGGTTTTGGTGAAGTGTTAATTTTTTGCCGTCATTTATAATGACGGCACGGGCCACTAGTATTATTAATAATAATAATAATAATTGGATAGCTAGCTTGTAAATTTCTTGAAATATTCGACATATAGGCCATTGGAATGGCACAGTTCGTAATGCAAGGCATAAAAACGCATTTGATAAAGATCAACTTTTTTATATGCCAGTGCAAGTTATTGTGTCAGGTGCAGGACATTCATCTGTTAACAGTACATGTCTCATCGCGGCTAACTGGTAACGTGATAATGAATCAGGACACATCCTTGCATAGCCATGCATCTGATTATTACTAATGATGGATCACGCGGCTGAGATGCAGAGTACCTTATTAAGTAAAGCATTACATATTATTATTCAACATCACAGGTCCCGTGACTGGGAAGCAGAAGACATCTTTTTAAAGTAGTACATGTTACTATTGCAGATAACGGATCACGTGACCGGGATGCAGGACTACTGCACTCAGATCCATCCTGATGAAGGAGAAATCGGATCGTGCGCTGATGCCTGCCAGAACTTTGAGGATCAGGTAAGAGGATTTAGGAATTGAATTATTGGCAGCTTGGCAAGGGACTTAGTTTCAATAAACGCTCAAAAACCACTTTAAAAGAGATGGTTTGAGTGGTGCTTAAGAATAAAGTTCTGGATAAATCTAATATAGCTAGATTAGATAATGTTGGTCGAAATGAACCATTTAATGGTAAACTGGATTGAGACTAAAGCGCCAAATTTTATTTTTTACCAGGGGATTTTGATATATTGAAACGACAAGAAAAATGGCACTCGGCGATGCAAGACTGGGTAGTCAAGTTATAGTGATGGAATTGTCAGCTTATAGTTTATTTATGATTAGCATTTAATACCGTGAGATGTTGCTTTCCAAATACAACTCTTGTACACGGTAGTCAGCCTAAATAGGAAAAAAATGCTGCAATAAATAAATCATTGTCGCTTGCAATTCAAAATAAAGCCTCTGTAAAGCACATCACCAAAATTGCCACATATTCTCAGATTTACTTGGTACGGTACAATTTTTCCAATAACTTGAGCCATGTTACTACAGAGATCCTATGTATAAATTGAACAATTGGTTTGGAAAATTTGTAGCATAATGTATTCCCAGCATTGTATATAACTTTGAAATCGAAGAAAAGGCAACTTTACATAAATAGTTTTGCGTTCTACTATTGGTGGAAATTGCTTCCCATTGTAATTTTTTTCCAAAGTTAGTGTAAATACTGTCCGAACCAAATGAGATAGAAAATAGTTTCTAGTAAAATAACTTCGTAAATACTCAAGTTCTGCCAGAAAATTTGGATATTTGGAGCAAATTCTAAATGCCGGAATGATCAAACAAGAAATCAAATTAGTTTTGAAATGAAACGATACAAATGAGTCGAATCGCATTCCAAGACCTGTTAACGGCATTTTCCGGAAAACAAAAGTAGCGAGATGGTTACCTTCTTTTTCGACAGTTACATCTAGAAAGCTTAACTTATTATTATTTTCAAGTTCGCTCGTGAATTTAATTGATGGGCGCTGTGAATTAAGATACAATAAAAAATGTCAACATGGGTAGGGTGGTCAAATATCATAAAGGCATCATCTATATATAGAGAGTAGAATTTTGGTTTGAATTCAGAAGGGCAATTGTTTAGCCATTTTGATTCGTGGTGGCGGAGAAAGGCGTTTGCAAGTGTTGGTCCAAGTGGGTTACCTATAGCAACACCATCAATAATTTTGGGTATACAATATGCCTGCAAATATAAAAAAATACGCCTTTCACCCCAAATTCTAGGAGTCTTATGAACTGAAATTTTGAAAACGACAGAGCTGAGTTTTGACTTCCGTAGAGTTCATCTGCAACGATGTTGATTGTTTGATCTAAAGGGACGTTGGTGAAGAGTGATTTGACATCAAAACTGGCCATGCTGCTTTTTAAGTTTGTCATAAGTTTGATAACTTTTTCGACGAATAAAGAAGAATCTCTCACAGTGAACTGATTTGTAGTTATAGGACTGATCATTTGAGCATTTAGGACCTGCTCCAAATATCCGAATTCTTTGGCAGAACTTGAATATTTACGAAGTTATTTTACTAGAAACTACTTTCCATCTCATATGATTGGGACAGTATTTAGACAAACTTTGGAAACAAATTACAATGGGAAGCAATATCCACCAACAGTAGAACGCAAAACTATGTATTTACCCTATCAACCTATGATCCGGATATATTTTTGGTGTATAGTTATGAAATATAAGGCGTTGTCTATTGGGATAGTTCCATCGAGATAAACTAAGTAACTAATGCTTATGACTAAAGTTCCAGACAAGTTAGTGCTACTGAGATGACCTTATCTCATTCGAGCTAGCTGACTCGGTGGCTTATGTAGACTCAAGTAATATATCTTATGATAACATACATACGTCCGAAACGGCGCTCGTGCTTTTTTCAGTTTGGTAAATAGCATTAACTCCTAATCGAGTCCCGATTGTAGATGATTCCATTCATTTAAAAATTTGATTTCATGCTGACAGCATAGGGTTATCGTGTTGGCTAGCGAATCAAAAATATTATGTTTTCATTAAAATGTATTGAAATTTTTTCCACAATCAGAAGAGCCTTAAATAAAATTAGTAGGTAGGAGAGTTCTTATCAGCAGGTATGAAGGATGACTGATAAACATTCGAAATAGAATGAATCCATTTTTCCCAAATTCATCACTACATGAGCCGCTAATACTGAGACTTTGTTAGCTAAAGCTTCTGCAGTAGATATGAATTTTTCAGTTGTATCTTATAAAAATAAAATATTTTCCTCGCTTCAGTACTTATGTGACGTGAGCCACTTCTTCTGAAGCACGTTAGGGAACACTTATGTAGTAGATTAATACATGCAGAGATTCATGTCTTGCAGCTCGTTATTAACCTTTCATCTAATAACATAATGCAGAGTCAAATACCACAACTTTTTAAATCTCTAAGTAAATGATTAAACGTTTATTAATTCTTCTTCAGGTTCTTCATGAGATGAGCGACTGGTATTGGGAGTTTGTAGGGTACCCAGCCCAGCAGTGGGAGACCCTTAGACTGAGGGCAGACGCCATGGCGGAGCACGCCAGCGGGTGAGACGAGGGTGGTGTAGTTGGCGTGGCAGACGTAAAATGTGGTTTAGACGGTTCTGGCAAGGCACGTTCAGTTAGAGTAGGGTTAGACGTAGAGTATTTAATCCCTTTGTGCCTCAACTGAACATCACTTTACTTAGAAATAACAGTGCCTGTAGTGTCAACATATGTGTAGACTTAGCACTAAAAGGTCATGAACTAGGATAGATAAGGATAGCGTAGAACGGGTTCTGGTCACAATCATCGTCAAAACCATCGCCCATCTAAGCCAGGTATGCATTGGTAGTGAACTGCTTTAGTTTGCACTGTGCAGATATTGTTGCTCAAAACGCCTTGTTTCCCACTTTTTCTTCTCTGAGTGGAAAATTTTCCCAGGCTGTGATCATCCACTTGCTTGGCTCACGTAGTCAAACTATCCATATCCGAAAGTTCAAAGCTGTAAAAAATTTTTTTGGCTGTAACATGCTTACAAAATGTACAGTAATCGATTAGCAACAGCTAATACACAGTACTGTAAGTGAAATCAAATCGAGAATTGAATAGTTAAGAGTGAAATCCCATAAACGAAAGGCAAGGAGTATGGCTGTTGCAGAACTAGGTTATATCGCCACTACGTTCACTTTTTTTATTTCAGCAACTTGCAATATCATTCAGAAGATGCTACCTTCATGCGTTTCTTTTTAACTAGCATTCTCAATGTAATGCCTATACCGTCATATTGTAAATATTATCTTCAACTGCGTCTTAAAAAGAAATGGTCTAATATTTTCAGGTACAGAGTGCCTCCACACAAACGCAGCTAAGACAGCAAACGAAGAATCAACGTCTGTGAGGGCGAAAGTTCGGAAATAATTGGAGTGGCCGGCAAGTTTGTTTTAAAGCTTTCCAAAACAGATACATGCATGTGCCGGATACAGAGCATGAGCCATCTGTATTTATTAGTGAGATACCTTACCTAAATATAACTATCCCCGAATAACATTTGCCTTTAGAATTTCCCACTTGGATGTCGAACTTGCAAGTGTTTACAGAACACCGTGTAAGGAGGGCTCGGTGGAACTGACAGACAATAGGATAGCTTGAGAACGCGTTTATATAAAATTTTATTTACTCCAATATTAAAGATAGCTAATTCATTGAAGCTTTAGATGCTCGGTGAAGGTGGTAATAAAATGTCGTGTAAGTTGTGTAAGAAAGTAAAAAGAAGTTGCACGATTCAACGTAATTTGTATGGACAGTTGGTAATTCACTTTCAGTTTACTGTGAACTTGGTTGTGACAAGGGGTGAACGCTAAGGTCTGCCCGGTTCAGTCATGTCGATACAACCACGCAAACCAAAGAAATAACAGTTTATGGGGCCGACACACCGACCAGGAGGCACTGTAGCCTCTACACCGCGTTGACCTGTTATCGTTATTCGTTACTGGCCCTAGTGAGTTGGTAACAACCTTCATTTGAACTGTACCGTGCATGGATGCTAGTGGGCCCAGTGTGGTACTGGTTATAGTATAAATCAACTTGTGGAAACAGCTTACTGGCAAAGTGATAAAACCGAAAAAAATTAACATTCTGGTAGCCACATTGCCCCAGTTGTCTATAAACCAAGTGCTACGGTGGGTATTGGCCCCATGGGACAGTAACAGCAACATACTTCCTGCAACCACATTATCATCGCATGAACACTAGGGGCCAACTTGGTATTGTTGCTCAAGACGTTCTGCTACTTCTCCTAGACTGCTTTTATAGTGCCACATCTGGGTCGATATGATTACCTCTTTAAAGAGTTTAGTGTAAAGTCTTAGTGACATTGTCGTTGATAAAGGTACAGTCAACTTAGACCACACCCTCACCTGGGAAACCCACATGCACTGGTTTGTGGTGCGGGTAAAGGTTCACTGGCCCCCTGCAGATGAGTAAGTGTAGTTGCAGTCGACCTCGGGTCACCAAGAACTATGGCGCCAGTTTGACGGAAGGCACAAATGACCCGAGACCCCCTCCCTCCCTCATCTCTGAGAAAGGCAGTTCCGCCAAGGCGCCGTGCATGCACACAGAACTGCCGAGTCAGCACACAAAGATCTGCAAAGAGCTCGCGTGCCTAGCTGGGCATCGAACATGCGAGCGATGCGAGGTGTTAGAGCTGAGAGCGGAAGTATGGTGATACCGTGGCGGTACATGAAATTTGTTACTCGAGGCCTGCGTCGGTGTCGTTATAAAATCAAGGGATTAACACAGCAAAATACAACATTGTACAGATCTGGTATGAATTCAAATTTCAATACATCGATTACGAAAAAGTCGTCAATTGGAATGCCAAACTTAATTAAACATTATCCACACCGCTGAAACTCAAGCTGAGTTAAAAAATAATATAGCAGCAACTGAAATACATTTGAGAATTAAGATACTGCGAAACACATTTAAGAACTAAGATACTGCTGTAAGTGCTGGAGGATATTGAGGTATTTATAGGAAAACTGTACTTTCATAGTGTCTTGACTGACAGATTATTGATTACGGAAATTCAATGATTGCGGCAACCTGAAGGGTTGCTGTCCAAAATACACGTTTGCAAATAAATAGCGAGCATCGCTATGACAGTAGTTATATATTATATGTATGTAGAAGAAATGCGTAAGCCCTAAATTTGATTGATTTAAGCCAAATCATAAGTTTTCAAGCTCGCAAATGAAATAAAGAAACCAGCAAGTATTGCTGTGACTCTTTAATCATATTAAGTGGTGATGTCATGGAAACGTTTGACTAACTGCATGGATAAATAATACGGCGTGACACGAATTTCAACCCGAAAACATAACATTAGCACACTGGCCGACGTGGCAAACTGTCACGAGCTGTATAAACAACATATGCAGAGAAACATAGTCACACTGCATATCAAGGAACACAAAGCTAGGCACAACGAAGAAATGAATATGAAGGCAGCAATTATATGGTAAGACTCAAGTCGAACCCACTACCACTGATCTCTTGTGATTCAACGACCTTGTAAACATAAAACCAAGAGCATCCTAGGCCTTAAACTCTACGTGCTGTCCTGCCAGAATCCTAAATCTGAAACCCATGCACAGAAGTGCTAATAAACCGGAAAAAACTACATACATTCTCCCTGAGTTGTGACAAGAGACCCAATTAACATGTGCCCTGTGGGCATATTTTCACTTAGCTTCTTGGGTGAGTGCACCTGGGGAAGAACTGAGGTGTCCAACGAGTTTACTTTGCTACAGCCTTTGATAGGCCGTACATGGCTGATGCAGTACCCCCCTGGCACGTTGGCAAAACCATTGACGTCACTGGTACTCCCAAGTTCATGCTTCAAAGGCATGCTATACACGTGGCAGCCCTTTGTTTTTCCATTGAATTATGGTTAATAGACACGTGGTGCAAAGGTCACGCGATGTGGGGAATTTGAACGAGATATCCCTCTGCTGTTTGCTTCGCAGCGGGGATGCCCAGGCTGTTGATAATGCAAGTGTCGATGTGACTTAAGTTGCCCTGATCTTCTACATCGTTCACGAGACGCGTAAACTATATAGTTGAATATTTAGGGAAATTCAGGAGATATTGATATGCTGCTCTCTTTCAGAAGATGTTAACACACACCACAAGCAGAACGACGCACCAGAAAAGACACATATAAAATGAAATCAATATTAGCAATAAAATAATTAAAATAATAGAAAGAGTTTTAGTTGGAGAGTTAGATATAGAATAGTAGTGAAATATATTAACACAGTGGCAGCTAAGTCACAACAGACACAGATAGAGTGATATTATTTTGCATGGAAATAAAATAAATAAATCGTACATTTGACTTGCTGGCCCTGGTATTCGGTGGCTTCTTATTGCAATTTGATTAGAAAATTGATTTGTTAATTCATTTTAATTTATTTGACTTCTGCTAATTTATAATCAGTTCTCTACGGCTGAAGGCCATGCGAGTACACTTTTAAAGTTAGTCTAATTGTTTCCATTTTTTACTCATCATATGTTCATTTACTAACTATCGTAAGCCCTTAATGACGATAATTGTTATAAATAAACTAGTTCAGCCCATTACGTAAAAGCAGTTTCATTATTTTCATCACTGAATCACAACATCTGGACTACTTCGTACCCTATCGGAAATTTGTAGGTAAATACAAGGCAAGCGACATCGAAAAATAACCGATAATAGCCGACAGTAGCTCATAGAGAGGCAGAGCTTGAGGCTCGCCACCTCTCTGGGTATGGGCCCGTATTACCAGGTGCCTAATTTAATCTACAAACTCCCCATTGGGTACTGAAATAGGTTCTTTCGTTGGACGGTCATCAAGGAGAATCAAACAGATAAGCTTTTTAGCAGAGGCTAAGCACTGCCCCACGTCGAAGACAGTTGCTTCTGAGAATCCAGCCCTTATTTACGTTTCTTGCTTGAACAAACCTATAAATATGTCTGCCCCTGCTGCAAGAGAAGTATACATACACCGAGCGTCCACTAGCAATGGTCAGTGTAAGATCTTCCGCAGTGGCTTGAGGTTTGCTTGCTTGTCTGTATTCGTGGTTATTGACTATTGAAACATTGCAGCTTTTGGTAGCATATATCAATAATTAACATATTTTCTACTGCGTTACTATGAATGTAGGTATAAAACCATCTAAAAGTCTTCAATGCACGTACATCTGCTATTCACAATGAAAATTTTCGCTGATTATTTTTTTTTTTTACTAGTGATACGCAAGCGTAACCAACTTACACAGCTTTATTGAATTATTAATATTAAGTTAAACACTGTTTAAAACCAGCCTCTAGTTCAATTTTTTTTCGAGTGGAATTCATCTGGATGCAAGTTATGGTAAAATAGGAATAAAATACTATTCTCCGTCGAGTGGTAAGATCTACAGTATCTTTGGAGAAAGTTCATCAACCGAGCAATTTTCAGGTCTTTCTCCCTGCCGTACAGATAACTGAATTTCATTTCTTTTTTTCCTCTCATTTCTTAACGTCAGGCTACAAGACCATTTCATTCTTTAGGAGTGGCTAATTATTAATCCATAAATAATAATAAAGAATAACTTTTATTAAGAACACAGTGTGTTCACAAATACTCTTGCAACAGTCCAACATTATCAGAGAAATGTTCGTGGAAGAAAGAGAACGTTTTATCTCCCTGCTGCTGCTGCTTCTCGTGACTGGAGCTCAGTCCCAAACAACTCTGGAGGAACTTCGGGGTGTCGTGGAGAGCCACAAGGAGACACTGAGGAGAATGAGCTTCTATTTCGTCAGGATTGATCAGTTCTTGAACTGCTTTAACAGGAATCACAGGTGAGGTAATCTTTAAAATAATTGTAGTAACGTGTTTCAGCAAGAGGTAAGTATGCATTGTACAAAATCCAAGTAAAGAACTAACTTTTTTGTTTGTTTTTTGGAGACTGCTTGTTTCTTGTGTCTGCAGATTCATGAAGTACAATGCAGTATAATTACCATATTTTTTTGTCGCGTTTGTCTGTCTCTTTGTCTGTCACTAAGAGAACTCAAAGAGTTATGAACTGATCTTTACGAAATTTACAGATATTGTTAGGCATGTTAACAGTAACAGATGAGTAACTTTTAGTAAAAATCTGTACATTTGTTTGTTTGTCTGTCTATTTTTTTTAGTGCAGTAACTGAAACAGATATGGATCCATTTTTATAACAAAATTGCAGGAGTTGTTAGGTATATTATGAAGAGTAAATGACTAACTGACTAAATTTTTGTGATGATCTGTTTGTTATTTCGTGTGTTTATAGTTGTGTTTCATTTTTTGCTTGTGAGCCCAATAACTCAAAGAGTTATGGATGGATTTCTATGAAATTTGCAGCACTTGTTAGTCATGCTAAACACATGAATGATTAACTTTTAGCGTTGTTCGGCTGTTCCAATTGTGTCTTTGACTTGTATTTGTCATAATATGCTTGTTAGCAGCATACCCGTAAAAGTTCTGTACGGATCTTCACGAAAATTACAGAAGCTGTTAATGCTATCGAAAGGCATAGCTGATCAAATTTTGGTGATGATACAAAGAAAATCATCGTCTCAGAACAAATTTGAATTTGAGTTACCGTCGCCTTGCTTGGGGGAGGTACGCGCTCTCAGAGTGCTCCCTAGTTTTATCTGTAAACCATTAAGTGAGGAGAATCTGTGGAGAATGCTGTTCGCAATGGTTTCAAGTGCAGTACTTGAATGACACGAAGTAACTCAAGCAAAAGCAAAATAACAACCCAGTCAAATTATAAACATCGGCACTCACAATATAGGCGTGTTTCGTAACAGGATATAAATAGAAAATTAATAACGTTGAGTTCTAGCACAGGCATTAGTGCTGAACTCACTCAACTGCAACTACTTACCGTCAGCTGATAGCTAAAGTAGTTATGCTTCAGTACTTGATAATCAAGTAGGTGCTATGCGAACTCTACTCCTGATTGCAGCTGAATCACACACAACAGAAAACTCAAAGGGAAGTTGACATGCGACGGGTAATCTCCAATAATGCTCAACTATACAGCAGTTCACTTATAGGATGAGGAGACATGAGTGAATGCAGGAAATTTGTTGAAAGAGAAGACAAAGATTGAAGATGCTGGTTAGGCGAAGCTTAGAATACTGAATGGTTGACATAGACGACAGAAATTTATTACTTCTACAAAACTTCTAACTAATTTTGATTTGGTTAAGAAATAACGGGTGGAATATATTGTTTATATAACGCATCATCTTTATAAGGCACTGCCAAATACGCTGTTACTAGTTACGTACTCTAACCTGAGAAATTGAAATGCTTACCATTACGTAGAAGCACGTTCCTTTGAGTATAGCTACAAACTAGGTTGCGATTACCATAATCAACAGTTTGGTATGGTGGTATAGCCCATGCCTGCGATACAGCACATAGTCATTAAACGCATCAATGCTTGCAATAGAAGCATTCATAATTATGTAATGACTAAGGGTCACCCTGACCAACCACTAAAACGTTGATCTCGAGCTGAGATTCGAACCTGGCACTGCACGTACTGTCTTTCTCTAAATGCAACATGGATGCCCTAGCACATTCTGCGACTTTGAATTAAAAGCTGACAAAGCCAGATCATTGTTAGAGCTTAATGATTATCGTTGCAGAAAAAATAAACTACAATGGAATTTGATGATCATGAGTAGTTTGGTAACGAATGGTATCCTCATGTAAGATACATACATGAGCTGTTATGGAATATGGCTAGCTGGGTAGCCTGTTGTTACTCGCTGAGGAATCATCATTCGCTACCTACATTAGAAAAAATCAAATGAGCCCATCTAGCCCAGATAAGGTATGACCCACAAAATTGCTCCTCCTGGATATACAGGAAGTCTTTGTTATCAGTCAGAGACTAGTGCAGGAGCGAGGTGGCTATACTAGAGCACTCTGAGAGCGCATACCTCCACCAAGCAAGGCAACAGAAGTGAAAACTTTAAATTGGCTATGAAACCATGATTTTCTTTCATCAACACCAAACTTTAACATTTGTGACTTTTGACGGTATTTACAGCTTCTGTAATTTTCTTGGAGGTAAGTTTATAATTTTTGAGCTTTTCTGTTGAGAACCAAATGTCAAACACACAAGCGGACCAACCGATCATCACTAAAATTTGATCAATTACGTCTTTTAATACTACCAACTATACCTGTGAATTTCATGGAGATCCATCAATAACTTTTTGAGTTATTGCCCTAACAACTATAAATTCAAACAAGGCGACCAATAAACGAAGAAACAGATCATCAGAAATATTTGATCATTTACTCATTGTATTATATCCAACAACTCGTGTAAATATCATGAAAATTCGTCTATTACTTTTTACCTAATGGTACAAACAAAAATAAGCAAACAAATAAACGGATGAACAGATCATTACCAAAAGTTAATCATCTGTTTTCCTAACATACCTAACAATCCATGTAAGTTTCGTCTAAATCCGTCTATAAATTTTGAGTCATCTTGGTAACAGACCAAGAGAATAGCAGACAGACACAGAGACAAACCCAACAAAAACAAACCCTCCTTGGCGGAGGTAATAAGTGGCCTAAACATAAGACCAGAACTCTTCATGAGCAACAGGCTGTACTTTTATCAAATCGTCGTGCTTTATCAGGGGGTAATAATAACGGCAGGAGCAGACATCACAAGATCGAAAAATCGTGACGTCACAGCCCGAGCGGCGCTCCTGACCGTGACGTCACAGCGGACTCTGCACTTTTTTAGTTAGAAGTAGAAGCAAAGTTTTCCAACCAGCACGGCTGATATGTAACCATATATAAACGTTAAAAAAATACTACGTATGTGACATTATACTGACATGAATCAATAATTGCAGTTTTCTAGACTTTCTCATAGGCGTTTCAACAAAATAATGAAATATAGAGTTTCCGAAAGCAAGATACAAGTGAGAAAACAATACGGCGAAATGAGAAGTAAGTTACTGATGGTTTATCGTTCATTCGTCCTTAGCTTTTGTAGCGTCATTGTCTACACAAGTTTGTGTACACCGCAAAAAAGCTATTAAAATGTTTACCGTTAAATCACCTTCTTCTGCAAGTGTCGCCAGGTAAGTTCCCGATGTATCTTCATCTCTGTTGTCAGGGATGTCGCGACCGGGGGAGGGGGTGAGGAGGGGGGGGGGGCTCCCCCCTCCCAATAATTTCTGGACGGGCTATACAGTCGGTATATTTGGACAAGAGCAGTCGGTACTTTTACGGTTACCGACTAACGTCAAATGTACCGACTAACGTCATATGTACCGACTACCGTCAAATGTACCGACTAACGTCAAATGTACGGACTAACGTCAAATGTACCGACTACCGTCAAATGTACCGACTAACGTCAAATGTACCGACTACCGTCAAATGTACCGACTAACGTCAAAATTTACTGTAATCGAACATTACCAGTGAAAAAATTTTCGCGCTGCGCGCGAATCATCTTGCCGTTTCCCCAGTCAATCCAATCTTTGCACTATACTTAGCTGAAAAATGTACCGACTAACGTCAATGTACCGACTAACGTTATATGTACCAACTAAAGTCAAATGTATCGACTAACTTCAAAATTTACTGTAACCGAACATCACCAGTAAAAAAAAAAAATTTTCGCGCTGCGCGCGAATCGCCTTGCCGCTTCCACAGTCACACCAATCTTCGCACAGACTTAGCTGTAAAATGTACCGACTAACGTCGAATATACCGACTAACGTCATATATACCGACTAACGTCAAATGTACTGACTAACTTCCAATGTACTGACTAACGTCAAAACTTACTGTAACCGAACATCACCAGTGAAAAAAATTTTCGCGCTGAGCGCGAATCGCCTTCCCGCTTCCACAGTCACACCCGTCTTTGCACTATACATGCTTAGCTGTAAAATGTACCGACAAACGTCAAAATTTACTGTAACCGAACATCACCAGTGAAAAAATTTCCACGTTGCGCGGGAATCGCCTTGCCGCTTCCACAGGCACACCCATCTTTGCAATATAACCAAGCATGCACTAAGACTGTGAGAGGAGGATGTCTGTCTCATCAGCTTTCTTCAGTAATAGGTTTCTGTCAAGTTATATTAATGTAGACTAGGTAGCCATATTCGGTAAATTTATAGGAAAGGTTTTGATGCATAGCTAACTATATGCATACTAGAGAATATGCATTTAGTTACATATTTAGGCAGAAGAGAAAAAAAGAGATTTTGAATTTCTTGGTGACATTTGGCATTCTTGGGGAT
>LQNS02278170.1:10311620-10326427 GCA_001587735.2 Parhyale hawaiensis | reverse complement strand
ATAAATAAATAAATAAATAAATAAATAAATAAATAAATAAATAAATAAATAAATAAATAAATAAATAAATAAATAAATAAATAAATAAAAACACGACGTGAATTATTATATAGTAGATGATAACATACATACGTCCGAAACGGCGCCCGTGTTCTTTTTCAGTTTGGTAAGTAGCATTAACTGCTAAACGGGTCCCAAATGTACAGGATTCCATTCATTTAAAAATTTGATTTCATGCTGACAGCATAGGGTTATCATGTTGGCTAGCGAGTAAAAAAAATATAGATAAATTTTTCTAAATGGGACTATCAAGTTTCTAAAAAAAAAAAATATTATATTTTCATTAACAATCATCGAATTTTTTCCACATTAAGAAGTGCTGTAAATAAAAGTAGTAGGTAGAAGAGTTATTATCAGCAGGTATGAAGGATGACTGATAAACATTCGAAATAGAATGAATCCATTTCTTCCAAATTCATCACTACATGAGCCGCTAATACTGAAACTTTGTTATCAAAAGCTTCTGCAGTAGATATGAATTTTTCAATTAAATCTTTTAAAAATATAATATTTTTCTCGCTTCAGTACTTATGTGGCATGAGTCACTTCTTCTGAAGCTCGTTATGGAACACTCATATAGTAGATTAATACATGCAGCGATTCATGTCTTGCAGCTCGTAATTAACCTGTCATCTAATAACATAATGCAGAGTGAAATACCACTACTTTTTAAATCTCTAAGTAAATGATTAAAGGTTTAATAATTCTTCTTCAGGTTCTTCATGAGATGAGCGACTGGTATTGGGAGTTTGTAGGGTACCCCGCCCAGCAGTGGGAGACCCTGAGACTGAGGGCAGAGGCCATGGCGGAGCACGCCAGCGGGTGAGACGAGGGTGGTGTAGTGGGCGAGACTGACGTAAAATATGGTTTGGACGGTTAATTTTAGCAAGGCCCTTCAGTTAGAGTAGGGTTAGACGTAGCGTATTTAATCCCTTTGTGCCTCAACTGAACATCACTTTACTTAGGAATAACAGTGCCTGTAGTGTCAACATATGTGTAGACTTAGAACTAAAAGGTCAAGAACTAGGATAGGCAAGGATAGTGTAGAACGGGTTCTTGTCACAATCATCGTCAAAACCATCGCCCATCTAAGCGAGGTGCGCATTGGTAGTGAGCTGCTTTAGTTTGCACTGTGCAGATTTTGTTGCACAAAACGCCTTGTTTCCCACTTTTTCTTCTTTGAGTGAAAAATTTTCCCAGGCTGTGATCATCCACTTGCTTGGCTCACGTAGTCAAACTATCCACATCCGAAAGTTCAATGCTGCAAAAACTTTTTTTTGGCTGTAACATGCTTACAAAATATACAGTAATCGATTAGCAACAGCTAATACACAGAACTGTAAGGGAAATCTAATCGAGAATGTAATAGTTATGAGTGAAATCTCATAAGCGTATGGCAAGGAGTATGGCTGTTGCAGAACTAGGTTATATCGCCACTACGTTCACTTTTTTATTTCAGCAACTTGCAATATCATTCAGAAGATGCTACCTTCATGAGTTTCTTTTTAACTAGCATTCACAATGCAATGCATAAACCGTCATATAGTAAATATTATATTCAACCGCATCTTAAAAAGAAATGGTCTAATATTTTCAGGTACAGAGTGCCTTCGCACAAACGCAGCTAAGGCAGCAATTGAAGAATCAACGTCTGTGAGGGCGAAAGTTCGGAAATAATTGGAGTGGCCGGCAAGTTTGTTGTAAAGCTTTCCAAAACAGATGCATGCATGTGACGGATACAAAGCAAGAGACATCTGTATTTATTAGTGAGATACCTAACCTAAATATAACTATCCCCAAATAACATCTGCTTTTAGAATTTCCCACTTGGATGTCAAACTTGCAAATGTTTACAGAACACCGTGAAAGGAGGGCTCGGTGGAACTGGCAGACAAAAGGATAGCTTGAGAACGCGTTTACATAAATATGATTTACTCCAATATTAAAGATAGCTAATTCATTGAAGCTTTAGATGCTCGGTGAAGGCGGTAGCAAATTGTAGCGAGTTGTGTAGGAAAGTAAAAATCCGGTGCACGATTCAACGTAATTTGTATGGACAGCTGGTAATTGAGTTACAGTTTACTGTGAACTTGGTTGTGACCAGGGGCCGGTGAACGCTAAGGTCTGCCCGGTTCAATCATGTCGATACAGCCACGCAACCCAAAGAAATAATAGTATTTTGGGCCGACACTCCGACCAGGAGGCACGTACTGTAGCCTCTACACCGCGTTGACATGATATCGTTATTCGTTACTGGCCCGAGTGAGATGGTGACAACTTTCATTTGAGCTGTACCGTGCATGGATGCTAGTGGGCCCAGTGTGGTACTGGTTATAGTATAAATCAACTTGTGGAAACAGCTTACTGGCAAAGTGATAATACCTAAAAAAATTAGCATTCTGGTAGCCACATTGACCCAGTGGTCTATAAACCAAGTGCTACGGTGGGTATTGGCCCCATGGCGCAGTAACAGCAACAAACTTCCTACAACCACATTATCAACGCATGAACATGTTCTATGGGCCAACTTGGTATTGTTGCTCGGGACGTTCTGCTACTTCTCCTAGGACCACATCAAGGTCGATATGATTACCTCTTTAAAGAGTGGAGTGTAGAGTCTTGGTGACATTGTCGATAATCCACGTACATGACGTTTCTTACTCGAGGCCTGCATCAGTGTCGTTATAAAATCAAGGGATTAATATAGCAAAATATAACATTGTACAGATCTGATATGAAATCAAATCTCAATGCTCTGATTATGAAAAAGTCGTCGATGAGAATGCGAAAATTAACTGAGAATATCCACACCGCTGAAACTCAAGCTGAGTTAAAAAAATATAGCGGCAACTGAAACACATTTGAGAATTCAGATACTTGCTGTAAGTGCTGGAGGATGTTGAGATATTTACAGGAAAATTTTGCTTTCATATTGTCTTGACTGTGACAGATTCTTGCAATTTTGGGGGCGTATAAAGAATTTTTACCGGTAGTTCTTGGTTTTTGAAGAGTTTCTGGATATTTCTCTCACCCGACATTCGCTAATAAGTGCTGTACAAGCTGTTTAATAAGAAGTTGGCCACTATATTTAACAAAAGCAACAGCAGGAAGAAGAGGACCGGAATTTTACAGCACGTGGAAATAATTTGTATTTATTTATTTCTTTGATGCCGAATATAGACGCATGGCTACATTGAATACCGATCTCATTTTGTGTGAATTTATTTTCGTTTTTTCCGAATTTTTGTAGTAAAATCTTACACATTTTGATGCTTAGGAATTAGGCGCTCTGGGAACCAAAAAATATTACTTAAAGAACTTACTTTTTCACAAAAAACTTAATTGTTCAATAAAGTAACATGAATACAACCGGTGTGGTTGGGCCAGTTTATTTTATCATTATCTCTTCATAATGCCCACTTCCCTAAAATAGATTTACAGTTACCTTCGATCGAGAATAAGAGCATGCCAACTGTCTCCTACATAAGTTTTCTGCAGTTAATACATTGCCCAATCTGTATTATAATGTATTATAGACCGTTAAACTTTCTCTAAATTGAAAGAAAAATCCGAGAAGTGCAGTAACGGCTTAGATTATACGTAAAGTATTATTGCAGTTTTTCAAACTTGGATTGACTTAGCCTGCAATCATGTAACAACTTAAGACAAAGTGCAATGTGCCCATCACACCAAGTTCTAGTCGCCACATGAGTGCAAGTTCTCCTGAATCGTCTACACTTGCTGTGTATCTCTTGCTCTTGTCCTTTGAGCTCAATGTACCATCCAGGGTTCTGCGAGGTCCAGAGTTTCAGGGACCGAACTTTGATCTTGGCGACGTATAATTGCAAAGGAGAATAATACGCCGATTTACTTTTGGTTTTAACGACATATATGATTTTTTTTTGTTTATTTATTAATTCACCAATGGAAGTTTACAGAATTTCAAACTGGTGGTATGGAGGACACCACCCAAGAGGGCACAAGTGATGCTTAAGGCACCACTACATCCAAGTGAAATCAACTGTAGAAATTTTCCTAGTTAGTATAATTCTTCTTGGTATTCAATGGCAAGTTGCATCAACACAAGGTACGTATGTTTGAACTCTGGCTACGGGTTACGGATAACAGTTTAACACATGCACGTTCCCTAGTTGAAGCTATTCAGAGGCAGGGATTAGAGACTACAATGGTAAACTGATTAGGCTAAAGGCATCTAACAATCATAACAAGTTTATATAAAATCATGATAACAAACTAAACACGTTGAAGGCGTCGGGCAATCATAACTATTTGATATAAAGTTGACTAGAATCTACTTCATATTTACATGTACACCCGTACAGAGTACCTGTTACTTTAACGCGCACGCAAGCAGAACAAACGGAACATGAAGCAAACCAATATTGCAAAGAAAACATGGAAACGAACTAGCATCATGATAAAACGTGACTCATATAAATGTCAGAAGGGTTGCGGCCAAATTATACGTTCGCTATTAAAATGAAACCAAGCAAGAATTATGAAAAGCACATGCCATGTAAATACTAAGAAAACATAATCACTGCTGCCTCCGAAGGTTTATGGCGAAAACTACACAATTGCAAATGGCATCACAAAACATAACGAAATTCAATGATTGCGGCAACCTGAAGGGTTGCTGTCCAACATATACGTGTGAAAACGGCATCACAAAGTATTAAAGAAGAGAAGTTCAATGATTACGGCAACCTGAAGGGTTGCTGTCCAACATACACGTGTGAAAACGGCATCACAAAGTATTAAAGAAGAGAAGTTCAATGATTACGGCAACCTGAAGGGTTGCTGTCCAACATACACGTGTGGAAATGGCATCACAAAGCATTAGAGAAATTCAATGATAGCGGCAACCTGAAAGGTTGCTGTCCAAAATACACGTTTGCAAATAAATAGCGAGTATCGCTATGACAGCAGATATTATATGAATGTAGAAGAAATACGTAAGCGCTGAAGTCGAATGGATTTAAGTCAAACCATAAGTTTTCAAGCTCGCAAATGAATAATGAAACCAGCAAGTATTGCTGTGACTTTTTAATCATATTAAGTGGTGATGTCATGGAAACGTTTGACTAACTGCATGTATAATTAATACGGCGTGACACGAATTTCAACCTGAAAACATAACATTAGCACACTGGCCGACGAGGCAAGTTGTCGCCAGCTGTATAAACAACATATGCAGAGAAACATAGTCACACCGCATATCAAGGAACACAAAGCTAGGCACAACGAAGAAAGGAATATGAAGGTAGCAATTATAAGGTAAAACTCAAGTTGAACCCACTACCACTGATCTCTTGTGATTCAACGACCTTGTAAACATAAAACCAAGAGCACCCTAGGCCTCAAACTCTACGTGCTGTCCTGCCAGAATCCTAAATCTGAAACCCATGCACAGAAGTGCTAATAAACCGGAGAATACTTCATACGTTCTCCCTGAGTTGTGACAAAAGACCCACTTAACTATAGTGCCCTGCGAACATATTTTCACTTAGCTTCATGGGTGAGTGAACCTGGGGGAAGAACTGAGGAATCCAACGAATTTACTTTGCTACAGTCTTTGATAGGCTGTACATGGCTGATGCAGTACCCCCGTGGCACTTGGGCAAAACCATTGACGTCACTGGCACTCCCAAGTTCATGTTTCAAAGGCATGCTATACACGTGGCAGCCTTTGTTTTTCCATTGAATTATGGTTAATAGACACGTGGCGCAAAGGTCACGTGATGTGGGGAATTTGAACGAGATATCCCTCTGCTGTTTGCTTCTCAGCGGGGATGCCCAGGCTATTGATGGTGTAAGTGTCGATGTGACTTAAGTTGCCCTGATCTTCTACATCGTTCATGAGACGCGTAAACTATACAGTTGAATATTTAGTAAAATTCAGGCGAAATTCACATGCTGCTCTCTTTCAGAAGAAGTTAACACACACCACAAGCAGAATAACGCACCAGAAAAGACACATATAAAATGAAATCAATATTAGCAATAAAATAAGTAAAGTGATAGAGAGAGTTTTAGTTGGAGAGTCAGACATAGAAAAGTAGTAAAATATATTAACACAGTGGCAGCTAAGTCATAACAGACACAGATAGAGTGATATTATTTTGCATGAAAAAAATAAATAAAACGTACATTTGACTTGCTGGCCTGGTATTCGGTGACTTCTCATTGTAATTTGATGAGATAATTTATTTGTTAGTTCATTTTAATTTGTTTGACTTCTCTTAATTAATAATCAGTTCTTGCCGACTGAATGTCACTGCGAGTACACTTATAAAGTTAGTCTGTTCGTTTTCATTTTTTACTCATCAGATGTTCATTTACTAACTATGGTAAGCCCTTAATGACGGTAATTGTTACAAATAAACTAGTTCACCCCATTACGTAAACGCAGTTTCATTATTTTCATCACTGAATCATAACATCTTGACTACTTCGTACCCTACCGGGAATTCATAGGCAAATACAGGACAGGCGACATCGCAAAATAACCGATAATAGCCGACAGTAGTTCATAGAGAGGCAGAGCTTGAGGCTCGCCACCTCTCTGGGTATGGGCCCGTATTACCAGCTCCTTAATTTAATCTACAATGTCCCCATTGGGTACTGAGATAGGTTCTTTCGTTGGACGGTCATCAACTAGAATCAAAGAGATAAGCTCTTTAGCAGAAGCTAAGCACTTCTCCGCGTCGAAGACAATTGCTTCTGAGAAGCCGGCCCTTATCTACGTTTGTTGCTTGAACAAACGTATAAATATGTCTTCCGCTGCTGCAAGAGAAGTATACACCGAGCGTCCGCTAGCAATGGTCAGTGTAAGATCTTCCGCAGTGGCTTGAGGTTTGCTTGCTTGTCTGTATTCGTGGTTATTGACGATTGAAACATTGCAGCTTTGGGTAGCATATATTGCAACAATTAACATATTTTCCATTACGTTACTATGAATGTAGGTATAAAACCATCTAAAAGTCTTCAATGCACGTACATCTGCTATTCACAATGAAATTTTTCGCTGATTATTTTTTTACTAGTGATACGCAAGCGTAACCAACTTACACAGTTGAATTATTAATATTAAGTTAAACACTGTTTAAAACCAGCCTCTAGTTCAGTTTTTTTTCGAGTGGAATTCATCTGGATGCAAGTTATGGTAAAATAGGAATAAAATACTATTCTCCGTCGAGTGTTAAGATCTACAGTATTTTTGGAGAAAGTTCATCAACCGAGCAATTTTCAGGCCTTTCTCCCTGCCGTACACACAAATGAAGTTCATTTCTTTTTTTCCTCTCATTTCTTAACGTTAGGCTACAAGACCATTTCATTCTTTAGGAGTGGCTAATTATTAAGCATAAATAATAAGAAATAATTTTTATTAAGAACACAGTGTGTTCACAAATACTCTTGCAACAGTCCAAGATTACCATAGAAATGTTCGTGAAAGAAAGAGAACGTTTTATCTCCCTGCTGCTGCTGCTTCTCGTGACTGGAGCTCAGTCGCGATCAACTCTGGAGGAACTTCGGAGTGTCGTGGAGAGCCACAAGGAGACACTGAGGAGAATGAGCTCTTATTTCGTCAGGATTGATCAGTTCTTGAACTGCTTTAACAGGAATCACAGGTGAAGTACTCTTAGCAATAATTGCAGCGAAGTGTGTCAGCAAGAGGTACGTATGCATTATACAATATCCAAGCAAAGAACTAACTTTTTTGTTTGTTTTTGGAGACTGCTTGTTACTTGTGTCTGCAAATTCATGAACAACAATGCAGTATAATTACCTTAGCCATGGATGTTATATTTTTGTCGCGTTTGTCTGTTTATTTGTCTGTCACCCAGAGAACTTAAAGAGTTATGAACTGATCTTTATGAAATTTACAGATATTGTTAGGCATGTTAACAGTAATAGATGAGTAACTTTTGGTGAAAATTCGTTCATCTGTTTGTTTGTCTGCTTATTTTTTCTTATTGCCGTAACTCAAACAGTTATGGATCCATCTTTTTAAAAAATTTGCAGGAGTTGTTAGGTACAATATATTATGAAGAATAAATGACATACTGACTAAATTTTTGTGATATTACTGTTTGTTACTTCGTGTGTTTATTGCTGTGTTTGATTTTTGCTTGTGAGCCCAATAACTCAAAGAGTTATAGATGGATTTCTATGAAATTTTCAGTACTTGTTAGTAATGATAAAGACATAAATGCTTAACTTTTGGCGGTGTTCGGCTGTTCCATTTGTGTCTTTGACTTATATTTGTCATGATGCTTGTTAGCGGCATACCCAAAAAAGTTCTGTACGGATCGTCACGAAAATTACAGATGCTGTTAATACTATTGAAAGGCATAATTGATCAAATTTTGGTGATGTTACAAAGAAAATCATGGTCTCAAAACCAATTTGAACTTGAGTTACCGTTCCTTGCTTGGCGGAGGTATGCGCTCTCAGAGCGCTCCCTAGTTTTGTCTGTAGACCATAAAGTGACGAGAATCTCTGCAGAATGCTGTCCGCAATAATTCCAAGTGCAGTAATTAAATGACATGAAGTAACTCAAGCAAAGCAAAATGACAAACCAGTCAATTTTTAAACATCGGCACTAACAATACAGGCGTGCATCATAAAAGGATATAAATAGAAAACTAATAACGTTGAATTCTAGTACAGGCATTAGTGTTGAATTCACTCAACTGCAACTACTTACTGTCAGTTGATAGCTCACATAATATGACTTTGTACTTGATAATCAAGTAGGCGCTATGCGAACTTTACTCCTGATTACAGTTGAATCACACACAATCGAAAGCTCAAAGCGAGGTTGGCATGCCATGGGTAATTTCCAGTCCTGTTAAACTATACAGCAGTTCACTTATAGGATGAGGAGACATGAGTGAATGTAGGAAATTTATTAAAAGAGAGGACAAGGATTGAATATGATAGTCAAGTGAAGCTTAGAATACTGAATGGTTGACATAGACGACAGAAATTTATAACTTTTACAAAACTTCTAACTAATTTTGATTTTGCGAAGAAATAGAGGGTGAAATACACTGTTGATATAACACATCTTCTTTATAGGCACCACCAATTACCCTGTTACTGGTTACTACAAACTAGTTCATGATTACCACAATCGACAGCTTGGCATGCTCGTCTAGCTAATGCCTGCTATACAGCACATAGTCATTAAACGCATCAATGCTTGTAATAGAAACATTAATAATTATGTAATGACTAAGGGTCACCCTGAGCCACAAGTAAAACGTTCTCGAACTGGGATTCGAACCTGGCACTGCATGTGCTGTCGTCCTCTAAATGCAATATGGATGCCCTAGCACACTGCGCCAATTTGAATTAAAAGCTGGCAAAGCCAGATCGTTGTTAGAGCTTAATGATTTTCGTTGCTGAAATAATAAACTACAATCCAATTTGATGATCATGAGTAGTTTGATGACGAATTGTGTCCTCATGTAAGATACCATACATGAGCTAGTAAGGAATATGGCTAGCCGGGTACCCCGTTGCTACTCCCTGAGGAATCACCAATGGTTGACTACATTATAAAAACTGAAATGAGCCCATCTGGCCCAGATAAGGGATGACCCACAAAATTGCTCTGCCTGTATATACAGGAAGTCTTTGTTATCAGTCAGAGACCAGTGCATGAGCGATGTGGCTATACTAGAGCACTCTGAGAGCGCATACCTCCACCAAGCAAGGCAACAGAAACGAAAACTTTAAATTGGCTATGAAACCATGATTTTCTTTCATCAACACCAAACTTTAATCATTTGTGACTTTTGACGGTATTAACAGCTGCTGTAATTTTCTTGGAGGTAAGTTCATAATCGTTGAGTTTTTCTGTTGAGAAACAAAAGCGGACCAACCGATCATCACCAAAATTTGATCAATTACGTCTTTAAATATTAACAAACTATTCCTGTGAATTTCATGGAGATCCATCCATAACTTTTTGAGTTATTGCGCTAACTAATATAAATTCAAACAAGGCGACCAATAAACGAAGAAACAGATCATCAGAAAAATTTGATCATTTACTCATTGTATTATATCCAACAACTCGTGTAAATTTAATGAAAATTCATCGATTACTTTTTAACTTATGGTACAAACTAAACTATGCAAACAAATAAACGGATGAACAGATCATCAACAAAAATTAATCATCTGTTTCGCCTAACATACCTAACAATCCATGTAAGTTTCATCTAAATCCGTCTACAAATTTTTGAGTCATCTTGGTAACAGACATAGAGAATAGCAGACAGACACAGAGACAAACCCGACAAAGACATACCCTCCTTGGCGCAGGTAATAAGTGGCCTAAACACAAGACCAGAACTCTTCATAAGCAACAGGCTGTACCTTTATCAAATCGTCGTGCTTTATCAGGGGGTAATAATAACGGCAGGAGCAGACATCACTAGATCAAAAAATCGTGACGTCACAGCCTGAGCGGCGCTCCTGCCCGTGACGTCACAGCGGACTCTGCAATTTTTTAGTTAGAAGTAGAAGCAAAGTTTTCCATTCAGCATGTCTAATATGTAACTATATATTAACTTTATAAAAATACTACGTACGTGACATTATACTGCCATGAATCAATAATTGCAGTTATCTAGACTGTCTCATAGGCGTTTCAATAAGCAATATCTTTCAGGGGCTTGTTTCCAAGTGATTAATTATTTTACTTTGTTCGTATTTTAACTTTGTACTGTGATGAGTAGACAATAAAGGTGTAATGGTGAAATAAAAAATATAGAGTCTCCGAAAGCATGACACAAGTGATAAAACAGTACAGGGAAATGAGAAGTAAATTACTGATAGTTCATCCTCAAATCGTCCTAAACTTTTGTAGCGTCATTGTCAACACAAGTTTGTGTACACCGCAAAAAAGCTATTAAAATGTTTACCGTCAAATCACTTTCCTCTGCAAGTGTCGCCAGGCCCGAGGTCTCTTCATCTTTATTGTGAACTAATACTCAGGAAACAGTGCATTTTTCTGTTTTTTTCTAGGCTACAATCACACTTGTTCTGACAAGTGGATGAGCGAAAGCGTTGAGATGAATGACGTGTAAATTGCGTTTAAAAATACGTTTGCTTCCATTCTTTCCACTAAAGTTATTAGGCCAGCGGTTTGCTTTAGCAGCCTGACAGGCTTATCATTCAGCATTATATGAAGACAGGTACCGATTAATGATGGTCAAAATGCTATACCTACGATAGAGACTTATAATGAGCTCTACCTAGAGCGTCTAGGTTGAGCAGAATATGCTGTAATATTAATGATAAAGTACATACATCAAGCAAACTTCCCGACGCTTGGTCCGCCATAACGCAGGCCGCGATCGATCTTTTTCTTCGTATACTTGTGTGAGGTTGTTATCACTCGCTAGTTCTTTACTGTGTCAGCTACAGAACAGTGGCGAAGATTCAGAAAATTCCGCAATATTTTTTTTATGATTCACTGACAGTTGAATAGGAAAGAAAGTAACTCAGAATGAGGATTCAACTTGCTTTGACTTTGTTTAATTCATGTTTAGGTTTTTAATGAACTAAAATAAGGCGTATACATGCACGTAGGCGTAGTACGCCTCTTGCACGTGCGTAATGGTGTTACCGGAATGCATTCAAGTATCTCCATCGGATGCCTGGAACTAAAAATTTCAATCTATATTGTAACAAGTCCAAAATATAGTATGGACTGTCAGTGGGGGACGCTCAATTATTGTCACTATTGTTGACTAGTGGCATGGGGCATTATCCTGGTGAAACCACTGATGAGCACTTCTGCCGGATGGGGCCTTTCCCTCATCTTCTGCTGTCAGAACAGCCACTACTGATCCAATACTAGTACCAACAGTTTCAAATATCATCCTCACAGCTATGACGGTTTTGCATGGCTAACATTTGCATTTCTTCACTGTTTTCCGCCTTGCGTGCACTTTTCGGTGCTCCAAATCTGGGTTCATTCTCAGCTTGTTAATTCCCTGCTCAAATCTATAAATGCACAGATAGAAACTTCCTTGACTCATCAGTTCATCCCATATGCCTTCTTTAACATTCCATGAACTTCTTGTATAGTTTTGTAGGGCTTAAGACAAAATTTGATGGCGTAATGCTGCTCCATGTTTCTCTCAGTCTTGACACGTGTTCACACAGATCGGCAAACCGAATCAGATTGGTTTTATTACGTTCCCCACTGCGCCCAAATCTATAAATATAGAAAGTTCCCAGTGAGTCACAAATATAACACATGCATGTGTACTTCACTATGGAGCACTATTTTGATCGAATCACATTCGGTGTCTCTCCTGGCATTTTCTCATTACTTATAAACCATACTTCGTACAAGTCGGTCCAACAGACGCAAGAGAGTGTCAGCAGCTGAAGCCGTGACAGTTGAGCAATACTCCAACTCAGGTCTACACTTTTACACTCCAATAAAGTTTGGGACCGCCGAGGTGCCACTCAGAAGTTAAATTATGGTTTTAGCTTCTGCAGCAGTCGTGATAACCTTTCCATCTAAAAACTGTCACAAGGAATTGAATTATCATCAAGCTCTTGCAGCAGTCAGGTAGTTGTAGCTAGATGTGAAAAATACCAAATCTGCTGGCTCAGCAAGTTTTGACCGCCCCCCTCTAGCTCCCTCCTATCTCTGGCATAAGGTAAAGGTAAAGTGAAATTTGACAATGCCCACCCTGAGAAACGTTCACACACTGGTTCGTGCTGCACACAAAGACCAACTTTCCCCAGAGGAGTAAGTATCGCTGCAGCCGACCACAGGTCGCTAAGAACTATGCCGCCGAAACGGATGGTTACTTCACCCGAGCCCCACAATTCCAATCCCCCACCCCCACGCAACGCTACATACCAAGCAATTGCCAACTTAGCACCGCGAAAGTCACAAAGACTGCTTGACCGGCTCGTCGATCTGTCCCGGCACCTTTAGCACAGAAGTCAGGCACGCATTCCATGCTGCTGCTATGGGTTTGATGGTGATGGTATTCGTTCTAACTACAGTTCCTCACCTGATCGGCCAATGTCACGTCGATTGGCTTACACGATCGTTAGAACTGCTGAACGTGATTATCCAAACTGACGTAATTAATTCTATATTCTGTTAAACATTGAAAAGAACAGTAGACGGCAAGCTAAAAAAGCCTCATTCCATGCACTATAGCACTGTTTGACCTGAATGGCTGCAAAGAATATTATCTAAAGAGTTGACTACTAAGCACGTAGTATGCAATTCAGTGGGAGAGTTCAATCACCCCACCAAGCTTTCCACACGTAGAACACGTTCTAGTTGCTATTTAACTCAACACTGGGTAATGAAAAGTAAATGGAAAGGATTTTAATTCCGAAACAGAAGCAGCTAGGCGCGAAAGCTATGACTAACCATCTCATGTTTTGGTGAAAACCAAAAGGTATTTAATGGTCCTCATTGGGTTCTTCAAATTAGTTATCGTTGTGAGAGCAAAAGCTTCTTCAACGCAGTGAAAGAGTTAAAAATAGGAAAGTAATTATGTACCAAAACCGACTTCTCAAAACATGAAGTCCACAAAACAGTTCGGCTTAGCTATTTTTTTACAGTGTGCAATCCTTGTATAATAAAACGCTTCGTGTATTTATTTATTTTGTGACCTCTCCTAAGGAAATAGATAGGCAAAAAATAGGCCAGGCTGAATATTTTATAGTTACGTTTTCATAGTGATCAATCAAGGAGCTTAACAGAGCCTCCTTGAGATCGATGATTAGGTTGCAGAAGCCAAGGAGCTTCAATACAGTAGAGAAGGAGGGAGCCAGCGAGTCAGTCAGATCTTTTGTGGCTGTGAGACGCGTTCTTGAACCTCATTGGTGGAAGTAACGGGGGAACAGTGAGTTTCACGGCGGAGCAGCAGACAAACCGAGTTACTTATATGCGATTGGGGCATACGACAACTGGCTGACAGCCATAAGCGACTCTTGAGCTTCACTGGCGATGCTCCTGGCTTCCTCCTCTCTATAGAAGCACGTTGGCAGAAGCTATCGAGAGTGGGACCCTTACCCCTTTATCTGAAAGCACTTCTTGCTTGAAACACTTCTTGAAATTAGGAACACTATGTATGCAGCTTCTGGAGTCAGATTATCTAACTTTCTTCTCTCAGATCACGACGTATAAATTCGGCAGATGACCAACGGAGCACTTACGAAATTATGATTCCTCATGGTAGTAGACAACTATTTCTTCCAGCTTACCGTCTTTCTCTTCTTCTATAGCAGCATTATTCGCGTTCAGAGAGGTCGCTGAAACAGATCTTGCTATTCCGTGTATTCTGCCCACTACCATGTGTTCCTCCATGTCACGCATATCATCCCTAACACTGTCGTTCTCTGACGGTGTGAATTTCGCTTCAGAGCTTATAATTTCAGCAGTTTAGTGAACCAGATTTTTTAAGCTTTCAAGACCGTAACTTTGCTACGGAGCGCTCAAGTGTTTAGAAGCTGACTGGAGTTACATTCAAGTTAATCGCATTGTTTTACTCAAGATTTACTGCTGCCTCTCACTATTGAAGACGCACGTCTAATTAGGAAAGAAGATAGGGAAAGCACAAGAAGGACGAGACTGCTACAGTCTCAAGAACGAAGACGTGCTACGAATAGAGAGAGATGAATCGTCTATGCGATATAGTCAAGAAAGATTTGAAGCAGAAAGG
>LQNS02278170.1:10291490-10310183 GCA_001587735.2 Parhyale hawaiensis | reverse complement strand
ATAACTGAAATTAGTTACTGTCGCTTGGTTATACTGTATATGATTCGCACTGAATTTTATGTGTATCCTGATATTTATTGGCACAGTCCAAAATCACAAGCTAACCTTCTACCAAAAGAAATCAACATTTGGGTATTGTTCAAACAGTACAACTATTGTTAGCAAATCTGATGAATGAATGTCGCGGTTAGTATATGTATGCATACACAGGCACCAGGCTCAGGTAAAGAGGTTTCATAGGGCCGGCCCTAGATGCTTGTGCTACACTAGCGGTACTGCCCATCAGACAGGTAGGGGTGTAATCCTTTCTGCACGGTGCTCGATAGCTTACTTGCACTTTAATAGATGCCGAGTATATAGAAGTGGTGATAGAGTAGAAGTTACAGAAACTAATCTACTACCTAGCTGTCTGGGTTGTTGGACCGTGTCAAAGTCTGGGGTTATGTTCAAACTTTAGCAAGTTAAGCTATTAAGGAACAATTGTATGGGCAGGTATCACAAGGCCCACCAGGAAAGCCGGGATCTACAGGACCTAAGGGAGACACCGGGCCACAAGGTCTACCCGGTATGGACGGAGAGCCGGGCCCACCCGGCTCCAAGGGAGACTCAGGAGTGCAGGGTCCACCCGGTATGGACGGAGAGGCGGGCCCTCGTGGCTCCAAAGGAAACTCTGGAATTCAGGGTCTACCTGGTGTGGACGGAGAGCCGGGCCCACCCGGCTCCAAGGGAGACTCAGGAGCACAGGGTCCACTCGGTATGAACGGAAAGCAAGGCCCACCCGGTTCCAGGGGAGTTCCGGGAGCACGAGGTCCCCCCGGCATCAACGGAGAACCTGGGCCTCGAGGGACGCCTGGACCACAGGGACCTCCAGGTCTTCCTGGAGCCCGGGGCGAGGCGGGCAGACCGGGAGTCGATGGACCTGCTGGACCTCGAGGAGCTGCAGGAAGTCCTGGAAGGATGGGCCTCAAGGGCGGCAGAGGTCATCCTGGTCCTCCGGGACTCAAGGTAGTGTAGAAAGTTTACAGGCAAAAAATATGAAAAGACGGGATAAAGTTTTGTTTTTGCAGTGATGCTGAAAGCAATATCTAATTCAGGCTGAGTTATTTACGTTAGACCGCTAAAAGGCGAGTGATAATATCATTTGCCAGGTTTTTTTCACTATCGAATGCTGAATATTTACGTTACTTCTGTCATTTTCAGCTTTACCTGATTTACCTGTTGGACATACAATTCTAATATATTTTTTCAATTAATAGTCCTCTCATTAAAACAAAGAAGTTATCATTACTATTATGTTTATTAACGGAAATTATTGCTCATTTTCCTGCCGATACAATTTATGACAAGCGATATAGGTAGTAAGTTTTATTGCAACATCTACATTAGATCCTTGTAAAGCAGTAGCAGCTGTTCTTTATGCTGTATACTTCCCTATGAAATTCAGAAAATTCTCTTTCAGTGTTTGAACGTAACACTGTTATGACATACCTTAGATCAATTTCTTCCAAAGTTTTATTTGTAGAAGTTGTAAGGTTTTGATATGCTTTATAAACTGACTTCGCTGTGTTACTACTTGGCAGAGTAATATAGATATAGTTTGCTATTTCTTCCTTATTAGCACAGTAATCCAACGTATATTTTGCAGGGAGAACCTGGCCTGAAGGGAGAAATGGGCGTTGCTCCTATTCTAGTTAAACCACGCCCTCGCACTACGACAATGAGTCCAGCAGAATATGAGCATGTCGGTATAGACTACTGGTAAAATTATCTGAACTACAAACCCTCCCCCCCCGGAAAGGCTGCTAGCGAATGTGAAATACCTTAAGTAATGTACTGAGCAATCTCAAAATGTCTGAAAAAAATACAACTAACTTGAAGGCCCATACACTCAGCCGAGCACTGTTCTCCGAAATGAATTGCATGCTAGGGCAGCTCCGAATATAAAACAACTACCGAAACGGCATATTTGGCTCTTAGTCGCCTTCAAGGTCAAGGAATTAGCTTCGGCTGCAGCTCGTATGTTTCCTCCAAACGCCCTACCAGAAGAAACGTCTCATAGAATATTTAAAAGAAAGCAGCACTCATTTTATAGGGCAAGTTAACCAGACAGCTGAACAGTATTCCAAACGATGCAGCGAGCAAGCTTAAAAGAATATGCGGCTTGCATTATCAACACAAAGATTTGTGTGGGCTTTAGGCAGGAGTCCAACCCTAATTGAAACGCGTGAGGCAGGCGGATAGCATACACCTCAAATATGAGTTTCTCATTACAGATACTAAGTATCGTAAAACAGCTGAATCTACGCAGCCCCAATGTCGCATATTTTTCGATGCGGTTACGGAGGTAAAAGTGTACGATACTGAAATGTTATCGGCAAGAAGTCTGTTCATGACTGGCCGATAACCACACACATTGCAAGTGTTTGAGTCACGACTACGAATGAAAATCGTTGGCATAATTGTTCTTCGTATCCTCCACAGAAAAGAGAACATGTCATCAGTGTTCACAACGAACATGACGGGGCCCAGAACACTACCCTGAGAAACAGCCGAACCATGCACCATGATCTATAGTTGCCCTCAAGCAGCCGTCCCTGGACTCACGCTGTGCACCCTCAGAAATAAAATCTGGACTGATTGAACACTCTACCTCTCACGTCAAAAGATAGCAAGTTGCACAGCAGGCCCACCATTTATGAACTATCGTTCGCGGCATAAGGTCAGCTAAACAAGAAGCGCTTTCTTCTCTTACTATGCAAACAAAACCAGTGAGCAGTCGATCGCCTTCAGTAAAGTAATTAAATTTGCACTCAACTACTTTTCTTTAAATACCAGACAGGAAGTGCGTCAAGGAAGTAAGGCAATAATTCCTTACACACGGAGAAGTCGATTCTTTGGGAATGGGTGTAATACAACAGCAGGAACCCTTTAAAAATAAAAATCCAGACCGAATTAAGAACGCTACCTGAAAATTACATTGAGCTTAGATGAATGACATCAAGCTTTTTAGCTATCACATGGATCAAGGTTCATCAATAGCGCTCGCACAATCCGGCATCGGAAATCCAATGAGGACAGGCAAGGCCAAAGTGAGAAGCATGTAGCAACGGTAGCACATTCTGGCTGTGTTTGCTGTCGAAATGAGTCGAAAGAAGCTTGGCCTTAGCCATAAGGTCAACAACGATACAGTACCTCGATCCCGAGAGGAGAAGAACCATCGTGCCCCACAAGGGGTAGAAGAGATAACTCCGTTTTGAAGACTCAACCTTTCAGCTAACACCGTCAATGATGAGGATTGTTAATCTGCAGGAGAGACTCTTTAGAACGCTGTCCCTGGCGATACTGGGCCTGTGATGCGCTAATTTTGTACGTTTCAGGGATCAAAGAAATGCCAGCAATTTAATTCACGTAAATTTATTGACTTCACATTGAAATAAGTGCAACACCGTAAAGTTATCAGTGACTAGAGCACTCTGAGAGCGCATACCTCCAATAAGCGAGGCAACGGTTACGAAGAATTAAAATTGGTTCTGAGACTATCATTTTCCTTTTATGAACACCAAAATCTAATCATTTGTGCTTATCAACAGTGTTACAGCTTCGGTAATTTCTTTGAAGTTCCGTTAATAACTTCTTGAGTTACGCTGCTAACAAGCATTATGACAAACATGAGTCAAACATACAAAAGAACCAACCAATCTACACCAAAATTTGATCAGTTAAGCTTTTTAACATTTCTAACAACTCATATAAATTTCATAGATATCCATTTATTATTTTTTGAGTTATTGTGCTAACAAGCATGAAATAAAAACAGTGACAAAGAACGAACAAACGGATCGTTGTAAAAATTTGGTCATTTACTCTTCATAAAATACCTAACAACTCATAGAGATTTCATAAAAATCTGTCCATAACTTTTTTGAGTTATAGCATTGAGAAAAATGAGGCAGACAAACAAACGGATGGACTGATCTTCACCAAAAGTTAATCAGCTGTTCCTCTTAACATACCTAACAATCCTTGCAAATTTCGTCGAGGTCGGTTCATAATTTTTTGAGTTATCTTGATGACAGACAAACAAACAGCTAGACAAACCCGACGAAAACATAACCTGTTTTGAGGAGGTAATAAACCGACAAGTTATGGTACGGGTTAGTTCGAGTGGAAAACTGCCATAAGGGACAGACACAGACAGGAGCGGCCTATGGCGTCCCTGGCGACTTCTCACTATAACAAATAGAGAAATACTTCTTAGTAATCGACTATTTTTTATAAGGAATGCCACCATAATCACTTGTCAGTAGAACTTTAATTTATGACGTAAATTCACCCTTTATTTGTAATACATAAAAACTATGAAAATAACATAAGCGAGAAACTCCATGAAAAATAAGAAACGTATGAACCTAGCTAAGTAAGACATGGGCTGCTCCTGCTCACCTTCTAAATGTTGTGTGCGACTTCAAGTTACATTGCGCTTTGAGCCTTTTTTAAGGATATTACAAAGAACTTCAGGTTTTGCCTAATTTTTATAGGGACTTATTCTAAGGTAATACATTTCTGTGTTAGGTAACAACTTACTTCATTTTCCAATATATGTCCAAGGCTGACCAATATTTTATTTCATTTCAAACTGCCTTTCCACAATCCTGCTCTTCGTCTCTGGGTTTGTGGCAGAGATCCCGACTCATGATGTGATGTAGAGTTCATCCATCTTATCTTTACTGTAAAAAGTACCGGTATATAATTTCGTTCTTCAGTTGAGCCATAGCATGCACAAATGTATACCATGGCCGATATAAAAATCTCGACTCATATGGCTGAAAATGCGAGAGTCATGAGTGAAGATGTAGCCTTGCAGAGGGTCGCAGAGTCTTTGTCTGCAAACAAACGAATAAATTAATTAATAAATAAAAAATACACCTTTATTTGTTCTCTTATAAGCATGCTCATATTAAAAGAAAAAAACTCTAAAATCATCAAGCACCTTTCAAAAATGAGAAACTACAAACTAAAATGCAGCCTTACCAACAGAATGTGTCCTTTTAAAGTGCTAGGCTCATTTGTGAAACACATGGCTGCAAACGTTAGTAATGTCATGCTATCGCATCCAAACTTTAGGCAGCCTAAATATGTAAATATATACATCCTAGTATCTACTATAAAAAAATAACATGTTACTATCGATTTCATATCAAAACGACAAAAAATATGCTGCAGGGATTTGAAAACACTGTTCAATGCACGCACTCAGTTTCTACTGATTGGCATACAAATTTGGTAACAACAAGCTCCGAAATTATAAATTCTGTGGGTCTTTGAAATTTTTGTACAGAGGTATATTTATTACATTAATCACTCAAAACAATATCGCAGAAAGAATATAGCTAACATTGCCTTAGGATGCAATCTTTTATATTTTATTTTGGCTCCTTTGTATCTTATATATTACGTCGTCAATCTTTAGATTCAATGAACCCACTTCAGTTTCACTTGATTGGTATTCACTATGATAACAAACACTAAAATCATAAATTATATGGGATTTCCAAATTTTACACTGAGGTAAAATTACTGTACGAATCGCTGAAAATAATATCACAGAAAGAATATAGCTAGTATTGCATTAGGATGAAATCTTTGTAGTTCTGTTTGAATTCTCTGTCACTCATAGATAGCGTCAATCACTCTGGCCTCAAGTTGTAGCAACGGACACTTTGAAATATAATTGTCTGAGGGCTTTTGGACCTCAAGCCTTGCACGAGGTAGATTCAGCCGCTGTCGACGGTGTCATAGCTCTGATTTGATAATAAACTGCTATAGTATTGGTAAAAAATTACTGCGTTACTGTGCAACATATTGCGTATAAACTTCAACAAAAAATGATGCTAAACATCTTCAAATTTCAACAAGCGCAGTCTGTCGTACATGGAATAGACAGGGACTAAAGGAAGGCCATTTCCATCACGCCTTACGTTAATAATTAGTCGAAGAAAGTGATAAATTGCTACTATCAACAGTCGCAACTGGTTTTCTGACGCACTGCCCCAAAAAATACGTTTCGAACTAAATGCGAGCATACTAGTACATAATATAACAACACCAAGGATCTTCTACATAGAGATACCTGCTAGCCGCATAGATCGCTCCTCTGGCTTTGGCGATTTGCAGGCATAAGTGGAAACGTTTATTGTAGATAAGTACTCCTAAGTACTTATAGAAAGTCACCCATTCCAACGTTTTGTTATAAAAAGGCTGTCATGTAAATAAATAAATAAAGGAATAAATGAATAAGTAAATAAATAAATAACTTTAAAAGGCCTCGCTTGGCTTTGGAGTTGTAATGCTCACGTGTAAAGGGCATTAGGGATGCGGTTCGGAGCAATAGATTGAAGTGCAAGGCCGACCTAAAGCCTAGTCCCGCATGTAATTCACTACACGCTTCAGCAGCCATTATCAGTCTAATGTTGTTGGTCAAAAGGCAACCTTGACAGTGGGGGACAGCATGCACTACACTGGGTCTAAAGCGAACATCCTCATTGACATTGCAGGCAATGCTACTCTAGTCAGTCTCCCTCTGTTGTGCTCTTGAGCCAGAGTGTGTGTTTAGTGCATCTCCATAACTTCCGTGTGTAGCATTTACTCTGTGGCTTGAGGTTGTGCCTGTGACGCACGTGGCTAACGAATGCATCTAAAATGCATAAGTTATTCTAAAGCATGGCACTGATTGGCATATCTTTGAAGCATATGCCTGCGTTCTTAATCGACATAACTGAAAACGTGAGCTGTGCAACATGGCAGTCATCGATATGTCTCTGAAGTAAATGCTTCATTGTATTCCTGGTCGACTCCATTGAAAACGCGAGAGCTTTCGCACCGTAAAATAATGCAATGATTAATGCCCCATTGATAGGTCAGTGGAAACGTTGGCACAAGCCAGTTAATTAATAGATCCCTGATCAGTTTCAGTGAGGTTGCTACGTTCCCCATTTATTTAAAGTACCCATGTATCGATTCATACTGAGATATTGTCTGCGGGGTAATTAGTTTATACACAGCAGTTAATGCCACGCGCAAATACCGTATATTAGTCAAACAATTTTGTCTTTGCGTCGCTGTCAGTCTGCCGTCTCTTAGATTCAATCACACAAGACTAGCTTGTAAAATCATTCTAGGGCGCCATCTAGCATCAACACGTCTCACTGAAAGATTAATGGTTTGTTATGCAGCGACCGCAGTTATTAATCACACCAAGGCCTCTCTAACCCGAGTTGTTTTAATTTAGAGTTGAATATTAAGTTGGAAGTAACCAAGTTTGGACAGATATTAAGCCAGTATAGACCAATAATAACTACGCAACAGCTGTGCCAATTATTTAATTCGAATACCTATAAGCAGGCTCCACTCGACATCTAGTCCAAATAAACAAGTAAGATATTTCTATCAAGAATTATCTAGTTATCCGAATAAAGTATGCCTTAGAGTTTTCTGGACATTATCAATGTTCCTGTACTGATCATTAGTTTTCGCGGAGAAAAGTAGTCCTGGGAAAAAACGCGCTGTGGGAAATTCTTCTCCTAAATAAAGAGAGGTGGAAAATATTGCCGAGTGGAAAAAAAACCTTCGCGTAGAGTAAGACACGTGCGGTAAATTGCAGTATAGAAAAGTTTTCACCTAGTGAAAAAGGCGGCAGGAAAAAAGGGTTGGACCCAAAAGTATTAGGACCCTGTTAACGGAGTCTGGATGGGAACATCAAAATTATTTTTATCTTTCCACTTAATAAACTCACTAGAAAGCTCTGCAATAATGCATCACCTTGCATTGCTCTATTCCTCCAGAAAAAAAAAACTGATTGACATCATTTCAGCGGGATTCGCTTTTCGGTGGCCGAGACGTCAGATGCTCTCAGCAGTAAAACTGAAGTTCAAAAGTGAGCGGAATGGCACTCAAAATATTTCAAACGAAATTGCTAATAATCAGTTAGAAGAAATAGAGTATTGAGCGGAAATCAGCTAATATAGCATCGTTTGTTAATCACGTAGGCACAGCCACCACGGAAAGCACGGACAGGACTCTGCATGACATTTTCAAAATGTGTTTTCTTCGTCCAAAATTTTGCTAAATATATTTCAATTCGAACTTTTCTTGTAAAACTAACATCATAAATGCTGCTTATATACCTGTTCTCTATATATTTTAATTGCCAGGGCTCTTACATAATCACAAATATTGATACTACAAGCCTGATAAAACCAACTCTTAACTTTTGGAAGGTGATAATTATAGAGATAGTTAAGGCGAAGGAATTAAGCTTGAATTCTTCTCTTTCTAGTACATTTTTATACCTAGTAACTAAGCAGTTGAAGTTGTTGACCCGCTCATCATCAGGTGGTCAGACGTTCGATCTCAGAGACTAGGTAGAATAGTTTTATTGCTCGGGAATGATGTCACGGCAGCACTTCTATCATTCATAGTCATTGGAATGGCCCTGGCCTTCTAGTGTCGGGACGGCGGTTGCAGGGCTAACCTCTGTCGACATGACGCAACAGCAGTGCACTTCTCTGGCCCCCAGTGGCCATTTATCGGCGGCACTAACCAGTGTATGTGGGTTTCGAGGTTGTGGTGTGCGGGGTAGGCTGCCTTACCTTCAAGTATAATGGGCCACGCTAGCATAGATATGTAGCAGCAAGGTCAAAGCTGGGACATTCGGTGGTGCCATTTGATGCGTAAGTGTGCCTCTGTAATTATGTATTTTTCAAAAAAGCCTACTACGCTTAGCACAACATATTCTTTTCATTCGCAGGGGACTGGAAAACTTTTCCTTTAATCTAGGCTGCCCTCCAATCAAATGACTCTCCTCTGTTGATCATCGTAATTGTATGTTTAAATCACGAAAAAACTTTTATTGTGAGAGAATCCCGTACTGAAGCATTTCTTACACTGCAGTATAGCGGGCAGACACCCATAGTGGGGTGTAAATATTCTTCTAAATACTGCGTCTCACCTAAACATTGCCTGCGAAACGATGCAGGTTTTTTTGTGAGTTTTACTTATTGAATTTCCCTTGAAACTTTTACGTTTGTTTTTAGAAAGAGGATGGGAAAGGCTGAACCAATATGGGTCACAAATTTTGCAGGATTTAATCATTATTCTTCTTCCATATCTCGCTCTTATATTGTAACAGATTCAGATTCGTGCAAGGATATGCTTCCGTCCCTATGTGTTGGCGACAGTCGTGTTTCGGCTATTAATAGGAACGTCAATATTCACTGCTTTATTTCCAAGAAACCACGCACTCCAATGCAATTTCTATATCAAGAGTGACTAACTTGGAGATCGTTCATTATCATAAGAGACATGGTTGTGAAAGGCAGAAAATATATCATTGCTTTTCTGGTGCTGGCGGTGACCGGCGTCGAGTCGCAGAGAAGTCGGGAAGAACTTGAGGACGCCGTTGCCAGGCTGGAGCAGGCACTGCAGGGTTTCAACTCCTACTTCGTTAGTATTGATCACCTCTTGAACTGGCACAGCAGGAATCACAGGTGACTTACTCATACCAAAAATTTCCAGCTAAATCTGTAGTATTTTATTGCACATTGAACTGTATATTTAAATCATTCACGGAGGGTACTGGGTGTACTAACTGTCGGCCATTAAGAGCCCTGTAGAAAAGCCCACTGTTTTTTCTCTAATTTGCTCATAAATTTCAAGTGAGCATTTTGAGAGACGCTGGTAACCCGATCTGCACTTCATGCACAAATCTTCCCCTCTGCTGAAGTCTGGTAAAATCTTATACTTGCAGTAACTCCTCCCCTTCTCCTCCTACAGACGTTGCATGCCAATCCGAGAATCAAAAGCTTGCAGAATCATTGTTATATACGATTCATACATCAATATGCAGTATGAATTAATAGTACTATTGTTAGAGTTCTAGTTCAACCCCCGCAGCAGTGGGGACGAAGGCTCTATGTCTGCAGTGATACTCGGTATTTCTGCCGGAGAGTTTCTAGTTGATGACGATCGCACTAGGTGACTTTTGTACTTGTCTCAAACTTGGCCAACTGCGTTACTACGGCCAGAAAATAAGGCGCAAAGTATCTCAAACCCTATGCCGCACGTTTGTACGAATTTGCCCAACCACGCTGCCCAATGCCATGAGACAAAACACGAGACGGTAAGAAGAGGAAAGAATGAAATACCCGTGAACAGACTCTCTTTCGTACCCCCCCCCGTTCACAAGAGTTAGTATGAGCCCCATGAAGTGTGTTACTTTCCATTATTCGGCGGCCGACCTCAGGGAGCAGATACGGAGGCATAGAGAACCTACGTAACTCAATAAACTAATCTCGTCAGCAAGAATTGAGACCAGCTGCAACATCTCCTGTGGGAAGGGCACTCGGGACAGCCATTGGCTAAGAAGGCCCATATCAGCGAGACGGGCCAGAAGTAATGCCCCCTACTTTTTACTTCACCCAAAGTATCCGAGTGGATTGCAAATTGCATTGTTATGATAACTGAATTTATGCGCTCATAACCTGAAAGTTTCATCTCTCCGTTGCACACATTGACGGTGTGACACTTAATGAAAGCAATTCCTGTCATAAAGTGCAGCAGAGACGCGTCATTGAATTTCTCCTTGTAAAAAAAATTGAACCAATCAACATTCACCGGCGCCTGGTGAACGTTTACGAAGCCGATGCAGTTGATGTCGGCACAGTTAGGAGATAGGCTTGTCGATTTCAGAATGGCGACAGTGAAGCGACAAAGTTCTCTCCGGACGCCATGCATAGCCACAACCTCGAAAAACCAACTCATCCCCGAGCACCGATCGGAGGTTAACAGCGAATTATATGTAAATATGTGTGGGAGTTGGATGTGGTTGTCAGTACATTGGAGAGGATGTTGCCATCCCTTGGATACAACAAAGTGTACTAGGTGAGTTCCACGAATGCTCACGCAGGAACGTCAAAAGTATATCTCTTCAGCAACGTACATATATCATTGTGCTAATTGTGGATGACTTATTGCAGATAAAGGAAGCACTTTGATACCTTGAAAGCATTTGGAATCTATGTCTTGCTTGACGTTACCTTTAGCACGTTTTCTACCTTGCCCTGTTCTTAAGCTGAGACATGACTCGAATTAAAGTACAATTTGTTGCTAATGTTGGTCTTCAATAGCGACAGGGCAATATCCAATGCATAGGAAAATTATTAGTTAGACTGAACGGGACATGTTTTCGTCCTGTCGATTAAGGGTTTGTCTGATGCATAATTTATTTACAGACGGTTGGACGAACTTGTCTCTGCTTCTGATGAACAACTTTTACGCAACCTTACTGGACGACTAGAGACTGTGGAGGTTAGTAGTCAGAAGATTATAGTTATCCAGCAAGTAGAATGTAGCGCAGTTATAATGCTTTACATACGGCGCGTCCGGTTGAGCTCTAGAAGTAAGCTTTCAAGGATTGACTTCTCTAAAACTTTTGGCAGAGGCTTTGGCTTTGCAACTTTGATTTGTGCTGCAAGTTTTAAAAGTAACCCGACTACGTTCTGGTGGCTGAAAAATCTGTTTTGTAGAACGATTCTGAGTTTCGGGAAGTCTCAAGGGCACGTGGTTTAGGTTCAAAGCCTGACTCTCTGCTAAAAGGGTCGAAGCAAGCTCGCTTGTCTGAAGTTGAGGACAATAATTGACAGTAAGGGAAACGATATATTTTTCTCATCTGGATGCAGTGCCCGGTATATTAGGGTCGCTGCACCCAGCGGTATACATTATTAAAGATAACACATGGAAGAAGATTCACGGTTGGCTTGTACAGTTACACAAGTGAGTCGTCGGTGTTCACCCTTTAGACCTGATGCCAGTAGCACAACCATGCTGATATTAGAGTATTTATTTTATCTTGTATATGATAAATAATAAATAGCCTTAGAATTGAAGTCGATATATGGAGCTCTGAAGATGTAATTTCGGTTAAGGCAGCAAAATCAAGACTTTAAGGCTTGAGGTTCCCCTCGAGAACAGAAAAATATAGTTGCTTCAGCGGCGCCTTAATGCCGAAGCTGAAGAATTCTTTGCTTGAGATTGAGGAACCTGGAGTCTTTCTCCATCACGACAAATCTTTGTCCCACTCCTGAGTCGTTGTATGGCAAAGTTCCGTGATTGTGGATATAAATGTGTTCCCCATCCCCCTTATTCGTTAGACTTCAGGCTGTTAACAAAAATAGAGAAAGTCTTGGTTGCTCGACCCTCTGCTATTGGTAATAATATCATAGACCCACTCAGAATGTTCCTTGAGTCTTCGGTAAAAGAGTTCATCCCCACATACACCGGAATAATGGCGCTTCAAAGCCTCTGGAGAAACTGTTCTGCTCTTGGGAGTGGGGGAATGGGACTTGTTTAAATTAATAAAATGTCATGTACAACGGCCATTTTTTTCTATTCTTAATACTTTTCATGCACCCTTCATACCCAAATTCTGATCTTCATCAAATTGGATTCAATATATTTATTCTTAGTAAATACATGGATAGCATACTGTGCCCCGGTGTCGGATATCTCTTGTGGTTAAGAACCTCGTGCCTCCTACGATATTGCATTTGAGTTCCTAAAATCCCTAACGGTCGATTTTTTTTCTTTTTAGGACGAGCTGTTCAACAGATCGGACGAAGCGAACCGCAGTGCCTCTCCACCCATGCAGGTACGAATTGTTATGAATTTGCACATTATTTTACCTTTTCCGTCTCATAGATAAGTTTTATTAATATCATTGCGAGTTTTCCTCATACTGTAGAACATCTGTTTTCCGAAGTGAATGTAGTTTTGGCTTACTCAAAAACTAACGAATATAAAGCTTTCAAACTAAGGCTTAATTATGAAGTATGTCCACTCACTCAAAATGTTTGTGGATGGCTTTTGTTGGCCCCACACTGTACAAACGCACGCTTAACTTGAGAGTGAGTGTTGAGTTAGCATGTAATTTAAGTTACCGAAGTTCACGGTGCATCGGGCCGACGTGCCAGCGGAACGTCGGCTTTTATGTTTAGCGGACGATTACTTTGTGTGGCTTAATAATTATTGGCATCATCTGTGAGGGCAATCTGGCCAAGCCGTGCAATGTGGACCATACAATGGCTACTGCTCATAGGAATATACAACCATGGAAAAAGATGTGGGGCAACCTAGAAAAAGTTGAATATTTAGATGTATCTAAGTAGATTTTTGTCTGTGCAGCTGATCTCTGATGAATGTATCGCTTCAGAATTGAATTTTTAATGTTAAAGTTAGATAAGGATTTAGAATAATACTGTGCTATTTCCATTTTTCTTACTTCTACTTATAATCTTTGTTCTGTTAGTCCCAGTCACTTCTTTTTTGACTTGCAGCATCTATGCTCGCTTCGGCAATCCCCTCGTTCAAAGATTAAATGATCCTCATGATTAGCTTCACGTCCCTCTCTTGTCTACCTTTAAAATGGATTGTTTTCAGGACGGCTTCGACTAGTAAATAACACGTCGTTCTAAAAATTGAAAAATCTTGAATCCCTGAGAATCCCTCGTGTTTTCCGTTTAAAGCTATGACTGTTTTCCACAGCATCAATAAAATACGAGTCATTTTGACTGCAGATCAGAGTCTGCTGAGTGTAAGCCATTGAAAACGTGGGTACATAAAAAAGTATTGGGAACTATGAATTAATGAGCTTCTGGGTTTTAAAAGGAATATTTCCATTCCAACTTGAACCATGAACCTCTAAGTGATGAGGTGGCGATGCATATGCACTAGTGTACTATTTGTTAAAAATACTGATGTTGAAAAGTGGATAGTAATGATCTAAAAGCGAACTGATGTTGAAATGTTGAGGACAGTGATCCAGAACCTCCACAGGTGGTTAGAGAGTGAAGGTAAGGTTAGCTTATCTACTGCAATCTGCGTAGTACCCTGGCTACTGGAAACTGTAAGGCATACATAGTTGCCTTGACTGTATGCACCAAACTAAGAAACCCACACGTTCGAGTGGGTTTCGTTCTTTAGTAGTATTATTTAATAAGTGGTAACTATTCGTGCAGGTTCCACGAGGTCCACCCGGTGAGCCAGGTCCGGTGGGCTCCAAGGGAGATGCAGGAGAGCAAGGTGCCCCCGGCATGGATGGAGAGCGGGGCCCCGCTGGTGCCAAAGGAGATCCTGGAAAGCAAGGTGCCCCCGGCAAGGATGGAGAACGAGGCCCCGCTGGTGCCAAGGGAAATTCGGGAGCGCAAGGTGACCCCGGTACGGATGGGGAACCCGGTCCCGTTGGTCCCAAAGGAGATTTTGGAAAGCAGGGTCTACCCGGCATGGATGGAGACCCAGGTCCCGTTGGCCCGCAGGGGGATTCTGGAGTGCCAGGTTCCCCCGGTATGGATGGAATACCTGGTACCACTGGCTCAAAAGGAGATTCTGGAGCACAAGGTTCTCCTGGCATTGTCGGAAGGCCTGGAACTATTGGACCTCAGGGAGACTCTGGACCACGAGGTCCCCCTGGAATTGACGGAAGGCTTGGACGTGCCGGCCCCAAAGGAGAGTCAGGAGCGCAAGGACCTCCTGGTTTGAATGGAGAGCCTGGATTTGTCGGCCCCAAAGGAGAACCAGGAGCCCAAGGCGCCCCTGGTATGAAGGGAGAGCCCGCACCTAGAGGGGCCAGTGGACCACGAGGACCTCCAGGTCTCCGTGGACCTAAAGGGGCAGAAGGCCCACCAGGACCCCCTGGACCTGCTCTATCTCGAGGAGTTACTTATGAATATGGTAAACTGAAGGGAAGGTTCTCATGGTAATCCATGGCTATAGTATTAGATGAAATGCGTGCATTTTAATAGCATTCATGCGTGTAAAATTTTGCAGTGCAAAATTGGAAAGAACAAAAAAAAAAAAAAATAGCAGTTTCTTCTGTATATTAGTGGTAAGGATTACCTGAATCAGACTGCGACACTTTTGACTAATGCAAGTCAATGGTGAAGTTTCTCTCTATTTTTTTGTTTATTTGTTCATCACTCTTAATACAGCATATACGTACGCCACTTCAAGTATTGTTGTCTGACTTCAGTTAAATAGTCGTAGGGTGACATTAAATCAACCTTTTCTAATCGACGTTTTTCTTGTATCATGCACACTGAGACTTTTTTCTTTTCAATGCAATCAAAGTTTTCTTCAATGGATTGCGATATTATTTGTCGATTGGCAGTGTAACGCACCATGGCTTCTATTTCAATCAGTTTCTGCATTCAGCATTTATGTGTTTCGAGTTTCGTTTTTTTACTCTATGACTGAAGACTTGGTTGATTTCTTTTAAATTCTTTATCATATGGATCCAGTCGACAGTGCCCAGAGGGAAATTCAAAACTTAATATTTTTGAACGCATCTCAGTGGGATACTGCATAGCAAAGAGACAACCTCTCATGTAAAAATGACAACGAATTAGGTTGAAATTATATCTCGATGCGGCGCAAGTAACCTGACACTTGTATACATTGCACCGGTTTCATTACCTGTCATATTCTTCACAAAAAAAGGATGTTACACCTCAACTCTGAGAAACAACAGAAAACTTGGCTGTCAGCCACAGTCTGCTCCTCTCTCTCTTCCTTCAGGTAGTACCACCTGATGCTCTTTTCCTATCCTTTCTCTTCTTCTTCTTTTCGGCCAAAGCCTGTACTGGTGACGGCAGGNCGTTTTTCTTGTATCATGCACACTGAGACTTTTTTCTTTTCAATGCAATCAAAGTTTTCTTCAATGGATTGCGATATTATTTGTCGATTGGCAGTGTAACGCACCATGGCTTCTATTTCAATCAGTTTCTGCATTCAGCAGTTATGTGTTTCAAGTTTCGTTTTTTTTTTACTCTATAACTGAAGACTTGGTTGATTAAATTCTTTATCATATGGATCCAGTCGACAGCGCCCAGAAGGATATTCGAAACTTAATATTTTTGAACGCATCTCAGTGGGATACTGCATAGCAAAGAGACAACCTCTCATGTAGAAATGACAACGCATTAGATTGAAATTATATCTCGATGCGGCGCCAGTAAACTGACACTTGTATACTTTGCACCGGTTTCATTACCTGTCATATTCTTCACAAAAAAATGATGTTACACCTCAACTCTGAGAAACAACAGCAAACTTGGCTGTCAGCCAAAACTAGAGAAGACAGAGGTAATAGGAAAGGATGAGCGGGATATGTGCTTGGGGCGCAGATAGATGGAGATGGTCTGAGAGGCCCTTTTGATTTTATCCTATTCGATGCCTGCAAAAATACACAATTTATGTCGTGATATTAGCGCTGCATTATTTACTACTCCTCAAGAACTACAGAATAACGAAAAAGAAAACTTCTCACAGCATTCCAGATTAACTTACAAAACAATAAAAATAAACAAGTAGTACCAGCAATACTCGATATTAAAAAAAAAAAAAAACAGTCGCACCAAACAGGTTTTCATGAGAATCAGTTGTATACACGTTTTTAAATTTAATTCAATAAAGGTTCGCTGTAAGTTTGACTATCTGCATGCAAAATACTGTATGACATTTTGAGCCCATTCTTCTTAAGAAGCTTCTTCAAGGTCAACGATACGTTTTGAGCGTCTTGTATGAAGGAAAACCTTTAGCTATCACCGCAATGTTATAATAGGATTGAGGTGTGATGAATGTGAAAGTTATTCTAAAACGTTATCCTTTGTCATATCCAAAAATTCAGTAACAACATTGCCAGTGCTTCGGATCAGGGTTTCTTCTTTAGATTGAAGCATACCTACACCACACGCAGAAAAGCAACCCTTTGAAAGCTTGAAAATTTTATTATGATGCTTCACTGTAGGAATAACGTTCCTGAAAAGTAAGCCTGTCCACGCTCCCTGCAAAGATATTTAATATCAGTGTTATGTGGCCGAATATTTTCATCTTAATTTAATCTGACTACATAAGATGGTTCCAAAATTCATCTTCTTCATCCAAATATCTCCTCGTAACCGTTGGCCTAACTTCTTCGACGTTGTACGCCACTTCGGTGGCAACGGTTACATGGGGGGGGGGGGAGGTTCAAATATATATAGATACGGCATAGAAAGCATATCATTTTCATATGCTGTCACAGGAACTCTGTGTTGTTATGTACCTACATTGAGTAAAATGCAATACTAGAGAAGAACTCTGAGAGTGCATACTTCCACAAAGCAAGCCAATGTTAACGAAAAATTCAAATTGGCCTGCAAGTATTTCCTTTTTTATCTTCATAAATTTTTGTTCATTGGTGCCTTTTGAATTTAAGGCAGTTTTTGTAATTTTCGAAGGATCCATCAGTAACTTCTTGAGTTATGCCAGTCGAACATAAAACAAAAGTAGAGACAAACAGACATAGGGCCAGACAGATCATCACAATTGTATGATCAGCAGCTCTTTCTAATATTTCGAACAATTCCTACTGGATTCATGAAGGTCTGCTCATAAGTATATATAAGTTATGTATTCGACGAAAAACAGGCAGACAAACAAAAATTTCTCTGAACTGACCTTCAACAATAGTTTATTTGCTGTTCCTCCTAACATACCCCGTTAAATTCACAATGAACTGCCCATAACTTGTTGAGTTTTATTGGTAACCAACAGACAAACTCGTACAAAAACATGACTTTCTGGGCAGAGGAAACAAGCGGTCGTGGTCCACAGAAAATCAAGCCGCAGGCCACTTGTAGCTGGACCAACCTGGTCTAACTTTTATGAACACATTCTTCAGCAGTGGTTGTCTTCCTGGACTGTCAAACAGCTAACTGAGCTACTTGCAAAATATTGGACACTGTAGTAAGACAAACCTCGATAGCTTCTGGTAAAATGCTACTGAAAGTTTGTCCTTGCTACCAGAATATTAACTTGAGCCACTCTGATGATTTTCCATATTTTTTTGAGGGAATTTTTTCTGCTGACAGAAAGACTTGGTAAATCTACTTGGACAACAAAATTCTTCGGATTTTCAAATTATAAATTCAATAATTGATATCAATATAATCACTTGGCCAAGTTTTTTTTAGCTTTAAGCCTGATGTCAATTCAATTTTTCATTTTGGAAACAAAATTTTATCTTGCGCCATAAAGTTACATTGCGCAAAGATCAACTAATCCGACTTCCCCCCCCCAAAAAAAAAAGATAATTTGGCGTTTGAACTTCAATGAATTACGTAAGTACCTAATTGTCTACGCAGTAATCGGCGAAAAGCCTTACTGCGAAATGAACTTCATAGATACAGTTTTCGATCGGTATGGGCATTTGTAATAATGCTAATCAGTTTTTATTGATTTGTTAGATTTGTGTGCCTTTTATAGCTGATGTTATTGAAAGCATGTGAACGTTTCATTACCCTAGCATGACTAGTGTTTGCTGTATATATAGTGAATGACGCAAATGTATCGTTCTGGTGCGAATACTTTGTTGTTTTTGCAAGTACTGCACCTCCCTGACTATAATTTTAATCCTATGGCAAATTATAAAAATGAAATATAAGTCGACAGCAGATCAGAGATAAATTTAACATTTCGGGAATCTTTTTTCTCCCATCATCAGAAGTTTCTAATAAAAGCTAGAGGATGCCTAACAAATATTTTTTATTGAAGATGACCTAATTTTGAAGTGCTAGCAGGGTGGGACCTAAAGGGCGAATGACT
>LQNS02278170.1:10252833-10265632 GCA_001587735.2 Parhyale hawaiensis | reverse complement strand
TGAAAGACCATAGCTTCGGAATTTTCTAACATTCCTTCAATATGCATCATGAGACAAAAACTGCTCTTGTTGCTCCAGATTTACTACTTATTTTATTCCGATGACACTTTCAGGTAGGCTTTATTATCGGTCATAATTGCCTAATGCAGGATTGATATATAGGATCAATGTCTGTGCTTCACATGTACACGATATAGATACAGTATGTACCTCTGAATAATCATCAGTGCATTATATCGAATACCTTAAAACATTAATTTTAATCTCAGTGGTGATACTGAATAACACAAATAGGGCTTGTATCGAGGACTATACCTACATAACGTTTGCATCTTGCAGCTCTGGGTTTCCTATAACGACACAACGACTGGATTGTTCTTCTATCACTTGGAGCGTAAACTGGTCATGAACTTGAAACCTGCCTGAAGCTGAAATGGTATCTGGCTGCCTGCATCATCTTGTCGTCTCTTGCTCCTATCTTCGGCAGTTGCGTACGTCTATTTTACTTCATCTTTGACAGCTTTGTCAGGTGTTCCTGTCTACCTCACCTGCCTAGCACTTTGTCTCTATGCAATGTTCGATATAGCATAATGAGTGAATGTTATTTTACTTAGTTCTAATTTACTCCATATTGGAGAGATACGTTCTTTATTGGCGAATCTTGCTAATCGCTAACCTTCCTGCTTAATTTACTACTCTATGAACAGATGTGTTTACAAGTAAGTACCGTATAGAAGAAAGAAAAATTTAAGATTATCTAAAATAACATCTTCATTTCACTGCCGTCTGAACTTACTTTAACCCTACAAAGGGAGACCCCTAGCGAAGTGTTATAACGAGAAAGGCGAGGGGCGATGTACCTCGGCCTAATGATTCGCTAATAAGTTCATTATTTATTGGCATTTCGGATTAGAAATCAACAGGCATACTCTTAGACATTCATACATGAGTTGAGCTGTAGTTATAATAATCAATTCAAGGGCAAATTATTATAAAACATCATAAATTGAACTTTTCTAAGAGAACGCTAGAAAGCATACAATCATATACATTTTGTACGATAACAGTGGCAGTTTGCTCGCCAATGTAGGCAGTGTGCATGTGTTGCGGGAACTGTGGGGCGCCTGCTGCATTGCATTGACTGTACTGTCTACGTACGCAGAACAATCAATGTACTACGAGTGTACACAACAATGCCCATTCTATGATATAGTATACAATGAACTGCGACTGCACTGACGTAGCCTCATTTAGGTAAGGTGGTGATACTTATTATAAATAATGCGTATAAAGCTTTGTCGTCCATCAGTGATTATGACCCTGGGAATAAGTTACGTGCAGATACACAGAATAAAGAGACGTTGGCACGTACGGGACTGCCGGCCTGAAAGAATACAGGGTGCAGTGCACTATTGCGCAGGTCTCCCTTTATTGGGACCATCATGGTATTTTCACTTATGTATGATATATCTTCAATTACGTTTTATCACATAACATGGAAAAATGCGATTTGATGAAAAGTCACAAGTTTCCAGCAACTCATTAGAAATTTGAAAATAATAAATATGCAAGTTTCTGCAGGGCGAGGTGCAATACACTTCGGGTCTCACTTTGTAGGGCTAAGCCTCCGTTTCCACTGGAAGACGATCTTACAGAGGAAAGAGCAGGGGACTTAGTGATCGTTCAATTCTTGCATGCCCTGAATTTTAAGAGTGAACGTTCTCGGGGTGGCCTCGAAGCACTCTAGGTCTTTACGTTTGCTAGGCATCCCAAGAGGTGAACAGTATTCTATCCTGGGCAGTATCAGATGTTTCCATAAGGTGAGCATTGCGTCTGCCTCTCGTGAAGAGAAAGTTCGAAGCACCCATCAGCTCCATTTGTTGCCTATGGTAACAACTCGAACCATGTGGTCTTCAAAAGTGGCATTATCTTGCATTCTAACTCTAAAGTCCCTCAAATTTTTCTTTCTTTCCATTGCGTAAGTCTAGATCTAGAAAAGATTCATAATGTCAAGCAGCTGTGAAGTGGTAGATCGTTTACGGCGAAAGTCTTGTTGATTTGATGTAAGAAGGTTATTGCTCTCTAAATAATGTACTACGTGTTTCGTAAACACTTTCAAACGTCTTCACTACGTGGCTAGTTAGGGAGCCAGGTCAATAGTTAGCTAGATCCATGTATTTCCAGCTTTAGGAATAGGTGAAACAATTGCGTGCGTGCTTGTGAGTGGAATTACTCCCTCCATCCATAGATTTTCGCCACATAAGGTATAGGGGGTAAGAGATGCTTAGCGTTCACATTTTTGCAGGCATATCATCTGAGCCTGCTATGCTGTTGCTGGTAAGTTCCTCAATGGCTAGTTCAAGGCTTAGTTTTGAGAATTCAAAGTATGTTTGGTAATTTGTAGTTGAATCAGCTCTTGGGATTTCAGGATTTTGGGTTTCGTCAGTAAAGACTTTTTTATCTTGACGGCTTAGTATTTCGCTCATTTCGTGGTCATCATCAACAATAGACCCTGTATCATTCACAGAAAAATAGTGTGATGCTCAAGTAAAAATAACAATATTTTCTCTTTATTTAATTCGATAGCTTGGCTTTCTTTTTCTTTTTTTTTTTCATTGGTGTTACCGTGCAAGCTGACATTCTACCTTATCTAGCTTCTTATTGCACTCAACTTGTCTATGTAATTACCTCTTTGATTCTTAGCAATTGATCAGTTTTGCTCGTGTATTAAGTAGTCATTAACGAAATTTTTGATGTCCACTTTTATTATTACCTCCGCCAAGGAGGTTATGTTTTCGTCGTGTTGATTAACTGTTGGTGAAGATATGTCCATCCGTTTGTTTGTTTGTTTGTTTGTCTGCGTCATTTTTCTTGATGCCATAACTCAAAAAGTTATGAATGGATTTTGATGAAATTAACATGAGTAGTTAAGTATATAACAAAGTACCAAATTTTTGGTAATGGTCCGTTTGTTCGTTCATTTGTTTGTCACTATTTTTAATTTTATGCTTGTTAGCACAATAACTCAAAAAAATAATGAATGGATCTTTATGAAATTTATAGGAGTTGTTAGTAATGGTAAAAGACATAAATGATCAAATTTTGGTGCAGATNAATGCTCTGTGCCCTATAAGTGCACAGCACTTTTTATGGGTTTGTTTTCAGTTTTGGTTTTAATTTTGTAAATGTTCTTAACTTGTATAATTTTGAATTGGAAACAATAAAGGTGTAAAGGTGTATTGCACTCAACTTGTCGATGTAATTACCTCTTTGATTCTTAGCAATTGATTAGTTTTGCTCGTGTATTAAGTAGTCATTAACGAAATTTGTGGTGTCCACTTTTATTATTACCTCCGCCAAGGAGGTTATGTTTTCGTCGTGTTTGTCTCTTTGTCTCTTTGTCTGTCTGTCTGTCACCAGGATAACTCAAAAAGTTAGGAACCGATTTAGATGAAATTTACAAGGATTGTTAGGTATGTTAGGAGGAACAGATGATTAACTTTTGGTGTAGATATGTCCATCCGTTTGTTTGTTTGTCTGCATCATTTTTCTCGATGCCATAACTCAAAAAGTTATGAATGGATTCTGATGAAATTAATATGAGTAGTTAAGTATATAACAAAGAGTAGATTACCAAATTTTGGTAATGGTCCGTTTGTTCGTTCGTTTGACACTGTTTTTAATTTTATGCTTGTTAGCACAATGACTCAAAAAATAATGAATGGATCTTTATGAAATTCATAGGAGTTGTTAGTAATGGTAAAAGACATGAACGATCAAATTTTGGTGCAGATCGGTTGGTTCGTTTGTATGTTTGACTCATATTTGTCATAACGTTTGTTAACAGTATAACTCATAAAGTTATGAACGGATCTTTGAAAAAATTGAACAAGCTGTTATTAATATAAAAAGGCACAAATGATTAGATTTTGAAGCTTATGCAAAGAAAATTAGGGTTTCAGAGCCAATTTGAATTTTTGCTACCGTTGGCTCACTTGGCGGAGTATGCGCTCTCAGAGTGCTCTAGTTATTATTATTTTTCTTTTCGTCGGGCTAAGGTACTTCGTGCACTTTTCCAACAGAACGGAATGATACTTTCACTTAAATTGAGCTATTTAGAAGTACGTCCCAGTTTACAGACTGCAGCTCTGCATTCAAGCAGTCCCAGTTTATCCCTTTTTTATGCACGTTCAAGTCACGTAGACTGGTGATAAAGTTTCCTCGCGAATTTTTCTGCTGTCTGTATGAATCGTATTCGCGAAGCTGAGTCTTTATTGCAACTAGTCTGTGATCAGATAATGTTGTATCATGGATTTCGATATCCTTAATCAATTGTGCGTTATTATAAAGAAAAGATCAAAGACATTTTCATTCCTCGTTGAAGAAGAAATCAATTGGGCCAGTGAAAATTCATCCATTATGTGCACTGGAGAAAGAAAGGGTCACATCTTTCTCACGTCTAGTGACCGATGATGCGCCAGATAGTACGAAGTTACCTGTTTCATCTGGCAAATCTTTCGTAAGCCATTTTAAGGAGGGGAAGTTGAAATCACCGGTTATTGATACTTACTCTGAACTTCTTTACAATGTGTTTTGCTTACTTGCAACATTCCGGTAAATTTCTCGCTGGTACATTTGGCGGTCGAATGCACACCACGTATATCAATCTAAGCTTTCTATATTAACAATAGTACTATCACACATCCGACAACAGAATATCTGCTTTGTATGTAAACCAAGATGATCTCATACGTAAAATGCAGCACAGCTACACTTAACTATCTTTGCGGTCACTTCTTTGAAATACATAGTTCTCTAATTTAACTTCTGTATCATTTAGATGAGTTTCAGTAACGGCAAGGAGTTTAGAACTTGCATAATTTTTTATATCCTGCAGTACTATTTATTTTCTAGAATTTTTCGTATACAGGCCCCTTATGATAAAATCCATCCACTCCAGCTGCACGGGTGAATAACGTGGATTTTGTCAAGTTTTTCACCCTTTTTTGGTTTCAGTTTCTTGTGTTCATTTAAGTTTACTATGATTATATGGCTTAAAATAAAAATCCCAGCACTAAAATTGGTTTATTTATGGTTCCTTATTTTGCATTCAGCGTCCACAACTGCTTGGGCAAGAGAGCAGTTTAAATAATCGCAACATATAAAATGTTAAAATATTGCCTGATGCTCCTGCGGAACTGCTTTCTCACATTCCCTTCAGTCGTACGTAATGTTTCGCTCTACCAAATAAAGATATTTGTAGTTGATATTAGAATTAAATACGACATCATCACTTCTTATTTGTACACTACTTTTACCGTATACTACTCAGTCTCCGCATTTCATAATAATGTACGTTCTAAGTGAAAGAAACTGGGTCAATAGCTATTGAAAGGGGACAAGAAAACTTCACGGACATAGCGTCGATTATAATGTCACATAGCCATGCAGTTCACGGATAAATGCCAGTAATAGCATAGGTAAGAAGATATGAGATACAAATTGAACTGATTACGTGCCAGTGTTCCCGCTATAAAACTTACGCAATAATTACCAGAGGAACAAGCAAAAGTTCTGCATCCACACCTCAACTCATATCACTTATCAAGTGACTTTACAAAAACTTTAATTTTTCTTTAAATTTAGGTAATGGAGCCTGTGATGGACCAGTTACAACATATGACGATTCTTTGCATTTTTTCCAAAGTTGTAACACTTATATTCAGTGTTTTTAAAGTTAAAGATCCACATAAAGTAAATTAATCCCATTTTTCCTGTTACGGTACTGAATTATAAGGATGGCGAGCTCTTAACTTGAAATTACGCACTAATTTGCATAGATGACGTCACTTCAAGCATCGACCAGCGCTATTTGAAAAGAGGCGAACATCAACGTAAATTCCCCAAGCAGCACTTCAGTTTTACCCCTGCGGTTGCAAAGTAACATCACAACGATATCCAAGGATGCACGAGCGTCATTTCTGCTACTGATATGCGACCATTGGAAAGATCTATAGGAAGGAATTTCAAGTCATTCCCACGTCAATGCTCCAACGGACGTCCTCATTTGGAATTGACCGCCCTTGTGTAAGCTCTCATAGGTAGAAGTCGCGATACAAAATCCACCCACGGAATGGAACACGTATCTGCTACAATATCCAAAAAAAAATCTGGTCTTCGGCCTTCTGTAAAACGGCTGAGGCTTCTTCACATGGCTTACCACATACACTAGAGAAGGCTCGACTGATGCACTTTATTATGTGTTGTCTCAACAGAAGCCCGGGCTCCCGTACAACAATGAAGAAGAATGATTGTACCAGCCATGTTGAGTGGGCACAGATAAGGTTGATGCACAGACAGACAGTCCGTTTTATACTAACCCTTTTATGAGTTCACCAGCATCAATACTGCTTGGTCCTAAGAGCAGTCTGTCGTAACTTTTCTAGAAAAGAATCGTCGTGCTTATTCAATTCAAGTTCCGAGGGCAAACCTACAGTAATTGTTACTAATGTAACAGAGGAATTTTTGAAGAAACACCAATAATATATACATATTTTTGACGAGCACTTGTAATACCAACACATACTGACGCTTTACCTAGTGGTCAAACGGCTACATTGAAATAGATGTCTAACATATAAAACTATTTAATCATTACAGTATAGGCAAAATGACTACTGCTAAGCGATACATATACACAACATCTTCATCATTTGTTGAATCGTACAATAGAGTTAGAACATCAATTATTTCTACTATTGTACCTTCTCCGGAGCATTACAAGCACTTGTTAGCAGAACAATTGCACACAGTTAATATCTCTCCCATTGATTAAATACTTGAATAAACGTAGAAATGGAATGTGAAGTAATATATACGCAAAAGCCTTACTGGTATGAGGATACACACTGGTTACTTACTAGCATAAAATCAGTAGTCGCAAAGAAAACATTTGCGTGATTTCATCTCCTTAGCCACCATCGTATTTGCCCACAAAAGAGGGTTAACTGGATAATTGCATGTTAAAGAGTTTTGAAAAAGTCATTTCCGGTATATAATGATATGGTCCACATTTGCGAGAAAATATATTTATCTCATTGTATGTTGCGCTCTATTAATTAGCTCCTTTTCTTTAAGATGTGAATTTATTCCAGATTCCATAATGTGTTAAGTTCATTCATTCCATTGAAATTTTATGCACGAATAACTTTAAGATGTTTGAAGTGAATAATATCTATCCATTGTGATGTCTATTTTAGGCCATAGGTCTACCGGACGGCTGTTACTTTCAGTAAGTACTAAGGATGTGGCGATTCTTCAGCTTCGGCAGCGCCGAATATTCGGCAAAATGCCAAAGATTCGGTTTCGGCCGAATACAAGCTCCAATTTTGCCGAATAATTTTTTCGGCAATGTTCATTCAGTTATTTACAATTGTTTAGTATTATTTTATCAGCAGGTGTTGACTGTTGAGCAAGTTTTAACGATTCTCTCGATGTGCCTGTTTATCTGAATAATTATAATTTCTCTTCCTTTCCATGTTCCAATACAGATATCGTATTCACCATTTATTTTTATTCTGTATTTCTATTCAAGCTTCTTTATTTATTGTAATTTATGATAGCTAGAACTGTAAAGGTTTTATTACTGTCTGGAAATTCGGCGTAATTTTCTAAGTACCCAAATCATTAGCATTTAGCATATAAATGGAGAATAATAATAAATCACTTAGTGAATGCAAAACTAATAAAATCAAAGCGATATGAATATTATGCAAGAAGTGTCTATCAAGAGGCAGTACAGATCCACACAGACGTTAACAGGCTAAGAGCCCCGACTCCCCATCCCTGATAATCATCGTGTTGAATCACTTGAATACCATGTGGAACTTTGAATTTGAACTGGGACGGGCGTTTCTGGATCCTTTCTATTGGAAAAATCGCACAAAATATTTTCGAAATGAAACACTATCTAGAACTGGCTCAGTGAGGTCCCACATGCGATGTTTTTAAATGAAATGGACCCAGAAACTCACCCGTCCCAATTCGAAATCCCATATCTAGAAAAGAAGAGCACCCTCAAATAAATGACATCCTATTGCTCCAGTCACTTTAAACAGTTGTTTCATTTTTGACTCCTGCCGAAACTTATTATTCGGCTGAATATTCTGTCTCGTAAAATTGACTATTAGGCACATTCCTAGTAATAACCACGTCTACACTCTATGCATAGTCTGGTGCGTCAAAAGTGCTAAAAATAAATAAATAAGTAAATAAATAAAAGCTCCATTAAAGAGTATACTTTTTGATCCTGATGCCCGTCACCGACATCTCTTAGTACTTTAAATGGCTATTCTAGGTCTTAAGTCCACTGCTCGTCCATATCCTTCAGTAATTGCTACGCCTACACTCTATTTATAATCTAGTGCATCTATAACAGCTAACCTTTTAATTATGCTGCCTACCACCGACATCTCGTACGACTAAAGCTAGACTTGCAAGACCTGTTGATTCTAAAGATCTATTAGACACCCCTAAAATCAAAGCAATGGGCTCGGGCTGACATGATTTGAGCTGGAACATTTTTGTTTCGAGTATATACGAAGTAATTCACCAATATGAATCTTAACATTGACTCAGTTAATAAATAGTGAATCATGTTCGAGCAGTCAGAATGCAAGAGGTTTGCAAAATAATTTCTAAATCCAAATTTATATTATCAACCATATCAACCAGAGTGAACCGGGCCCACGTGGATTTCGCGTGTGCCCCTCAATTTTGTCACTTTGGTGGCTTACGCCACTTTCCCTAACAGAATTTTGTGACGCCTCAGTCGCTGATTTAGTGTTTTAACTGCTGCGGCGGCCATGAACTATGTGTGTGTTAGTCTCATATACGAGGGTCGTCCCAAAAGTAATCCTTTCTATTTTACTTTTTTGCTAAAAGAGATCCGAAAAGATTGCAAATTGCATTGTTATGATGACTAAACTTATGAACTCATGATATCTGTAGCAGATATTAAAAGTGTGACACTCTAGAAAGTAATACCTGTCATTGACGTGCGTCAGAAGCAGAGATGCGTCATTGAATTCATCCATGTAAAAAAACTGAACTTTTACAAAGCTGATGTAGTTGATGCCAGCATAGTTAGGAGATAGATTCGTCAACTTCGGAGTGGCGAAAGAGATCTGAGTGACATCATGCTCTTTGGACAGCCATGCATCGCCACGACTATGAAGAACAAGTTGCTCCCTAATCAACTCATCACACCGATAGACGGATAACGGTGCATGAAATACGTGTAGTGCTGACTGTGGGTGTCAGTGCACAGGAAACGATGTTAGCATCTGATATCCCTAAGATACATCGAAGCGTGTGCTAAGCAATCCGTTTGTCACCCGACAACGCCAGACCGCACGCAAGTTTGAAGATCACGGAATGGAAGTTCAAGTGGATAATGGTGTCTTGCCCATCGTGTAGTTCCGACCTAGCACCGCCAGACTTCCACATCTTTGAACCTCTGAAAGACGCAATAGGTGGACAGAATTTCCCTGACAAAGTTCTAATTACAGTAGTGAAAAATCGACAGAATCGGTAAGCCCTGACTTTTACGACCGAGTGATCAAGGCTCTCGTTCGTTGCTGCCAAAAGTGCGTTGAGAATGGTGGTGACTACATAGAAAAATAAATTCTGTAGTACGAAAGGTGGCTCATCTTATTGGTGCGACTTCCGTCTTTGAAACTCTTCCAAGTTTGTGAGCTAAAAATTAGGAGGCATTACTTTTGGAATGACCCTCGTATTTTGTAAGGTGGCCAGTTAATTGCTTGCTTCGTATGGAAGATCCATAGTAAGATACTCATCACTGTCATGAGAAAGAAAGTATTGTGAAGATGTGAACATAAACGAAACATGACTGTTCTTCATTCTTTTTATATATAGATATAATCTAGACTTTGTACCAAGAAATTCATTGCCCCTAACGATTAGTTGGATTTCGATCCGGATTTAGATTCCCGGGCTACAGGATTTTAGGTATTCCTTTATCCCCAGCCCCCCCCCCCCAGTCACGGTGTATAGCTTTCCAATTAACTTCAGAGTGTGTAAGCAATGACGTGATCAATCAATTAGTTGCAAGCCAAGCTTCTTTATTGACATTAGAACTTTATAAGATTATAGCCTCTCTTTGATGATACTAATGCCCTACCTCTAACTCATTCTTTCCGAAATACGTTCGTGAACGCTAAAATTGTGTTCGTTCGATTCAATTTGGGAACTGATCTGGAGCTTTCGCATAGATGTCCCTTCCTCATAATTAACTGCGCCGAATGTCTATAACAGAAATTCTGAAAATTTTACCCAGAGAGCGGGAAAAGCCCTGTGAAAAATGTTCTTTGTATTCTCTTCAAGGATTATAATTGTTAAGCATACTTTGTTAAGCATTTGGAAATCGTGGGTTGCACATATCTTTCCCCAAGCAATGCATGCTCCATTGCTAGTACCTTTGAGCTATTGTTTGTCTGTCTGCCAATTGTCAGGCCTGTGCAACAAGGCAGTAAATCCTGGGTAAGAGAAGGCTAGGCTTTGTTGCATCACTTGTGTTAAGTTATGAACACCTCAACGCTGTCCAAGTAGTCTAGGTAACCTCATTAGAAGGTTGTTCCAAGTGCGTAGCACTAAACTCGTAGACTATGAAAGCTCTACTCTTCGAGACGTCTCTCACATAATCATTGAACTACTTCCGCCAAGATACAGCCGTTCTCTTCACTCGTCTTTTTTGTCATCTGCACTCTAAGGAAAATGTCATCATTTATTTATGTGATAATCCACTTAATTTAACTTGCATAGCAAACTAGAACGCCTCGTGGCGGAACACCATCACCCGCAGTGAGAGCCAAATTCAATGCAGTCCTTTTTGATGGCCAGCTAATCCTAATTTCTCAAATGGATATTATGTCAATAATAACATAAGAAAAATGGAACGCCTCGTGGCGTAAGGACATCACCTTCAGACTAAGCAAATTGAACGCCGTCATTTTTGATGGCCAGTTAATTCTAGTTTTTTTGCATGGGTCACATCTAGGTCACCCCACCAAACTCCTTACAAAAATTATGAACATTGCTTAACTCATCTGACCACTTTTTGTGTGGACAGATATCTTTACAAACATATGTACTTTAATCTTCAGCGAAAGCATTATAATCGCTTTCATTTCGTTCACGGGTGATAATCAAGCGTTAAAAGGGTAAAAAAGTATAACATAGAATCCACGAAAATACCAAGAGATACTTTATATGTCTTCTAGCTCGGAATTCGAATTGGAAAAAAGGAAGTGTATTCAAATTGAAACTTTCTTACTTTGGCCGACGTTTGGGACCTGGATTAATTTTCGCTCATCGATTACCAACAGGCAGTGACAAGTCAGTGCAGTCACCAACTTAACCGAATATCTGTCTATATTTATTTTATCAGGACTTGTTACGAAAGATGCAAATCAATAAATAAATAAATATTTATATGTACAGAAACAAACACAAGTTAGTGTTAATTATGGATTATTTTAGAACTAGAAGAATCTTTTTGCATTTGGACAGCTAAAACTAATTACAATATTACAATTACAATATTCAGCCGCAAAACAAGAGTATGTACTGCGAGATATTCCTTGTAATTCAATGAGAACATTAGACACGAATGATGTGAACAGTATTTTTGGATACCTAGCAAGCTTTCATGAAATTTTAAAGTAACCTTATTTTCAAGCCCACGCAGTGCAGTGCTGAAATAGTCATCATGCTAAGTGCAGCGAAGCAGAAGTGAGATTACTGTAAACTGCAATTAGGTGAAATACAGCTTCACAAGACTAATTAAGGCGCTCACCTTAGAGTGCGGCGCTGCTCAGAGTGTTTCAAAATGAAACTTAAATTGGAACCTTGCAACTCAATTTCCATTTCTTGTTGGAATATCATTGCTAAGAAGGTTCAAGAAAATTCCATACTCAGAGATGTGGGTCCATAATCGCTTAAGTACTTAAGTAGTATTTGACTCCATTAGGACCGACAGTAGAGGAGGGACTGTGAGATTTTTCTGACTGACAGATTTACAGACCTTCTCGTTGTCGTCATTAGGTAAAGTAACTTAATCACACACTACCTCCATACTAACGGAACGCCTTTTAGCTTAAAAACACAAATGAATTAGCTACAGACAGCGGCTTTGTGAGGAATTCAAGTGAATGTGGTCTCCATGGTTTATCCATGGAATGGCAGAGAAAATTTTTTCGGTTTCTGCTTAGTGCTGGTGCGATCGGGATGCTACGTGTTGTTTGTTGGAAGCTGCAGTGAAGTTGTAGGTTTCGGTGAGGTGCTGGTGAGACTGTAGGTGTTAGTGAGGTGCTGGTGAGACTGTAGGTGTTAGTGAGGTGCTGGTGAGACTGCAGGTGTTAGTGAGGTGCTGGTGAGACTGTAGGTGTTAGTGAGGTGCTGGTGAGACTGTAGGTGTTAGTGAGGTGCTGGTGAGACTGTGTTACGAAAAAAGTCGTATAGGTAGGGATAAACATATATATATAGAAGAATTGGCCTGTTAACTTCTTAAAAATTAATTATAATAAAAGCCAAATGTCAAAGAAATGTATAATATGGTATATATATATAGTATAAAAAAAATACATTCTAGCTAGCACTAAAACGTCAAAGTTACCAAAGGAGGAACAAGTTAGAAAATATTCTTAGCAGGTAGGTTACAAAAAAAAAGAAGGTGTTTAGCAGAGCAGCAGTGATCGACGCTGCGACCATTGTACGGAGA
>LQNS02278170.1:10234531-10250100 GCA_001587735.2 Parhyale hawaiensis | reverse complement strand
AGAATGCAGGTGTTTGTGAGGTACCGGTAAGAATGCAGGTGTTTGTGAGGTACCGGTAAGAATGCAGGTGTTTGTGAGGTACCGGTAAGAATGCAGGTGTTTGTGAGGTACCGGTATGACTGCAGAAGTTTGTGAGGTACCGGTATGACTGCAGAAGTTTGTGAGGTACCGGTAACGCCGCAGGTAAACGCGGTTCACACTTTTTCAATATTTCTGAACTTCGCAACTTTCGAAAAAAAAGTTTAGTAGGTTGGTTAGGCAGCTTCTTCTACCATGGAAGTCGCGCTGAGTGTCGAAAATGAGTTAGGCCGGGGACTGACCAGAGCAACAAGCGACTCAATGCGATATTTACGGGAGTCGTGTTGCAGAAATGCACGGGTGTCGCGAGGCATCGCAGTTGCGCCGGTGGGGGCAGTAGACTGCTGTACCCTTTTTACATTTTGTCCTGCAAGAAATTTGCCACGTTGCACGTCGCTTGTCTCGTCAGTGTGGCGGCGGCCAAAATGGAAGCCGTGGCAATGCGCTTCTTCAGGAGGCGTTCGATGGCTTTGCAGTTGAACGAAAACTTATTGGTCGATATAGTTACTGGAACTTTCATCGGTGATTTCACCCTCCGGTGTTTTGTGCGGACCTGTGGTTTCTTCATCAAGGCGTTTTTTATTTACATACGTAGACTATAGAGTGCCTTTGGGTTGCGCTTTGCCATAGCTGCTATGGAAGCTTTTTACTCCGTTTACTGAGTAGTCCTGATTTGTCTCTTCATGTCCCGGTATCCCATTCTAGTATTGTACCTGCTCTCCTCAGTCGGGCTACGCTTCTAGGTTTTGTGACGCATTTTTTGCCTGACAATCATAAAAACTGTCAGGCAAAGTAGGTGTTCCCAAGTAAAGAATATGCTTGACAAATCAACCCTACATACCAAGCCGTCGTCAGTTCTACGAATATAAGAAGATAATTATCAGAGCATTAATTGCACATTACCGCAGCCTCTCATTTGTGTTTCGAAATCAGTTCTTTTCATTTCTATTGTCACTTTTAGGATAGTCTGGTAGATTGAGAACGTGAGCTTGAGTAGTTAGATCGGTTCCAAGTTTGATCGTTTCCAAGTTAGATCAGTCCAAGTAGTTACATCGGTTCCAAGTAGTTAGATCGGTTCCAAGTTTGATCGGTTCCAAGTTAGATCAGGCCAAGAAAGTAGATCGGTTCCAAGTAGTTAGATCGGTTCCAAGTTTGAGAGCAAATTCAATCATGTGATGAAATACTCCAAGCCGTAACTTTCCGTGCAATTTTGCATCAAGTCCTAAATGCAAGTAGTTTGTTTGTTCTTTTTTTTCGAGAAACTAAGGAGGACCTCTTGAATGCATTGTTTATTTTATTTAGTTTATGAATACCATGCTCATTCAAACCACACAATCAAGTTTCAGGAAGTAAAAGAAAGAGACGCGTAGGAAGTCAAGACACGTGCTCGACAGGCACAGCATGGGGGCTCTCGTGTGTTGTTGCTTCATTATTTAATTAATGTCTTGAAAGGAACTTACCTACGTGTTGGTGCGCTCTTTAGTGGTATGTAATCATAAGTGGCACTTCTGCAAGCGCTCTTGCATTGGAAGCACGACTCCCCAATTGTATTTGAAGCAAAGGTAAAGAGTCCACAAACAGTTGTTTATGCTGCAGGTAAGTAGCCACTTGGCCCCGGAATTAAGAGTGCACGGCTGCAGCCGACCGTAGATTATCAAGGCTATATGGCGTTGTTTTTACTGATTATCTTACCAAAAGACCAGTGCTATCCAGAAAATTAAGGAATAAATTACTTGTGCCATGCATTCACGAGCTTTAAGATTTCTTCCCTATAGTGCGGGCTTGAACCGCAGTTGTCTCCAAAATGAACGAGTCGGCAACCTTGGCGCTGATGAGCTTTTTTTTAGACCAATCAGATTCGAGCAAAACCCACAAAGTCTTTTATACGTCAAGGTTGGACTAGAAGTAAGCATGTGTTTTCAAATCCTTTTATTATTTTCTTTGCATTTTCGTATCACTGGTAGTATAGAAAACATTGCAGTAACCCAAAATGCAGCGTTTAACAATTATTATGAAAACGTTGCTGCTTCCCTTAACCTTCATTAATATGATACAGCGTAAATTTGGTATTTCTGAAAAAATAGAGAAGCCCTCCGAGAGAGCAGACCTCGGCCAAGTAACACAACGGCGAGACAAAACTTCTAACTAATTCAGCATCCAAGATTTCTATCAGATCATGTTCAAAATCTATTTATCTTTCGCCCGTAACATTTTTAACGGTAACCTGTAACTTTTATGAAGATCTGTTGATAACTTTCGAGTTACGTTTCAAGAGATAGAAAAAACAGTAAGGCAAATAGTCGGATAAACAGACCAACGGACGGATTATCACCAAAATTTAATTATCTTTTCCTTGGAACATTCCTAACAGCTCCCTTAAATTTCATGAAAATCCGTTTTTAGCTCTTTGAATTCCGTTGCTATCATCAGGCAGCAGACAAACAAGTTAACGAACCAACTGATCGTCACCAAAATTTAAGTACCTGCTTGTTGACTATCATTTTCATTGCATTCGTAAAACTCCATCCGGCACTTAATGAGTTACCTAACAGACAAACAACAGCACACAAACTCCAGCATAAACATACCTCCTCTAGGGGAGATTTTTATCCTAAACATAACAGATGTAGGGGATTTGGAAGCCCTCTTGTAGCAATGCAAAGAATTTTCGTGCTACAGTAAAATGATAGCAATTAATTGTTGAAATCACGAGAATCAGCGATTCAAGTTGATCTGTGCTTTGCTCTGTCGTCACGGAAATCTTCCATCCCAAAAGATTTGTTAAAGATATTATTGAAGCTATACTCTTTAGAAGCTATATAGAAGTCAGTTATTTTTAAAGAGCCGAAGAGTATAGAGAGTGCCAACAGTTTCGGCATGGCTTCCGAACGTGCCATCAGATTTTCGGAATGAATCTAACTGGCCATAATGACAGTGTTTAGTATTACGATCAACAGAAAAATTTGATCGTCCAACATAAATTTTCTCGAGGGTTGTTGTCAAGCTGCATTCAGTTTATATTAAATTTTCTCAGATAAAAAATGTTTAAAGTCACCTTGAATTTTCCCAGATCCAGTGGAATAAATTAAATACAATCTCCGCTATCAGGTGGGAACAAGTCGAGGAATGTCCAGACTTCGTTACAGAAAAAACTGCAAAATAATTTTAGTTGGTGAATAATTACAATTCCCGCCAAGAAATGCGAATTTATTATTCTGTAAAGTACATATTTACTGCACTAAACTTTCAGGAGAGGTGCCGCTATGCCAGTACATTTTATTATGTATTTGAACCACGAATGTGCTAGGGAGGGCAGCAAAATGCAATTTTTAAAGTAACATCAATTTTGAGCCGAAGCTGTACACTACTGAACAAAACCGAGCTGGTAAATATAGTGCAGCTAAAGTTACACCGGCCGGAGCTGTAATTACGTTGAGTGCATCTATACAAGAGAAAATCGATGTGCCCTCCTCTTAGCCTCGACCGGCTCGTGTGGTCAAACAGAACTTAATTTAAAAAGAAAAAGTAGAACTAAAATCGAGGTTCTCACTGGAAAGACTTCGTCTGAGGCTTCACGAAAACGCAATATTCCCATATGTAGATTGACCATGGTACTGCACGTAGCATTTTACCTCTTAGAGGCATTTACGTCCATCTGTACCGACGGTAAGAGAAGGCTGTCACTTTTTTTTGACGGATTTGATGTTCTTAACGTATTCATTGGAGCAAGACCATTCAATTATAACTGGCCTGCACTGTTGGCATTGAAAGGTTTTAGCCGCCACAGGTTTGTTGACGAATCCATGCAGAGATGGTCACCATGGGGAAGAAATGACTGAAACTGTGAATATTTTAGCTTCTGATCAGTGCTGCTGCAGTTGGATTGAGGACAGTTGCTGAACTGAGACGCTCGTGAGGCTGAAGGTATTATGAATGGTTTGTGAGGCTGTAGGTATTATGAATGGTTGGTGCGGCTGTAGGTATTATGAATTCCTGGTGCGTCTGCAGCTGAGTGTGAGATACTGGTGAGGAAGCAGATATAAGTGAGGTGCTCATGTGTTCGTCATAATATTTGTTGGTAGCATAACTCAAAAAGTTACGAGCAGATCTTCAAAAAATTGCAGAGAATCTTAATTTTATTAAAAGGCACAAATGATCAGACTTCGGAGTTGGTACAGAAAAAATCTTGGTTTTAGGGCTAATTTGAATAATTTTTCGTTACCGTTGCCTTACTTGGCGGAGATATGCGCTCTCAGAGTGCTCTAGTTCCCCATCTAACACTGAAGAAAAAAATTCGGTCGAGAATGCTCAACATCGCGACGCCATACACAGGTAATAGGACATATATTAAGACGTTTCACACGAATGACACTCCGCTCGCAAACGCTCAGCTTTCGAAATGTTTGACTCCGAAGCTACCATTGCTTTCTTACGGGAGAAAATACCTGGCAGCTCCATAATAACCTATACTGTGTTAACATAACCTAAGAAAACCTTTTAAAAAGGCTTCCCAACACTGAGTGCCATCGCCTGGTATTTTCTCCCATAAGAAAACAAGGGGAATTTCAGAGTCAAACATCTCGAAAACCAAGTATTTGCTAGCAAAATGCCATTCGTGTAAAATTTCTCTAAATGGGTCCTACCACCCATATGCATGCCACCAAAACGTTAAAAATTCTCGAACGAATCCTTTTCTTCAGTATTAGATATGGGAGAAATAGAGCCTGCAAGTCAAACATTTCGAAAAGAAAGTATCTCCTAAATAACGGCGCAATTCCTGGATTCGGGACGCGTCAGTCCATAAAGAAACACACCTCATATTCATCAACCCCACTGGAGTAAAGGGTAAATATAAGCCCTATTGTCACCTGATCATGACATAATAACATAAATTGATACTGTAGCTTTTTTGTAATTTTGTTTGAATAAAAGTAAAGTAACGGTAGTAAAGTAGCGCTAACATGTAGCGGCGCTGCATATGCAAGCGCTACAGCAAATATGTAGCGGCGCTGCGCCCACCTCTGGTAGAGCGTAGAGCAGAGGCTAAGCGTTCATGTGTATAAGAGGACACAGAATCGTCGGAGGCAGCGTTCCAGGAAATCTCTGCGGAGTACTGACCGCCCACATCGTTGATGGAGTGAGCTAAAGGGTTCAGTCTTTGGTACTGAACCTTCGATTCCGCTTATTTTTATGACCCGATGGTGATTTCATTGCTGATCTCTTGGCTGAGGAGGTGCTACTGTCAGCTCACTGACTTTGACGGAAAGCAGAGCAGAGATGTTGGGGTCGTTTAGTGTGGGTGGCAAGGTTCTGTCAATTATTTGTGATTTCACTTCTGACCGAACGCAAAGTGTGCCTGCTAACTTTGTTTTGAGCGCCCAGTCAAGGCGGGGTCTGACGTGACTCGACTCAGAGTAACATATTTGGCCCGCTGTTGTTTGTACTGTACACTAGTGACCCGCTCTCTCTCCGCTGGAGAACTCAATGATCAACTATGCCGGCAATTCGACTTTGATAGCAGTGATACCTACCCCCAGTATGCTTAATGTTGTCGCCAAATAGTGACTGGTCGCGCATTAATGCTTGGGGCTTAGCCGAGAGTATGAAGCTGAATGCCAGTAAGACGAAATCTATGATTGTCCGTCGGTCTCCGACACATTTATTGCAGAATCCACCTCTGACAATGGATGATACTTTTCACCCCGAATCTTGCTCCTTGGAGATTCTCGGTATTATATTTTATGAGAAGCTTACGTTTGAGTCGCTTATGAAGGAACTCATGTCACGTGCTCCCAGTAAGATTTGGCTCCTGTGTAAGGCAATTTCTGTTTTTGGTGATAGAGCTGTAGTCCGTAGATGCATATTGGCTGACTTTGTTGGAGTATTGCTTACAGGTCTGTTCTTCGGCTGCTGAAAATTATTAACGTATCTTGGACCGACATGTTACTTCAGCCAGCAGGCTGTGAACTGAGATTGATGAGGTGCATCTGTCTTATACGAGAAATGGGGCAGGTCTTTGCATGTTTTATAAGGTGTACAACATGTATTCTTCTGCAACAGGAGATAACGAGGGGCTAATGTAATGTTGTAACAAGATATGGTGAGGTGCTAGTGTGGTAGCAAGAGCTGGTGAGGGGCTAATGTAGTGTTGCAACAAGAGATGGTGAGGTACTAGTGTGACTGCAGGAGATGGTGTGGGGCTAGTGTCGTGTTGTAACAAGAAATGGTGAGGTGCTAGTGTGGTAGTAGGAGACGGTGAGGGGCTAGTGTAGTGTTGTAACAAGAGATGGTGAGGTGCTAGTGTGGCAGCAGGAGATGGTGAGATACTAGTGAAGGAGAAGGAGTTGGTGAGGCGTTGGAGAGGTAGTAGGAGATTGTAATTTGCTGCTGAGGCTACATTAGTTGGTGAGGTGCTGCTGATGCTGCAGGGGTAAGGGCGAGGTAAAGTGACTGGGAGGCTGCAGGAATCAGTGATGTGCTTGCGAGGTTACTGAAGTCGGTTAAGTGCATGTGGGGCTGCAGGTGTCAGTGAAGTGCTGGTTATGCAGCAGGTATCAGTGAGGTGCTAGTGAGGTTGCAGGTGTCAGCAAGGTGCTGGTGAGGTTGCACGTTTCTGTAAGGTAACCTCATAATCTTGGGTGTTAATTTTGATCCTAAGTTGACGTTTGAGCCCCCACATCCGTTCAGTTGTCTCACGAGCATCGCAGGAAATCTGTCTTATGCGACGTACTTGGAAAGTGTTTTGTTCGGTAAAGTTGATACGACGTTGCTTTAGTTGCTATGTCCTTCCCATTTAGAATACAAGTCTGGGGTTCTGGTTCCGATGGTCATCTGAGTTTGCTTAACAGAGTGTTTCGTCGATGTGCGTTTGTGCTGGATAGTGTTGTGCCTTGTTATCTTTGAGTTGGTGGGGTTTCCTTTCTCTAGAAAATATATAATTATTGTAGCCATCCACTGGCAGTTTTCTGTCGGAGCTATTTGCTCGTGTACGGTGTAATGGTGCTCTTTGAGTTCGTCCAGAAACCGTTACCATGTAGCACCAGCCAGTATTCTCGTGCGTTTGTTCCATCATGTGGAGATGTTTGGAACAATCTTGATGGCTCTGTCTCTGTTGGTGCAGGCGTTGAGAGCTTTGAACGCTTCGTATGCAGAGTGAAACTGTGGTCTTTAATTTCTCTTTCTTTCTTCTCTTGCTGGGCTGGTTGCGTGGGGGTTGATAACCTTATGGAGCTTCCTCCGTTCTCAAGCCGTCAGTCTGATGTATTTTGATAATAATAAGGTGCTGGTGAGGCTACAGGAGTCAGTGAGGTGCTGGTGAGGCTGCAGGTGTCAGTGAGGTGCTGTTGAGGCTGCAGGAGTCATGAGGTGCTGGTGAGGCTGCACGTGTTAGTGAGGTGCTGTTGAGGCTGCAGGTATCAGTGAGGTGCTGGTGAGGCTGCACGTGTCAGTGAGGTGCTGTTGAGGCTGCAGGTGTCAGTGAGGTACTGATGAGGCTGCAGGTGTCAGTGAGGTGCTGGTGAGGCTGCAGGTGTCAGTGAGGTGCTGTTGAGGCTGCAGGTGTCAGTGAGGTGCTGGTGAGGCTGCAGGTGTCAGTGAAGTGCTGTTGAGGCTGCAGGTGTCAGTGAGGTGCTGATGAGGCTGCAGGTGTCAGTGAGGTGCTGTTGAGGCTGCAGGTGTCAGTGAGGTGCTGCTGAGGCTGCAGGTGTCAGTGAGGTGCTGGTGAGGCTGCAGGTGTCAGTGAGGTGCTATTGAGGCTGCAGGTGTCAGTGAGGTGCTGTTGAGGCTGCAGGTGTCAGTGAGGTGCTATTGAGGCTGCAGGTGTCAGTGAGGCTGCAGGTGTCAGTGAGGTGCTGGTGAGGCTGCAGGTGTCAGTGAGGTGCTGGTGAGGCTGCAGGTGTCAGTGAGGTGCTAATGAGGCAGCCGGCACTAGTACGGTTGTAATATCCAAAGTTTTGTACAATTTCTAGAAACTTCTATGCGTAATATTAGCTTATATCTTAGGAAAAAGATTGCATTGGCTGAGGAAATAGTAAATTTATAGCATCAACTATTCTAAAATGCATGCAGTAGTCATGACCACGAGGATCCCCCAGCCAGCGGTTTGGCTGACGCTGCTGGCTCAGCTTATCACATTCGCCGGAGGTGCGGTGGACTTCGCTTTGTTTACAAAGGTATTGATGGGATATTAATAACTCTGTGACCTAGGTTTATAATCGTGATTGTCACGAATAGTTCTAGTTGCAAGAAAATGCTGTTTAATTTAGTAAAAAGAGTTAAGTTTACATTGCAGAGCAATCAGATCTACAGTAGTAAGGTATGAATTAAGTGTTACCCCTTTTGTTATAACGACGTTGGTGTTACACGATTTAGTTTCTAAATTAGTTAATTTAAGAAGAATAATAAGACATAGTTATGGTACCGTTTATAGACAATACGAGGGTCATCCAAAGAATGTTGCTTCCTATTTTTATTCGGCCCGAATGAGTCTAAGGGGATTTCATATTGCATTGTTGTGATGGCTTATGTTATGCACTTATGGCTGGAAAATTTCATCTCTCTGTTGTCGTTACTGACGGTATGACACTCTAAGAAGGCAATCTATAGACTATATGATCCTGCGTCATTGAAATCTGGTGAACGTTTACGAAGCCGATAAAGTTGATGGCAGCACAGTCAGGAACGAATTGGGTTCGTCGATTCCAGAGTGGCCACAGAGAAATGAAAGAACAAAGTGCGCTCCGGACGCCATGAACATCCAACCCGGAAAATAAAGTGAGCCCCGATCAACTTATACGCACCGATCGGCGGATAGCGGTGAATGAAATGAGTGTAAAGTTGGACGTGAATATCAGTGCCGTAGAAACGATGTTCTGATCATTAAGATTGAGCAAACTGAGGGCTTGGTGGGTTCGACGAGCGCTCACGTAGGAATAAAAAGACTAGGCTCACGTTCATTGCTGGCAAAAGTACATTGAGAATGGTAGCGGTGGCACAGAAAAATAAATTCTGGTGCACAAAAAATCACTCGCTTTAATGGTTTCACTTTCATATTTGTAGCTCATCAACCTTTAGAGTTGAAAAATAGGAGGCATTGCTTTTGAAGACCCTCGTAACACTTTTCTTTGGGCAACTGTGGTATTAGAGGACTTTTTTTGTAATTGATTAATTTGGAGAACAGTCATATATAATTATTCTATCTATCTTACGTATTACCACTCCTGCTAAGGCAATTCTAACATTGCCAAACTTCATTTTTAAATAGCCATAAAAGCTGCTGCTTATTCATGAAAATGCCTAAGCTATTTTTTACTCCTCCAAAAGTACCAAAAACCGAAACCAGAGCATTCTCAGAGCGCATATCTCCGCCAAACATGGCAACTTTAACCAAAATTTCAAATTGATTCTAAAATTCTGATTTCTCTTTTATCATCATTATAATGTGGTCATTTGTACCTCTTGACAGTAGTAACAGCTTTTGCAATTTTCTTGCAAATCCGATCCCTAACTTTTTGAGTTATGTTCTGGTAAACAGAAGCCAAATATAAGCCTGGTTGAACCGATCATCACCAGAATTTAGTGTTTTATGTCTTTTAACACTTCTAACAATTCCCACATATATGATAAAGATCCGTTCATAACATTTTGACCTATGTTACAGACAAACAAACAAACAAAAAAAGTAAACATAGAGACCAACAAAAGACAAACATGGAGACAAAAAACAGAGAGATCAACACAAAAATTGGGTACTTTGTTTCTAACTACAACTCTAAGAACTCCTAACGCTCCATAACTTTTTTAAGTGATGCCATTAAGAAAACAGAAGCACACAGAAAAACAAACAAACTTTTGAACGCATCTCTAACGAAAATCAATCATTTGCTCCTCATAACATGCCTAACAATTTCTACACAATCCGTGATTGGCTTTTTAAAGTAATCTTGGTGAGAGACTAGCATAATGGCAAACAAAGACAGATGAAAAACACACAAACTCAACAATGCCCTGACCTCCTTGGCGGAGGCAAAAAAATTGCGACAATGATAGCAAAACTGCTGCAATTAGATCTGAAAAGCTGTCAGAAAATTGGTAAAGTTGCTGCCTTCGGGGTCAAAAAAATAAAAATAGATGTTGTCATTGTTTTCCTAGAGAGAAGCGAGACTTTGCATTGGAGAAGAAAAAAAAAATCAAAATTAAATTTTCCAGCTAGACATTATAGAACGTTAGAGTTGATGGCTGTTCTTCTTTTGAAGGAAATTTAAAATAAACAAAACTCGATTAAAAATATGAGGCTGAAAAGCCAAAGGTTTTCCATGATTTTCCTCCTGACTGTTTTGCAGCGATAGATAATGAGGAAAGTCATTTCTGTCGTACGTACTGAGATATGTTTGATCTTCACAGAGGGACCGATATCGAAATTTTCCCAATAAATTAACTTAGTGACATCACTCAACCTGTGTAAAATGAAGAGTACAGTCACCTTGACCTCACACCTCCAACTAGAAAACCCACACACGCACTGGTTCTTGCTGCAGGTAAATGTCTTCTTGGGTCCAGAAGAGTGTACGACTGCAGACGATCATAGGGTTTTCAGGGCTATGGTGCCGTATTGACGGATAACTCGATAAATAAATGCCCCCGTACTCTAAGGCCAGTGCCGCGACCCCCCCATTGACTACGATTGAGAGAATTATTGACGCTACACATTACCCATCGTCAAGACTATTCCTGGTTGGGGCTCGAACCGCCGCCGTCTCGATAATGACAGCGAGTCAGCAACTGCACTACTGACTAGACCTAACAACGACCCACTCACCAAAATTAATTTCACCAATAGGGCGATTACTAGGGAATTTAAAATTTACTAAAAATGCTTTCTCAAAATGATGTTTGTTTTATTTTACAGCACTGAAGATGGAATTTTTATGATTCCGAAATGTTTGCTTTTTAGGAAAAGAAAGAAAAAAAAATGAAACTTTTAACTGTGGTTCACCAAAGTTAAGATTGAAATGATATCATAAACAGAGATATGAAACAATGCATAGGCTCGCCCAATATACAGGTTTTACTTCTTGTCGAACTAATTATGATCAGCCCAGTTGTTCTCCATTGCAGGTACGCGCCACTTACTCGGATTCCACCTGCTTCATTACCTCTCATTACGCTTCTCCGTCGTCACCGCTTGGGATGAGGAAGGCCTGTGGCCGCCGGTGTCTCGCTGAAGCCGAGTGTCGTTTCTTCTGTACCTTGCCAAGTGGGTTAACTCCTGCTGCATTGCTGAATGCTGCATTATGAAGGGCGCTCTCCGTCTCATTATGCTTATATACTGAATGCTGTCGTTATCAATATATTCTATATAATTAACTCAAACTCTTATCTTATTGACATTTTACCGGTACATACCACCCGGGGAGATCCGCGAGGATCCATAGTTTTCAACATGTCTGTTCAGGTATGTGTGTGTACATCTATCTCTCAGCGCGAGACAGGGTGTAATATTCGTTTGCTTCAGTTCTCTGTGCTACGCCCAAGGAGGTTTAATTCGACCTCCTTGGTTACGCCAACGGCTGTGGTGAGAAAGTGTGAATGTGTCTTGTCCTGAGGTGAAACTTGGTAGGTTGCGGGCCGGACGATTCCGACGTGTTTACGTCATTTTCAACGTTCCTATTTTTACGACTAAGATCACTATAATCAGCGGCATCAGGCAATATCGAATAATCGATATAAAATTTGTGATTTAGTAACTTGGCTACTAGACCGTCTTCTCATTATTTTCTTACAGTTCGTATATCGGGAATCTCATGGTGACTTTTGGTTAAATTCAATATGATTTCCATGTTATTACCATATGTAACCAAAATCCTAATATTTTTTTGCCTGTCACGTTATTCATATAATCATCATCACTGATTACTCACTGTGCGTCATTATGTCATTATATTTATTATTTTGCAGGTGAGAACAAGTGTGACCTGTTCAAATCGTACGTGGCGGTGAGGTGGCCCGGGCACACCTCAGGAGGTACTCAGTACGCAGCTTGCTACACTTCTTGGGGCAGTGCTAGGGACATTGTTGAGTCTAACTCAACCATAACTTACTCGTCGGAATACAGTTCATCTACGTACGCTTCTTCTCATGCTGTCGATGGTCGAGCCTGTTTTCCTTCAAAGCCATTTTTAACTGGACACAGTACCAACAACTACTGGCAGCTGGACATGATCCAGCCTAAAGTGGTTACTTCCGTCGAGATCATCGCCTGGTATGCTCAGTACTTAAGCAATGTGCAAGTTCATTTGGGAAATTCCTCCTCATACACCGACAACCCTGTGTTTGGGTACCTCGAGCAGCAACCACAAAACTACGGCAGCGTATCCATACTGCCTCAAGGACCATTATTTGCCGGACGCTACGCCACAGTCGCCAGTGTTTCGACGCATGGGAATTACTTCGGCTTCTGTGAGATCCAGGTGTTTGTTGCAGAGTGAACCGGGCAAGTGCCGAATACTTTGAACATGCTTTCGTTAGAGAATGTATAAGATTGGCGCCAAAATTCAGCTTTCCAGCCTTGACTTGTTTGGAACATCAGCCAGGTGCCCTGGTCTCGACCCGTTGAACTGAGTTTCAGGCGTTGCACCTACTTAATCGATTACCTCTTGAGACGTTCAGAAACTCAATCCTGATCCTTAAAATGGAGTTTTCAACGTGCTCACCATAATCACGTTAGTCTAGGCGTAATACTCTAATGTGGTAAGTGTATCAGCCCTGCTGAGCGAGTTTGAAACCTAAAATGCTAAACCTATATTATCATACCATTACATGAGATTTTTATGAGTTGTGTCGTACAAGTTTGTAACCTAAAATAAAACTATTTAGTCATTTCCCAATGTTATAATTTTATCACATGTTTTGTGTGAGTTTGCAACTATATACATATATAATCATACCCTTACATGAGAATTGTGGCAGCTGTGTTGCACGAGTTTGTAAGCTTAAATACCTATATAATCACACCATTATATGGGAATAAGTTAAAGTATTTTGAAGTCAGTTTAAAAAATCGTCTTAACAATCATTGGGAGCAACATCCACAGTACCGGACACCTCCACCAGGAGTCCCACACTCTTAACGGCCAAATATTCTATGCCATAGTAGGTATTGTCCTTTCTTGCATGCCCCGACTTACTTAACGTCCCGAGCTGCAACAATAAATAAATGATTGTGTTTGCGCGATGAACTCCTTGGCTGAAATATATAAATATATTTTTTCGTTATATGTTTCTATGCTTTTGACGTAATGGCATTACCTCGATCGTAGAGGGTCGGGGCGTAACTCGCGGATGTTCTATGAGAATGGGCCTGGTGGTCCGTATATTGCCTACTACCTAATCTGCTTGTTTCCGCTGTGCTGCTCTAGTTGCTAAGCTTAAATTCTAATGTAATCAATACCTTATGTGAGAATTGTGTCAGCTGTGTTGCACGAGTTTGCAAGCTTAAATACCTACGTAATCATACCCTTAAATATAAGAATTGCATCAGCTGTGCTAGAGGAGCTTGACACCTAAAATACTTATATAATCATACCTTCATATGCGGATTCATATTCTTGCCATAATTTTACCAGCTAGCTATATTGTGTGAGCTTGAAACCTAAACTATCCCTATAATCGTATTCTCTTGCTATAATTTATCAAATTTCTTGTGTAAGATTGTCCCTGAAATATTTATAACAATATTACTCTTGCTATATTAATACAATACAGCAAAAGTAACATAAATCCTTGAAATGAAAAACATAAATTTCTAATATTTTTCAATTCCTGATTGTTTCACTACTGTATGTAAAGTAAAAAAAATTACACTTTCATAAATTTCAATTATATTTCATTCACGTCTCTGATTCTTTGACTGACATTGTTAATCTGTTTAATTGCATCAAAGATTAAAGCATAATTACTATCTGCTTTATTATCCTGCTAAAATTCGGAATTAATTTATTCAAGAAACTTACAAAAAAGGGAGTACTAATCTTAGAAGGGCACTTACCACGTTGATTTCTGCGAAAAATTATTAATTTTACAGTATAAAAATGATTTTTTTCTTGATTATCGATTAATTTCCTCAAATGATTATCAACTTCCCCATAAAATCATTAGTTCCTCCAAATAGCTCTTTATTTTCCAGAATAATTATTAAAAGTGAGTCTGTTATTAATTTCTCCTGTGATCTACCCAAATTCATAGAACATAGAAGCACAAACTGACATGTCTGGCTTAATGATTATTCAAAGCCGTTTCAAGTTACCTACCGCAATTCTTTCTCTTAATGTCTCACCGCCAACGTAAATGCAAAAAATCGGTAGAAATTGCAATTTAACAAAATTAAATTATAAATTTAAGTTGAGACATGAACCTATTATACAGCAAACACTAAACTCGTAGAAACAATCCCAGAAGAGTAGGAGACGACATGTCCACGATTTCGAGTTACTGTAAACTATTGGTAAAGTTGTATCACTACGTTGTTTTGAGTTATGCTAACTTTAGTACTAACTAGAACGCCTCGTGGCGTAACACTATCACCCGCGGTGGGAGCAAACTTCATCGCAGTCATTTTTTATGGCCAGTCAATCCTATTTTTGTCTTGGCTTGGGTCACATCGAAGACGACCCACAAGACTCCCTGCAAAATATCCTTAACATTGCTTAACGCCTCCTACCTTTTTTAGGTGGAGAGCAAACTTCGTTACAGTATATCTTTTTTGCCAGCTAATCCTAGTTTCTTGACATGGGTCGCATCGAGTGTAACCCACGAGACTACCTGCGAAAAAATTATGATGTTTACTCAACTCCTTCGACCATTTATTGGGTGTACAGAAAAACAAACAAATATATATATATATATATACAAAGTTAAATGTTCAACTGAAACATTATCACCTCTCTTCGCTTTGCTCACGGGGCTAATTTATGGGCAATACCTTACAAACAAAATAATTATGAATTGGGCATTAAGCTAAATATCGTTCAGCGAGGTTTTACACCTATCTTATGCCTGTTTATCTCTCCGACGACATGAGAGACAAGGCTCTGCAGCAACGTAGGATAGACTGATTGGAAGAGGTTAGATTTTCGATAACAATAATGCACGCTGAATAGCGTTGGCGGAAATAAAGTACATTGCGCGTCTTCCATGCAAACACAACTTCGCGTCTTCCACACAAATGCAACTGCACGTCTACCATGCAAACACAACACCACGTCTACCATGTAAACACAACACCACGTCTACCATGCAAACACAACACCACGTCTACCATGCAAACACAACACCACGTCTACCATGCAAACACAACACCACGTCTACCATCCAAACACAGATGGCAATCGGCAGCAGAACCCCAGACTACAGAGCAGTACTCCAGAAGAGGGAGGACAAAGCTATTAAAGCAGCGACGTATCAATTCTACCGAGCCAAACACTCCAAGCACGCCT
>LQNS02278170.1:10203827-10231126 GCA_001587735.2 Parhyale hawaiensis | reverse complement strand
TCCTGTCCTCTATATCCTACTAACATAATGGCAATAGCTCATAGAGTGCCGGGGCGTATGTTCCGGTGTCTCTTTGAGAATGGGCCTATTGGTTCGTCTACTGCCGCCTATCTAATCTAATCTAATATGAGAAAAACATTGATGGCGTGTCCGATTGGGCGCCAATGTTTAGTTTTCGACGCTTGATTTGGCCGGAACTTGAGGCAGGTGCTGTGGCTTCGATCCAATTAATTGAGTTTCAGGTATTGGCCCTCAATAATTGGTTGATCTTTAGACTTCCAGAAACCCGATGCTGCTTCCTAAAATGGACCTGTTTGCCGGCTCAACGTCATCGGGTTGCTTTTAGCACATGCAACACTCTTCCAAGTTTAAAAGTCAAGGCTAGTGTTAAAAAAAACCTGAACAAGTTAAGCTTTAAAGGCTTCATTTTACAATCTAGTCAACAGTGGCCCATGGTTGATTAATTGTTGGTGTTCTTACACACTGATGCTAGCGTCCATTGTATAAAGCTAGTGCACCCTATAGTCTAGCGTTGCTAGTAGGTAACGCAATTCGAGCTTCTTGTCGGGCCATTATGCCGGAGAAACACTAGGCATTTACACGGACAACTTGATGCAAGGACTCGAGACTCTGATGTCATTGATGCCACAGTATCTGTGCTACCGATTTTAAATATATATCGTAACGGTCCTCGAGCCGTTCATTCCAGCAACCAGTTGGTGCGTCTACCAAAGAAGTTGTAAAATGTTACCTGTCATGCAAAAGTTATGGGTGCAAGTTAGAATTACTTTTATTGCAAAGTGATCTGTTTAAGGCAGCTGGACTCTTTACTTTTTGTAAAGAGGAAACAACCAAAAGTTCGGATGCCTTGTGCTGGGACCAAAACACAGAAGTGTGAATCCGACTTGATGGATAAGACTAGCTCATGATTAGTCGTGTTATTTTTCGTATGTAAATTAATTGAATTACTGAATCTGTAATGCCGCCAGTCTTGTTCACACGAATTGTTATTGTCATTGGTGTTTCAATTAAATTGCATCCCTGAGTGTCAATGGACGGGTAATTAAATTTGATCTGAAGCATTAAGCAATTCTACAGAGTTGTTGAATATGAGCTATCGAATAATTAGTTTTACCATGTACGCATACCGGTAAATTTAGAAATAGATGTTCGTTCGACACTAACACAGAAACTTTCTAGCATTACAGCAGCCAGTTTTTCTTTAACATACTCTTTTACAGCGGGTGATATACCATGCATAAGTTGACGTGGCAGTGCATCTTTTTGAGGCCTTGTTACAGGCGAGGAATTTTAAGAAAATCCATACCTCCTGAATACTGTCTTTCTTAAGTTTGCCTAAGCGACTGTTTTCCTTAGAAGAAATAAAGAAATTTGGTTTATGAATGACTGCAGTAGACTGCAGTAACTATCACGACGAGTCGATCACTGGTGTTTGTGAGGAAACAACAAATATTATTATAATTACCTTCCGAAAGAAAGACTGCTTTTTTCTTATATGAGTAGAGATAGCGATGCTCTGAGGTTATTATATATTTAATAGGGCTAGCAAGACGCCATGAAAATTAAACGAGAGTAAATTCAGGAAATTTTTTATCACAACTACATTTATAGACCGATAAGTTGAACTCGAATTCAGAGGTCACATCCGTCAGAAAGAGTTAGTTTTAAAGATGCAGATGCGATACAATTAGCATTAAGTCGGTATCAGCACTCATAGCTGCTTGCCATTTATCTTAAAATGTTTGCCTAAAGCCCTCCGGAGAGACTAGCCTTATGTCCTGCGAATAAAAGACCCAACTCATGTCTTTTCTCCAGTCCAAGGTATAACTACGTAACGTATACTGTAGTCATATCGGGATCGTCTCTGTGTTACGAGACTCGAGTGGCGCAGTGCTGGTCAAAGAGTTTTGAGAGATAAAACTCATCACGCACAGCAAAGCGGAAAGTTCAATGACAAAGGCCCCTCTGCCCTAAGTGTAAGTACCCCCACGGCAGTTGTGCTCTCCAAGCAAATGTGCTGATGCAGCGCGCCCATCGTCTTGCACAGGTCGCGCCAGGTTTGGGGATTGTTCTAGCGACTTTCAGCACCCCTGTACAGCACGGAAGGTCTGCTGCTACCGTGACTATTTTAGGGTAAAATTATCGAAAGTTGCTTCAAATGGAAAATAAAAACGTTGTTTATTTTAATTTATTATTTAATTTATTGCTTATTTAAACGTAGGTTTTAATTTCCTGTACATAGCAGTCAGCAACTGGATGTCTTATGAAATGTTGTGATTTGCAAAAATAAATTTTAAGTCCTGTGCACACGTAACAACTTTGCTCGCTTTGTTAGCTTACAGTGAACTCATCTAACCGTTTACTTTCTCGGGGCTCCGCTTCAGCTTGCACAAAATTTAACTTCATAAAATAAAGTTCAAAACCGTAGCCGCAACTGCAATTTTTACACCATAGCAAAAGCACATTGCAGACTTTCAACTTTCACGCCTAATTTTGAGCAGTTTAAACCAGAACGATTGGTACTTTATGAATTAGAGTGCAATGTTCATAGACATTGTGTTGAAGTCATGACCACGACAACGCAGTTGGATTAGATGAGTTGGCTTTTGGTACCTAGCGTCTACGAAAATCTTCTATTGGTACCGGGCTTACGTTTTAGCAGGCAATCATCGTTATAATTTTGCGACAAATTTCTTTTACGCTTTTCAAATTGCCGTTGAATTACAACTATATAAAGTAAAGTCTTTGGCAAAATGTAAATATTCAATGCTGTAGCAGTGAATAAATGAGAGGGAAAACGGGACTGAGAATTGCTGTGAGTTGTTCGAAAGCAACGATCATTGACCTAGACACATCTTGCTACATCCGCTCTACAGGTAACTTTTTACCAGAATCTAGTTGAGCCAAAATGCCACTCCTCTCAATTTTACTTCTCTCCTGCAATGGAGTGTAGGATTTTTCTAATAATCGAGCAAACGATGTCTGACAACATATTTTCTTATTTAGACAACTACTGATCGGTTTCGAAAGTGGCTTTCTCCAGCATATAGCATATTTACTTAAGCGGTACAGACGGTACTAAATTATGTGTACAACGTATACATGCGAAACAACGACCAAAAACTCAAGCATAACACTCGAGAAACCACCTGAATTGAGCCAGCAGTTCTTCCCGTATTCCATAATGTACATCTGGAATAAACACCCCTCCAACGTTGCTGGTGCGGAAGCCACCTTAACCGATAATCTTTACTCTTTCGCTCCATCTAACTTGAGGCCTCCAAGCTCCGTAAAGCTGCTGCGATAAGTCGTGCTGGCACGATCGTTTCCTTGGCTGTATTTTTCTTTTTTTTTTTGCGTCGGTCATCCAGATGAGTCTAACATACTGACAATAGCTCATAGAGGGCCGGGGTGCAAGTCCCGGCGACTCTCTGGGAATGGGTCTGTTGATCCGGGAAAATAAACTGCCACCTATCTAGTCTAATATATGTGACTTTCCAAGAAGGTCATTCATGCTCCCTTCTTTGGCACTTACGACAATACATCGGTACATACTAAGTTATTTTGTTCATGTTCATATAAGAGAATATTATTGAAGTTTGCAGTACTTTCAACTAGTCCCTCCATTGAAGACCGTTTTTAAGTAACCGTGCTTTAATTAGGGTTTCCTACAAATTTCTCGCAATTAACTTACGACATAAATCCCCAACTGGAACGCTAGCTCTTACGGTGTCATGCTCTAATTACGGTTATTTTCAGCGCTAGCGTTCTTGCTGTTACTGCAGCTTTAGTTTAATTTTCCGTCGTAGCTTGGCAGTTAATGAGAGTAGATAAAAGTGGAAATTAGACGTCGAAAAACACGCTCTAGGAGGGGCTCGTACTCGCACCCCCGTTCTACTCACCCCGCCCTACGCTTCTTTCATGAGTTTTAATGGCCGAAGTTCAATTTTACAGCGTAGCTCGCTAGCAACTAAGGAATTAATTCATTCATAAGAAACTTTCAATCAAGTTCCCACTTAGTTGGCTGTTATTTCAGCCTTCTGAATAGACCCATCGTTCCGCATTTAAGCGTCCTACCACCTGCAGTGGATTAGGACTATCACAAAAAGTTTCTCATTTTAAAAGGTGAATAAATTACCAATTCTGTTGGGACTTATGTTGAGAAACCTCTTATACTGGAACAAATGCCCCAGCAGGTAGCGAGCTACATACTGCAATGGAATGTCAACAGTAATTATTCATGAAGGGAACGAGGGAGGAGGTGCCTAGGCGAAGTGATGGGGACGCAGGGTGCATGTAGAGGACGACCCCCCCTCTCCTTGAGCGCGTTTTCTGCGATCGATTGCCCGCGTCATTTTGTGGCCACCTTGTGGATGATTCCGCTTGATTGCGCATGATCCGCGCGTTTTTGTGATCGCTTTTTGACGTGATTCTGATAGCAATCAACCGTGATCAGTGGTGAGAATTGATTGCAGCGTGATTTCCTCCCCAGGCTAATCATGCGTGATCAAAGAGTGATTTCAGCCGTTCGACAAGTAAAAATTCAAAATTTGAAATGCAAGTTCGTGATGTTTTCTTATATTTAGGGACAAATTGAATAATGTTATTATGATTGTTTGTAATATTGACGTCCAGAATTATAGTTTCGTTAGTTTTATGCCTGTGTATGTTCAAAATGTTTTAAATACTGCTAGTTCACTTATGCAATGACTTCAAAGTGAATAACAGTTCCTAAGAAATCAATTTCCCACCATTTTCCGTATATGTACGACAGAAATTTATTTTTCGAAAGTAGACATGGCGTCTCTCACGGTCTCTGGCTGGTTTGTTTACAAAATCACTGACCGTTCTTGTGCTTTTCAGTGATCACGATGAACATGATCAAGGTCATGCTGATCTCGAATGTGGTCACAGAAAGATGCTTTAAGTGTGCTACTGCGTGCTTCTTAATTTGACGACAGTTACACTCTAAGTGTACAGAATTTTTGTAGCCAGCTCAAAATCGTCCTCCTGTTTCAGTTCAGACATGGAAGATTAATGTTCAGTTCATACTACCAGTAAAACATAAGATATTTCTATCAACACACCATGTAAGATGTATGTTTTGCAAGCGGTAAGTTTCCAGTTTCATACGTGAACTGTACTCCCAAAACATATTGATTCCTTCAAATAAATGCATTGAAATATATATAGAGGTCACAGTCGGTAAAATGATTACCCCTGAAATAATAATACGAACGATCATGATGTCTTTATCACTGGTTGAATAGTTAAATAGAAATAGAAGTATAACAGCAAACTCTATAGTGCTTCACACACTCGCCAATATCGGTATTTGGGTATTTGTTATAGAGAACTTTCTCAAAATCTACTAATATCCCTCCCAGGAACCAAATGTTTGAATAGAATTATAAATAAAACATATAGCAATCACAATATTTCATATTCGTAACCGGTGGAAGGATATGCCTTATATAACTAGTAGCATGGAATTAGAAGTAAAAAAAAATTATATGATTTCATCTCTCCAGGCAAATTCATAACAACCATATCGATGCACACAGACTATTTAGCATCATAAGTTTAGGCATCGAAAAGAAAACAATATGATATCATGTCTTTAATGAAATGTGTACCTAGTATAAGGTTACACAGAAGTATTATAGGTTCAGAATTCAAAAAGAAAGAAAACATGTATATTATTTCATCACTTGAAGCAAATTCATTACTTGCTTAATGATGCACACGGGTTATTTCGTAGCACGAATCAAAAGTCAACATGAAAATATTTATATGATATCATCGCTCCTATCAAATTCGTTACTGGTATAAGGTTTGTCCTTACTTTCTTAGGAGTACAGATCAAAAGTTCATCATATAAACCATTTCATCACTCTGGGAAAATTTACTACTTATAATAAGTACAAGCACGATCAGTTGATCACACAAAAGAATTGGTTAAAATCGTGATACTATATTAACACGAGTATATATAAAGAATATGTACAGTACATTTCATTGATGATGCAAATTCTGCTCAGCTCTCAAAGCGAACTTCGTAACCGGTGAGAAGCAGGCATGGCTGAGCGCTCGGGTGGCGGCAGGGGGTCCTGAGCTGGTGTGGCCCGACGGGTCCCTCGATCGTCACTGCCGCCGTGTTCACCGACGACGACATCATCGAAGTCAGGGCAGGCCCCGCTACTCGCGTCAACCAACGCGGGAAGATCAAACACGTTGCAGAAAATGACTCACTAACCTTTTTGTCCGTTCTGTGAGTGAAATATAGCACAGGCAGGGCTGCGTAAGCCCGTTTCAGACTGCGGTTGGCTCTGTCATCTAGAAAAATTAAGAAATAGAAGTTAAGGAGGCAAATTTCCCAATCTATCTTGACTTTAGTAGGGTTTTCTTGCGATATTTTGTGTATTTTTTCTGCCGTTCATCTATTGGTGGAACTAGACACCAAATCGAACAACTTATTGGGCTTATGGATTCAATAGTCTCGCCGCTCCAATCGATACCTACCTTTACCGTGCAATGCACAATTCACCATCACTCAGTTACTGCAATGGTAGAATTTGAGACACTTCACTGTGTCTGGTGTGCAAAGGAAAGCCAATGACGCATGGATTTTTTTTTATTCAAATTTGTTAGTGATAATAGGGATAATCTTAACTAAAGACGCTTCTGTAAATAACGAGGCCAAATATTAAGTGAAAGTATGCATCTACACATAACGTGGATAATATTAAATTAAATACTATTGTATATTTTTGAGTTGCATTCTTGTTTATACATGGATATTGTTAAGTGAAATGGTTTTTTAACATTTCTGCCAATACAGCGAGAACAATATTAAGGTAAATTCAATTGTGTTAATGATGACTAGAAGCTCAAGTAGAATAAAAAAAAAAAACAAGTTGGAATGCATGTTTCCCTTGTTAAAAAGTCCACATCGAAGGAATGCTAACATGCCCCCCAATTTTTTTTTTTTTTTTTGAGGGGGGTTTGGAGTATTTCCCCAAGGCAGTAGCAGTCCAATGTTCAATAGCAAAAAGATATTGCAGGTCAATGTACAGGGATGTTGAACAGTTAATTCTTACTCAAGCCAATTCTGACTCCCATTAGCAAACGACAATATGAACAAAATAAAGAGATGTGAAAAAGTTCTAGCTATTAATAAAAGATTTGACAAAAGCGTACATCATGCTTTAAAACTACATTTATGAGACTTAACTATTGTAAAACTACGTTCATTTCTAGCCGTATTTTGATTTAATAAATGGTTATTATATTTTTTGCCATGAAATTTACAGTTCTAGAAATTCACGATACTCTTAAACCAGGGAGCACTTCAGCGGCACTCTGGTTCGGTAGTTGATGGGTCCTGTATCTCCAACCAGAAATAGAATTAAATGTCTGTATTTGCTGATGCAGCAGCAGAATACTACGTTTGAATAGCAGAAAAGGAACACTACAAAATTCTCTGCACTGTTCTGCGCCAGTGATACCAAACACACTTTCCATAAAGCAGTGAAAGCCCTGCGTGAGGCAACATTAAGCTTGAGAATACAGTATACGTTCAATTTCTGAAAGCTTGCCTAAGTATTTTCTGTGATAAATGCCCTAAGAGCTCCTGTAATGATTTCGCATGCGCGGAACCGTTGCGGTATGAACGATGAAAACCTCAGCTTTCCGCACAAAAAATGCAGAGACTACGCTTGCTGTGAGATCAAACTGTGTATTACTCCTCAATGGAAGCTTGCGCAGTTATGCGCTAGTCTTCGTAAAGTTTGCCAGAGAATCTATATCAACTTGGAACATATTATTTTACTAAATATTACTCTGTCCGTACTGAGTTAACTGAAAACACCATCTGATTATTTCTTATCCTTCTAAGAGTTTATGTTTGTGTCACTACACCGACCAACAACATGCAATATCCTTGTACGTATTTAGAATGGCGCGCCGTCTCGAGAAACATCTAAAGAACAGCCAGATACGTGAAGGCAGAAGTACAGAAATATTAATTGTATGCCCCCAGGCAAGCTGGTTTCGACCAAAATGTCATTATATGTAATTGAAGGCGTCAGTAATACTTGGCAAGAAAAAACGAATTTACAAGCCTTTGTTGGCAATGACAAGCAAGTCCCGAGTAGCTGGCGGAGATGCTTAAAATAGACTATTGTTGTAGCACCATTGTTCTTCCTAAAAATGAGTTGGAGTTCTTTGCCCCATCCCGCTGTAAGTGAAAGGGCGCGTAGAATAAATAATGAAATTAAGAAGGGCCGAAGCCCAGAGTTTGACCTTTTAGTGTTTTTAACTATAGATTGTGATAGAAAGACTACGTTCATTTTATCATATAAATGATGAAAAACTGGATTTGTGAAAGAAACTAAGAGCGTTTTCTATTGGGCGCCGAAATTAGGCTTTCAAGGCCTGACTTGCCCGAGACTTTAGACAAGAGTCTTGTCTTTGTCACTTTAAATCGTGTTGCAAGTGTTACAAGCAAAACGATTACGCTGAGCCGGCTAAAAACTTTAGTAACTTATTGAGAGTCGAAGCCAGCACACCTGCGTGAAATTTCGAACTAGTCAAACTTTACAGGCCTAATTTTGGCGCCGAATTGAACATGCCTGAAATTGGTCGAGTAAAGAGGTAAACTAACAGTCGTAGGCTGTTATGTCAAAAAAAGAAATCTAGTTCACTGTATCTCATTGCGCTATGCCCATCATCTTAAAGTTGTGGTTGTGAGACTATTTATATTGATACTGACATGAGGAGAAAACTAGTAGTTTGACGTATAGGTAGATAGTTTTGGACAAACTTCACGAGTGATTGAAGAGATACGACAATAAATTATATTTCTGCCAGGAAAGACACTTGTTTAACTAAATTTTCACCCGAGATACATCGTAAAATCATTGATAAAGAATTAACCGATTTTTAAATGCGTTTGGGCATGCAGTTGTACAGTTAGATTTCTTTGTTTTGAGATTTTCGTAAGCAACCTGGCGCTAATAGATTTCCAAGCTACTGTTCAAGATCTGAAATGTTGAAGAAATACCATGATAACTACCCGGATTGGCTATCCAATGCACCCAAGTATCTTCACAGCTATTGGGATACCCTCGTCATTGCAAAGTGTTTGCTCAGCACGGCCCTAGAGTAGAACTCCAAGTAACTTACCGATCTTTGAAAATTTACAGAAACATCACGCTAAATGTGCTTGTTGATCTATTTACTGCGATTCACCTAAAAGTCTCGAAAGCCACTGAGAGATCTCACAATATCTGAAGCCTAGCCTTTAAAGATGACATTTTACCGGCGAAAAAGAACTCGCGAGAGAAACTTTTTGCCTTTGAAGACTAGATTTGTGAGGCAGTTCACCTACTCGGAGAGACTAACTTAATATATTTTATTCTGTGGCAACTGTTACTTTCTTTTGCAATGAAGATCTGGTAGCCATGCGTTAAAGGTTACAACGAGAGTCAATTTATGCTACGGATGACTTATGTATGTAAATAACACTTCTGCTGGATTATGAATTTTATTTTAGCCAATGTTACTATGTGTACAAAAGTAAATGATATAATAAAGTTATTTGATAAATTTTAGGTAATGTCACTCAGATCAAAGGTTTGTTTGCATGGGCAGAAATTAGAATGAAAGTACTTATTCCTATTGTAAGCTGAATTATATCATATTATCAACTGGATGCAGGACTCCTAAATAATAAGTATTTATTTTTCAACAATGAAAAGAAATAAAAATTGGAAAAGCTTTGTACGTGTTGTTGATAAATTATCGGTATCTCCAGGACAACAAATGTCATTCATGTTTTAAAAATCAAATACGCTGCTATTCATGGCCAGTGAAAGGGCAGACAGAGTAGAAAACTTCCCTATTAGGGTTTCTTCTCTTTTAATTTACAAATTATTATAACCATTGATAAACGGAATCTTTCTTTGATGCCTGTAGGTACATGAAAATTCGCTCCTACAACCAATCCTCAATCTGCGAGAATCAGTTTTAACTTGAATTCCACTAACTTCTCATGAGTCACTAAGTCTCCATAACCAAGCCACAGAATATACTGTAATTTCAAGCAATTCGATTCTTCACTGCAGCTTCTGCAGAGACTGTGCAATGATCTTCAAGAAGCACCGGGTACCCTTGCACCAAATTCAAATTCATGCGCCATACAAGCAAGAAGTACCAATTCTGGAAAAAAAGATTCAAAATTATATTGAGTATGTTAAGAACGTTAACTGTATGATTCAGTGAATAAATGATTCAATTAATGAGAATAATAATAATGATAATAATTCTGTTATGAGTACTATAAGTTATACGCCCATAAGTTCACAACAAACAACAGTATTGCACAAGTTATGAAACCCAGTCTCATAAAGAGGAGGCCATGCACAGTGAAAATACATGAATACATTCAGTCTATACCAGCAGACATCATTGGCATTGGGCAGCTTATAGTTTCTGTCAATACAAAATATTACCCCGGCCAAAGGGGTTATGTTTTCGTCGGATTTGTCTGTATGTTTCTCTGTCTGTTATTCTATCCGTCTGTCACCAAGATACTTCAAAAAGTTATGGACGGATTTGACGAGTAATTTACTGGGATTTGTAAGGTATGCTAGGAGGAACAGATGAAAAACTTTTGGTAAAGATCCGTTCATCCGTCGTTTGTTTGTCTGTCTAAATTTTCTCAATGCCATTGCTCACAAAGTTATGAACGAATTTTTATGAAATTTACAAAAGTTTTTAAGTATATCACTAAGAGTAAATGACCAAATTTGTGTGATGATCTGTTTGTTCGTTAGTATGTTTACCGCTCTGTTTGATTTTATTCTGGTCAGCGCAATAACTCGCAAAGTTTTGAATAGATCTTTACGAAACTTACAGGAATTCTTAGTGATGTTTAAAGACATAAATTATTAAATTTTGTAGCAGATCGGTCTGCTCGTTTGCATGTTTCACTTATGTTTGCCATAATGTTTGTTAACAGCATAACTCAAAAAGTTAGGAACGGATCTTCAAAACGAGTTGCAGAAACTGTTAATACTGTCAGAAGGCACAAATGATTAGATTTTTGAGTTAAGACAAAGATTTTCATTATTTCAAAGCCAACTTGACATTTTCGTGACCGTTGCCGTACTTAATTGGCAGAGGTAAGCGCTCTCAGAGTGCTCTAGTTTTCTATATGCACGCGTTTGTTAATTATTAACCAAAATCGCTAGAAATGAGATCAATCTTTTATTGATTTTTTATGTCCGCGAGATACTAAAACAGGAAGTACGCGATCGCTATTCCGGGATCGAAGTTTTGACTTTCCGTGATCGTTATTCTGAGTTATTTGCGGAATTTCAGAGCGATTTGAATGAAAATTCTGCGATCGCCCAGCACTAGCAAGATTTAACTGCACTCATAATTAATGCTTGTTTAGTCTCTGCTGCTGAGGGAATTAATCTTCAACCTATGAAGTAATGATTGAGCCGTAGAGGTGAAGTTTCGATTGGACAACAGGGAGAAAAAAGCTGGAATATCTGTAAAGCACTAAACATGTTCGTAATTGTCTCTGTAATTATAATAATTCGTTGGGCATATAGTCACTCTGCTAATAGTAACCTCGGCTCACATTTTTTGCCTTTGCCGTAGAGGACATCCAGTGTTTCTCCTTGACCACATTGTTTTACATTCCATGCCAGCCTTCACACTTATAGGTATAGAGCTGAAGCCTAACGGATAACGGAAGTGCTGTCAGCCAACATGAGGTTATAGAGTGGTGATTTTAGATCGGAAAATGAGCTAGCAAATTATGGGTTTTACGAAATTCATCTACAAGTCGTTGTCTGTTAAGTCATGCTATAAGCACTATATATCTTACAGTAATAATTTCTCTCGTGTAAGGTGGTAAAATCAACAAATTCCTCGTCAGTAAAAAAAGAGAAAAAATAATTGATCCGCGATACCGAGGACTACCATCTGAAAATTTAAGTAGCGCCTAATCATACACGCTTTTACTTGCTGAATTTTTCAGAAATTTGCTTTGTGAAAGTCGAGTCGTATTTAAAATGAAATGTGAAGAATATTCTACAGGGCAAAATTTCATGGCAACTTATAGCAACATGTGTAGAATTTTACTAAAACAAGAACGACGACTTCAAGTGCAGAGATAAACCTCTGAGCAAAATATAAAAACATATTTTGCCTCCGAAACATAAATAATATTATATTATTGACAGCGAGAATACATCACGCCATTAGTGCACGTTCGAAAGCTGCTTCTCGCAGATTTCAAATCCATCAAAGCTGTGGCAGCAAATATAGGAAAATATTGATATCATATTCCAGTATCGCCTGGGGAAGAAGTCCATCTACAGTTTTTTTAAGTTTGCTAAAAGACTTCCATCTATCGCAAACTAGGCCTTTGGGGGTTAGATCTCTCGTTTCAAAATGGGCGTTCGCCATGATACAATCTACCTTGGGTGATAAAAAAATCTGCTGCAGTAAAGCAGTATATCGAATGAAGGTATAGTGAAGCGGGAGGGAGAGCATCGACGTGAGTGAGAGGAATTTGGGAGAGTTTATGAGCCAGTAACTGCGGAACAAAAACCATTGTAAACTAGAGCACTCTGAGAGCGCACACCTCTGCCAAGCAAGGCAACAGTAATGAACAATTGAAATTGGTTCTGCAATCATGATTTTCTGCTAATCAGCACCATAACCTAATAATTTGTCCTTTTTAACAGTAATAACAGCTTGTGTAAGTTTCTTGAAGATCCGTTCAAAATTGTTTGATTTATACTATTAACAAACATTCTGACAAACATTAGTTAAACACACAGACAGATCAACCGATCATCGCCATAATTAAATCATTCTTGTCTTTCAACATTATTAACAATTCCTGCTAATTTCATAAAGAGCCGCTAATAACTTTTTGAGTTATTTTGCTAACAACTAGGTACATTTTGAATGATCTTTCTGACAGACAAACAAACAAACTCGATGGAAACAGAAGCTTTTTGGCGGAGGTAACGAGATACTCGACAATTTCAAGACCCTCTGACATGAGATGTTTCTCTGAGTTTCCTCAGCCGCTACTCGGTCACCGGCTAGCTTGCGTAAGAAATGAGCGTGGAGAGTTGTGACGCTCTGCTGTCTGAGACACACGATCGGAAGCCGATTACGGCAATGAATTCTAGACCAGAACGGACCAGGGCAGGACACACAGACTAAATTGGCGAGTTTGGCACCTAACAGTCTCCAATGTATAGGAGTGCGCATCACTACCCGCAGAGGCTGCTAACTTACTCTCTGACTTGACCACTCCAGTATCACAACACGTCTATGGGATGGATTCATCAGATCACTCTCAGCGTACAACCTGATGCCTGAGCTAACAACTTGATCCAGCAGGCGCAAATGACTGTCAGCGGCCGAAGCACAGACCGGTGAAAAATACTCTAACACCGACAGCAAGAGAGTCTAAAAGCAACTACGGACTCTTTCTTTGTCGCCAAACACAGAATTACCCACGGGCAGAATCCAAATCCTACTCTCTTATCAAACACAATACCAAGAATCTCTAGAGAGCTAGATCCCAGAAGGCTAGTGTCGTCTGTCATCAGAGGTGGTTGCTGAGGCAAAGGTACCAGAGACCGACTGACAACTAAGGTTTTAGTTTTGCTGGCATTTGGTTTCATCCTCTAAGTGGGATACCATGCACTTATGCGCGACTGGTCCCTATTTCGAGACTGAGCGACAACAATAATACTTACCAGTGTAACTGCGCTTGTCTTTTTAGCCCTCCAATTCGAAATTTAATTTTGAAAGTGCTTTTTTACAGTGGTTTTTGGAGTGAATCCAATAGTGTCTCAGGCGTTGCTCGGGGTGACATACTTAACCCTTTGTTATTTGCTATGTGCACGAGATAACATGCTCATTTTACTGGAAATTACACTGAGCAACTGTACTATCGGTTGTCTTTGATGTCGACTTTTTGCTCATCTGTAGTATGTGTACTTGGGGCTACGACGAAATCCTTGAAAAAGGACTTATCGGAGATCGGTACTTTTTGCTTTAATAAAGTATTGAGAAATAGAGTAAACAGGACTTGAAACGGGTCATTAGACTCTCTTAAGTGCATTACACGAGCATTGGCCCGTAAACAATGGTAACACCATGTTGCAGAAGACCAGCTCCTTAGTTGACTATAGGTTCCTGGTTTCTTCTTCAATGACAGGTTTACAGTTAAGGTGTATAAATTATACTAGGTATTCTCTTCGACGCATTGTCACTCGATATTCGCAAATGCAATAAAAGAGCACTGCTTTGATATCAGTTAGCCATTTAAAGTGCTAAAACTGCCACACACAAATTGTCCTAGGTTTGCTTATCTCATTAACATCTATGGTATTAGCGTTTTCAAACGGTCATTAAATTTGTATAATGTACACAAAATATCGACGCTCTGTACAGGCATGGTCTTAGTACATAATCTCTGTAAAGGAGAGTTGACACTAGCGATTTTTCTTGCGCTTGAACCTGTCAGTCGTACAGCGAAAATGTTGTTCTCTGGCTAGTAGGGCTTTACGATGGATTGGGCGTGTGAATAGTGCTTTGTTATTGTGTAGAACGCTCACCGCAGTAGAATTACAGCTTAACTATAGATTCGCAACACAGATTGATTGGTTGTAATTCCAAGTGCATTTGTATATACCACCTACACTTTTAATTACAATACTGGACATATTAAACTTTGTAAACACCCAGTTTAGATGCAGCCCGTCGTCAACAGGATTCATAACAGCAATGTGTCATGTTTTGTATTGACATTCCGAAAGGTTCGGTCGATTTATGTTGTGCATGCACTCCAATATCAGGGCAGAAACAAAATAATGAGCTTTAAATTAATAGCGTATTAAATTTCCCACTGCTAGTAAAGTGTCTGTTGATATCTTGCTGCTTCCGTTTACGAAACAAAAATAAAAAAGAAATTTCATGTTAGGTTGGCTTCATAAAACGCCTGAATTTATACGGTTTTTAATCAAGACTTGGAGAGAAAGCAATAAAAATTTGCTTATATGGTCGTTTATTTTGCCTGTAAAAAGTACTTTGGCCAACCTGTCTCACTATTTCATTACTTTTTATATTGCATGTAGCATGGAAAACACTGATACCTGTTCAATGTTTGTAAGATTTTCCGAGGTTGTTATTGATATCAAGCTGATTATGTTGTTCCAGTATTGCAGAGCGTGCAGAACATGAACCGAACCTTTCGTCACACCGTTGTCACGCCGTCTATCGATGACAGGCTGCACCTGAACTGTTTATCTTATGTAATTAAAAGTGCAGGTTGCTGATACAAGTACACTCGCAATTGCACCAGTTCGCTTTGAAAATCTAGGGTTATTCTGTAATATGCTGTAGAGGACGCTCTACACAGTAGTAACGCGCCTTTCACGCTCACAGCCAAGTGTGAAACCCAGCAGGCCTGTCAACAATATTTTCACTGCACGACTGGCGCTTCAGCGGCCAAACACCATCGTGTGAACTCGCCTTAACGAGAGCTGCCCCGATTCTTGATTGCAAAGCTGATCGATCGGCCAAACAATACTTGCTAAGTAATAAAAATAATAAGTAAATAAATAATATCAGCCCAGCTCTGTTGCCATCTACCAATAATTGAAGATTACGCTTGAACTAAGTGCCATGTGAATACCGGAAGCACAGCACAACTCCCGCCAAACTTATGAATAATTAAAGCAAATAACTGCGTGTGTCTCCGGCAAGACTTCAGTTATATGTACAAAGAAACATTGCTTGCTTAAGTTTCAGAGAATTATGGAGAAGCAGTTTTGATATTACTCAAGCGTCTCAGTGGCCACGACTGTTTCAATTACTTCTACACATAACTGCCAACTAGACATCACTTAAATTACAATCCCAATCTTACTTTTTTTCAAGCTGCTACCCACACAGTAAAGCTTAAAATGCAACTTGCTGTAATTGCACCGTAGTTTTTTTTCTTTTCCGTGAGATTTGATGAGCAGCAAAGTGAGAATTAAGTAAGGCAGAAATTTTACGATTGAGAGCAACTTGTGGATCCTGAATGTAATCTACGGAAACTCAGTTTATGCCATCGCTGCGAACTCCGCTGCATGCAGGAGAGAATTTTGATCGGATGCTGAAGACAAGTTCGCACGAATGTCTGTTGATCTCCAAACGTACGACTCAATGAGCGCTCGAATGTTAAATTGGGTGATGTAGACAGAACTGTGTGTGATTTCATCCAAAGATTTCTTAAATTTTTAGCCTGCACGTGAGTGCAGCCATATTACTAAAGATTGGGATATCGTTTCAAGCTTAAATCGAATGAGAGGTCACAAAGCTACTCTTCTAATCAGCTTGAACGGATGCAGCAACGTAATAGGACTCCCAGTTGACCCCATCTGAACTCAGAGCTGCAGTTTTAAAAAAAAAATAGCCTTTTGTTGCTTTCTACGAATGATTGAGAACTGATAAGTCTCATGCAGGTCTGTTTGTGAGTGTGAAATAAAAGACCTAATCAAAATTGTTGTATTCTGTTATTAAACGGAGATACGTGTTGTCCCAAAACCAGCATGTGATCCCGTGCTCAAGCGAATATTACCTGCCGTGGAGGGCTCATGCAACATGAGAACTCTTTTCCATCCTGCTCCAGCAAGTCAAAATTGGAGCTTTGTATCGCTACACGGAAATGTGTGCTGATATTTAGGAACAAAGCGTTTTCATAGCAGGAGGTAAATACTATCTAAAAATTCCCTGGGCACGTTATATAAAAACGTATCATCTCTGAATTTTATTCACCACCGTCACCTGTCTTAAAACATAAACAAATAAAAATTAAGCAATGCACAAGTTTGAGTGCGACCTCCACCGTCTCCCCTAAATGTTTGCTTTTGTTGTGTTTCTCCAGCAATATTCTGTAATTGAAAACAAAAATTTATGTAGATATGTTGCTTTCGGAAATCCGCAATCGTCAGTTTTGAAATTTCCGTGACGCACGACATAGGCAATATGAACTTAAAAACTAAGCACAATTGGCTAGGACAACACTGCTTGAGGCATTGCACAATGCACAATGCACAATGGATGCACAATGGATGCACAATGGATGCACAATGGATGCACAATGGATGCATAAGGAACCGTGTGACAGCCTAGCGTCCTACTAGCTACTCTGCACAAGCAATAAAAACAGTCCGGGAACCTTGGGGTTTCACCTCCTCTTTTTAGGTTCTTGAAAATCAAGTCCATAGGTGCATATTTATTAGTGTGTACTGTTGTATACCATTGTCTCGAGGTTTATTACCATTCACTTAACCCTCATAAAGCGCCCTGAAAACGTAGCACTCAGTGAAACAAGGCGAAAGTACAATGGTATTAATTAATAACTAATATAATAGAGCGTCAAACTGGGGTGGTGAAACAATGCTCTGAGCTGCAAGGTCGCAACAATACTTTCGAAGACTTTTTACTTCGCATGAAGAACAAAAGACTGTATAGTAAAACACTTTTTATTTTGCAAAATTTATCTTACTAGCCATAGACCGCAACAGTACTTGACTCGGAGGTCTGACGCTGGCGGCCAGAAGTCGGCAACGGAAAAACGGGATTTTCTCAAGAGCTATTTTTCCCCCTATCTAATACTGATAAAAAATTCCAAGGTAACCAACATTTTTGTTGCGGAGAAGGTATCTTGAATACGGCGGGGACGCACTTGGGCGCTTGCCTTCATGACCGTGTCTGGGCCTGTTCATAATAGCTCATCAGAAAATCCCATTTTTTCCATTTTGGCCGCAAGCGTCAGAGGCCACTTTGGACCTAAGAGTCAAGTAATGTTGCGGTCTATGTACTGGCTAATCAGAAATGTTATAAGGTACAGGAGCATCTAAAGAATAAAAAAGAATAACTTTTCACCCAAACGACAGTCATTATTTTATGTGCCAGGTTCGATACATGTTAGGTTATTTAATTCCTGAACAAAAGCGCTGCGCGCTGAGGGAATAGCATTGTTTCGATCATTATTCCGATGCTGAAACTCGATGGCTTTTCCAATTTGCGGCTAATATCGCTCACCAATAATCTTTCAAAGTGGAAATATATTGTGTGGGCTTCAAAAGTAGCGTGATGGAATTGTTGTGTAAAATTGATGAGTATAGTCTAAAACTATTAAACATATGTTAAAAACTGGTTCATAAAACTTGCAGCTTGTAAAAACTGTAAACTTCTTAAGATAATAATTTTTAAGACTTTTCCATTTTTTACAGTAATGTTGAAGAAAATACTTGCATTGTAAAATAGTAAAATGGCATAATAAAATTCTGTAAAATTGTCGAGTGCAATTTTTTTGAGTAATACTAAAAACTCTTCGGCGGTTGGAGGGTTAGTGTTTTAGATTTTACATGTGCTACATTTATATAATATATAGAGAGTAGCTATATTTCAGCCCTCTAGTATCAGTGGCGTTTTGTGAATCCGCCTTAACATTTTACTGGCAATTCGCTTAATTGCAATGTGAATCCTTTCTCGTCTCACGAGAAAAGAAATATTGAGGTTAAATATTCACTCTAGTAGTCACTATAATTGTAATCTGTCAAATAAACAAAAGAAATATCAGTAACTTGTTCTATTCAATGCGGACACAATTGGTTAATCTTACACAGCCTCCATGATGGCTCAATTCTGAATGTTAACCACAGTTTGAAAGTAACTGAAATACTGGGATTGAACCCCGTGGATTTAACTGCTACAACATTCCTTTTCATTGATGTTCTTCATTGTCATAAGATGTATTAGTACTAGAAGCACGTTCCATAAAGCATTGAAATTGTAGCAGAATTCTAGAAAACAAAGGGATAAAGATACATATTCTAAACGTTTCACGCTGAACTAACATATTGAACGTTTCATAAATTACCCTATCGATTAGTTTGTATTATTACCTCCGCCAAGGAGGTTATGTTTACGTCGTGTTTCTCTGTCTGTCTGTTTGTCTGTCACCAAGATAACTCAAAAAGTTATGAACTGATTTCGATGAAATTTACAGGGATTGTTAGGTATGTTAGGAGGAACAGATGATTAACTTTTGATAAAGATATGTCCATCCGTTTGTTTGTTGTTTGTGTGCCTCATTTTTCTCGATTCCACAACTCAAAAACTTGTGGATGGATTTGGATGAAATTAACATGAGTTGTTCGGTATATAACAAAGAGTATATGACCAAATTTTTGTAATGATCCGTTTGTTCGTCCGTTCGTTTGTCACTGTTTTTCATTTTATGCTTGTTAGCACAATAACTCAAAAAAATGATTATTGGATCTTTATGAAATTTATAAGGGTTGTTAGTAATGTTAAAAGACATAAATGATCAAATTTTGGTGCAAATCGGTTTGTTCGTTTGTAAGTTTGACCCATGTTTGTCATAACGTTTGTTAACAATATTACTCAAAAAGTCATGAACGGATCTTCAAGAAAATTGAACAAGCTTTTATTAATATAAAAAGGCGCAAATGATTAGATTTTGGAGTTAATACAAAGAAAATTATGGTTTCAGAACCAATTTGAATTTTTTGCTACCGTTGCCTCACTTGGCGGAGATATGCGCTCTCAGAGTACTCTAGTTATCAAATAATATTGAACCCCAAGACTTACATTTTTAGAATATGAGTGACTAATATTTACCTCATTTGAAGAAATTATGTTTTTGTCGGAATTTTTCTGTGTGTTTGTCCCCAACATAATGCAATTTACAGGGAAGTTTAGGTATGCTAGGAGGAACAGATGATTAACTTTAGGTGAAGAGCCGTCCATCTAGTAAATTATTGTTTGTGTGTTAGTTTTCCTGTCTGTTTTTCCTTAATGACATAACTCAAACAGTGATGAACTGATCTTGATAAACATTTGCACTTTGGGTACTTTAATTTCAACTCGTACAAGATGTCATTCAGAATGTATGGTCCACAACTGAGGGCGTTCACTCCTAAAGTGAAACATGACCTATTTGTGGATGGAAAATCTTGTATTATCCAATTCATTCCCAGAAATTATGAAAATTTGCTAGAAAAATTTAGAAATAATTGCACATTTCATGATACCGGTGTAGGTTATTATTTTGTAAGATGGTAAGAATTTGATAAAGGTGTTCTGAGGATGCCAGGCATGAAAATAAACGTGAGAAGAACGGGGGGGGGCAGTGTATATTACTTAGACAACAACTTGTGGCTTATAAGGTCAACGAATATTGTTGTACTGTAATTTGCAGGTTTCACAGCATGTCAGTTCCGCGAGTGCTCTTGCACGTTACACTTGACTTAGTATAATTTCGCTTTTGTTCAATGCTTCTATTGCAACTAGTGTTCCTTGGTGTATACGTCGATCGTCATTCACTGGTATATGAATTTGGTCACAGCCGAGTTAACCTTTTATTGTAAGTACATGGATCAATAAAATCAAATGGCTCATCCAAGCACATGCACTTCGTTGAGAGGATTTTTTTTCGTTCTAAATAAACTACGTATAGACAACTATATTTCTAGTGCTATGAGATCATTTATACTTACAGCCGAATGTATTTGCTTGAAACATTAGGCTATATTAGCTGGAGATTTCTCTACATATAAATGGTACGAAAGCAAAAATTCTAAATTTTAGATCCATCGATCAATTACGCAAAGACCTACTCAAATCAGAGAATTTTAATTCAGCCATCTCAGCTACAACCAAAAATTGGGACCAAATCCAGGGCAATATTGTCTTTTATGCATTACAATAAATACTTCTTTGGGTGTATTTATGCAGTTCACCTTCCTCAGGAAAGGACTTGAACATACCTTGGTGGTAGCTGCAAAACATTAAGCAGCAGTAGCAGCTGCAAATTATTCATGTCATGCCTAGGTTATTTTACACCAGGGTAGTCCAATTATAGGCTTATAACCTCCACAAATGAGATTATGTTTTTGTCAGAGCGTGTCCGTCTACTTCTTTGTCTGTCACTTTGATAATTGAAAAAGTTATGGATGGACAATTTGTGATAGCTACGGAGAATGTTAGGTAAGTTAGGAGCAACTGTTCGTCAGCTTTCAGTAAAGATCCGTTCAACTGTTCGTTTGTTTATCGCTTTGTAACATAATTGAAACTACTGTAAACGGATATTCATGTAATTAGTAGGAAATATTACGAAGAGCAGGTGACCAAATGGTTATGAAGATTTGTCAGGCCGTTGTATTTTGTCTCTGTATTTGTGTTTACGTTTGTTAGAACACAAGTCAATTAGTTACAGACAGATCTTTAGGAAACTATAGAACTTTTGTCACAAAGGACCAATTTATTTTAAAATGATGTAAAGGAAATCCTAGCGTGAGAACCTACCTATTTGAATTTTTCATTACCGTTGTCTTGCTTGTCGGAGGTATGCGCATTCAGTATGCTTCTCCATTATTACAACTTTTACATAAATATATAAGCACGAAAACACAGAGTTCGTGGGTCCGTTTATGGAAATAGTATACTAGTCATAATTTATGTAACTGAATGCAACTGTCGAGGCCCGAAGTGGCCCGTGATGTCGAAGAAGTCGGACCCCGCTGCTCTATACAATTGGAAGCTCAACAATTGGGCGGGCTTTCTACTCTCTCGTCGTCCCAATTACTCAGGAAAAAGCAAGTATACAAGATGGAAAATGAAAAGTACTACTAAAGATGACTGGCGTGCGAGATGAGTGTGCCCTCATATATAGAGCATACTATTACATAATATAGCTCCACGTTATGAAGACAATCATTGCTCAAACAACTAGAGCACAATGAAAGCGCATACGTACTTCCGGCAAGCAAAGCAACGTTAACGAAGAATTAAAATGGTTATCAGCACCAAAATCTGTTTATTTCTGCCTTCTGACAGTAAAAACAACTTTTGTAATTTTTTTGAAGATCCGCTCATACCTTTTAGAGTCCTGTTACTGACAAACATAAGCCAAACAAACATATAGAGCAACTGATCATCACCAACATTTTATCATTCATGTCTTTTAACATTTTTATCAAATCCCGCAAGTTTCATAGAACACGCTTATAACTTTTTGAGTTATTTTGCTAACAAACATGAAATCAAACACAGTGAAAACAAGCAGATTAACAAAAAAATCATCTAAAATATTAGGTCATTTACTTTTTCTGACATACCAAAGTAACAACACATGTAAATTTCATATAAATCCGTCCATAACCTTTTGAGTTACGGTACTAAGAAAAAAAAAGAAGGCAGACAACCTTACAAACGATTAAACGAGTCTTCACCAAAAGTTAATCATCAGTCCTAACATGCGTTGTGTTATCTAGGTGACAGATTAATAGACAACAAACAGACGAATAAACTCAACAAAAACAAAACTTCCTTTAGGGAGGTATTACCATATTGTATGACTCAACCTCTATTTATCTCTCCGAAATAAAATATACCAAGAATATAATACACGCACTATATAGCTCGGCCTAGTATTACTAAGCTGGATTTCTTACTCTTGACCTTGTACTGTAAAGGGATCTGCGACGTTAGCTCCTTACGAAAGAAATAATATATACCATTAGTCTGGTTCAGCTTCAGGTGCACCTTAAGATGTTGAATCAACTAGACGGCTTGCTTGGTTGATGAAAATATTCACCTTGTAGTTGGTAAATAAGCTAAAATAAAAACTATAGTTTACTTTCACTTCAGTTAATACGTAGATGTAAAAACTATGATGAAATCATTGAGCCATGGACAGCTAATAATAGACAATCGACCATTTGATGCTGGCAAATATGGTCAAGAATTACCCAAGTATAATTCTATTTACCGTGCAGTAGACAATAACGTAAATGAAAATGCTGTATTCAACTATTTCCACTTCAAAAATACATACGCTGAGAAAGCTAACTCAACGATGAAAAAATTTCCCATGTATTAGACTAACATCACAAATCAGAAAACTATTGTAATTTTTATTGTAATGGGACAAAGGCCAACGAAATACAGTGAAATCAGCAAATGATTGCTAAAAAATTCTTTACTCAGCCACTTTGCCACGAAGAGTTAAGTTGATTTCTTTTATTTTTCTTGTAGTTAGTTTTTACTTTCCAATCTGCGAATGTACTAACCGCTTAAAAAAAAAGTTCAAAAACTATCCCCGAAGGCATTCAAATGTCACGTCACAGAGGCCGTTTCAGGAGTATGCAGTAGTTTGAATTAAAATTATGAAAGTTTACACTGGTCGGCGTTATTGTTGTGCTTTTGGGTTTCTCAAGTATTTCTCTATGGCTTTTCATTCTGACTTCAGAATTATAAGCAATTTTACCCAATCTCGTCAGGTTTTCATTCTATTTCAATTTTAAGGATATAAATTATTGCAAATAGCATATTTCCCTATGAATTTTATATATACTAAATTTATTTTTTTTCTAAATAAATTAATGAAAGTTATTATAGACAGCGTGTATAAATATTTTATATTTTATTTCAAGAAAGTTATGAAATATAGGTTGAGTAACGGCCAAAATGGCAGCACCGTAGCTAGGGACAATGAGTTACCAGTTATTGTATCCTTCTGTTGTAATCAACTTTCTAGGCAACCACCAAAATCGAGAATAAGAACGCGTTATTAATTAGCTCCTGAAAAAACTACCAAGCCCCCGATGTATGCATGTCCTTTAAAATGCATTTTCTTAATTCGCATTTAGACTACATTCCAGAAACTGTTATGATTTGAGCGAGGAGCTATGAGAGCGTTTTCTCAAGGAAATTCGAGCAATGCAGGAGATGTACCAGGGCCGTTGGGAAGTGAATATGCCTGCAGGCTACTGCTGGTGCCTCAAGAGGGACGCTCCAAATGTACAGCGCAGAGAAACTGTGTGAAAGCTAATTTTGCGCTATAGTTTTATCACTTCCTTAAATTTTTTTAAATACACGAAACTGTGAGTTTACTCACTATTTTCATTTTTCACCTTGGAGTTCACATGAACTCGAGTTGTGTACTATTTTAGGCATAGGTTACACATTTCCCGTTATTTATGCGTTATCTAAAAAAATTAATATTTGGTTATCATTTTTGTTTTCTTAAAAGTGAAATAGTAACAAGATCTGGCCTGATTGAACAAACCGAGTTACATGTCCAAACTCAGCATGTAAATACATATAAGATCTGCTGAGAAACACTAAACCTCTTAATAAATATTAAACGCAGCTCAGTGATATCAATTTTCCAAACTGCCAATATGAGACTAGTCTTTGTTTAAGAAATTTTCACTACACGAGGAATCGACAAAGCCGTTAACATCAAACTGAATTCAAACGAGTTCTAGGGATTCAGTTAATGCCTTGTTGCTTTGTTGGACAGACAAAGCTTTGAATTGGTCTTCTCGGTGATTTTCCGCATATTCGCGAATCTTTAATTATTGATATTGCAACATCTTCCTGCTGGAGAGAAGTGAAGTGAAACGTGCATATGGTGCCAAGCTTCTTTCTTTGAATGTTGGCTGTGGTGCAGGATATAGTCCCCTACTACTGCTATCTGTCTAGCTACTCTCTGTTATGTATATCAGCAGTATTAAATTTTTCCGTATGTTCTGATGTACGTTAACAATATAATTACGTAATGAGAAATGAAAAGAAAGTAAAGTTGAAGCATTAATGATAATATTACGATAATTTATGATAAAATATAAGCAGGTGCTCTTTCGTGGGAACAGTCATACTAGTTCAATTATGATACTATTTCCCCACTACATAACACGAGTACATACAAACTTGAGGTACAAGAATATGAATGGCAAGTCTTATAGAAATTATGTTCTTTCAGATGTTTATTTCTCACTTTGTTTCAGTTATTAATTTGCATTTTATTACTTTCTTTGTTCTAAAAAAGCATCCGGTGTCACTCTGTAACATTGCTGGTGCCAATCAACATCGGCACCATATTCGAGAAGTGTTGGGAAAATTCATCTTTGGGTGCCTTTTTGTGCTTCTTTCCCTTGTAACAGCCTTCTAGAGGACGCAAATGAAACCCGAATACCCTCCGTTCCAATTTAATTTTCTCCTTAGTCCGAATGATATCATTTGTCAATATCAGAATTGTGTAATAGATTGGCGCTGAAGTACACCAATTATTTATTTTTGTACAAAACTATGCCTCATAAATAGGCAAGATGCGTTGCAGTGAACATACGAAACAAAGGTAATTTTCGAAGATACGTTTTTCAGCTCCAACCAGGACGTACTGAAAGCTGGACATTTCTAAAGTGGGCGTTTGCCAAAACACTACTAATGGTCTCTGAAAAGCAAAATAACATATATTTTTCTAGGTCAGTCTTTGCAAGAAACAACATTATATCATTTACGTTCCTAATATTTCGTTTTACAAATATTATACTGTTTCATATTATGTATTACTAATGTGTAGTACTTCTGTAATAATGTGTCATTAGATTTACATCTAGAAACTAGATCTACGGGATGGGCCAAAGTTCTACAATTGTGTCAGACTCTGGATATTTACAAGTGTGGCAGTGATTGTTCCCCTTGTCCTACAGGCAATTCAGGACCCTTCACTACTTTGTTTTCATAGGTTCAAAAATACTTTCCAAAATTATGTCAGTGAGGCACGTGGTTGTCCTGCTGATGACCAACGCTTTGGCAACAGCTGAGATGGGAGGCCACATGGCGAGACAAGACCACTTGTTTAGAAACCAACGTTCACATTGATGTGACGCACTGTGAAGAAACACACTCATATTGAACTGCTATTCTTGTTAAAGCACATGGCGAGACAAGACCACTTGTTTAGAAACCAACGTTCACATTGTACACTGCGTGACACTTCTTTGTGTGAGTATAACTTGACGATAAGAACAATTTCGTGTACCGCTCGCTTGCGACAGCGTCGTCATAGCTCAAAGTAACCCAATTTTTCAGAAGCATTTTCAACTTTCAAAACGCTCACAATGATATAAATAGGGAGGGCATTTAAGCGCTTCCTAGCATCCATTTTTTTGAGCTACAGTTATTACACTGTTACAAAAAATTTGTTTTAGAAGATGAATATGTCTGTTTGGATAACTCAAAAATCCAGTTTTATGAGTTATGACGCTGTTGTCACGAACGAGATTATGCATGTGAATGAATACATAAGATATTCATTATAAGCTAAAGTGATAAACGTGATAAGGTCTCAAGATTCACTGGATGACCGAAGCTGAGATGAACGCATGAATGAATATATTGAGAAGATGTTATGTCAAGTACGAAGCCAGCTGAGCTATAGTAAAAAAGAAAGGGAAAGTCAGACTATGTTTGCAGGTAGAAGAGAAAAATCATTAACTTGTGAACATAAGAAAATAGGCATACAAACTAGTAAGCCGCCAGGTGAGCAAGTAATGTACAGGGAAAAGGCTGAAGATTTCATTGGTCCCCTGTTTACACAGTTAACTTACTTTTCTACACTTTGTAGCAAAATTGAAAATTTTATCGCTCGTCACACACTCATAGCTCAACATTCATCAGAATAAAGTGTTCACATATCTAGTTTGAAAAATCTCATTCGGATATTGATGCAGCACGAACAAGTGCATGTGAGTTTCCTAGTTTGGGTGCACTGAAATGTGATTTTACCTTTGCATTTGCTTAAGCTATAATTAACTAGTGGCCCGAGCCGCCATTACAAATGACGACAGAAAATTAGTAACCTCCCGTTGTCTCTTGTGCTTTTTATTTTTCTGAGGGCTTCTCAAATCAAAATTCACCATTCTCCTTGAAAAATTTGGTATATATTATATGGTGCAGTCACTGGCGTCTCATGTGGCCCCTTTAAAGTCTGAACATGTCCAAACACGGTCATGCAAGCGAGCTCAGGTTCCTCAGCCGGAGCATCCGAGTGCGAGCCCCGTAAGAGTGTAGGATTATTATTATTATTAAATCACACCAGACTGGTGACGTAGGAACGGAGAAACTCCATGAGGTTAATAAGCCCCCACGCAACCAGCCCAGCGGGTGGAGAAAACAAAAGAACGAAAAAAAGAAGATCCGAGATCACAGAATAGCTCTGTGTACAGATCGTTTAAAGCCGTCAATACCAGCACCAGCAAAGACAGAGCCATCAAGACCATTCCAAACATCCACACACGATGGAAAAAACGAACGGAAATACTGGCCCGTACGGCATCGTAACGGTTCCAAGGCAAACTCAT
>LQNS02278170.1:10175318-10197200 GCA_001587735.2 Parhyale hawaiensis | reverse complement strand
TTCTCTTCTTTTGTTTTCTCCACCCGCTGGGCTGGTTGCGTGGGGGTTTGTTAACCTCATGGAGTTTCTCCGTTCCTGCGTCGCCAGTCTGGTGTGATTTAATAATAATAATAATAATAATACGCAGGTAGCACCGCAGCATCGCTCTGCGGTAATGAAAAGCAGGCATGGCTGAGCGCTCGGGTGGCGGCAGGGGGTCCTGAGCTGGTGTGGCCCGACGGGTCGCTCGTCACGGCCGCCGTGTTCACTGACGACGACATCACCAACGTAAATGCAGGTCCAGCTACTCGCCTCCGCATGGATGGGAAGATCGAACGCGCTAAAGAAGAGACAAGGCTGCTCCTGTTCCTGGAGACGTGCCCCGTGCTGTGCATGAAGTACAGCTCAGGCGGTGCTATGTGAACGGTTCTATGGGTCATTTGGTTTTGAGGAAATACAAAATGGATGGTTGGATAGGAAACTCAGCTGGAAACTTTACTCTAACTTTGGAGGAGCGTCTTGTGTTATCAATTTTTTTTCGCTATCTAAATATTGATGCAGTTATTCAATAATAGTTGGACGATCCAATTTTCAGTTTCTCATTAGAATGCCATGGCTTGAACAGCTAAGACGAGTTTTTTGCTCCAAAGTACAGTGATGCTCCGAGTTCAGATTCACTAACGATACAACGTTGTAAAACTTACCGCTTCGTAACTTACATTTGTAAGCTCTGCATTCCAAGAAAAACACGATCTGTCAATTCCAAGCCTGTAACTACGAGTGTAAAACGTAATATACAAGCTCTATACGCCCAGTCAATAAGAGACCGGCTCATTGCTCTCACACACCGCTTGAGCTTCGTAAATGAATTTAAAAGTGGTAACTGTGGTTACCCAATGGTTACCCAATAAATCTTATTCAAAAATGCATTAGAGAGTTTCTTAATGCAAGGTTCACGCCCCTTGCTTGTGTCCCGACTGTAAAGAAAAAGCAGATGTACGTCACCATACCATATTTCAGCCAGCAGTCGGAGAAGCTAAGGCGCGAGCTCACGTTGCTGGTCGGAAAGTTTTTCCAGTGTGTAGATTTGAATATAATTTTAGTTAATAGTTTTACAATAGGTTCATTTCTTAACTTCAAGGATAAGCTTCCTGTTAGCATGCTCTCGTCCGCCGTGTATAATTATTGTTGTCCACAGTGTGGATCTGGGTACGTGGGGTGTACCTCGCGTACCCTTAGAGTAAGGACTTTCGAGCATGCTGGCAGGAGCTTCAGAACTGGCTCGATNATAGCTATGTTGATTTTTATGCATTTGAATTGATTCCAGATTGCTGATGATGGCCGAAGAGCCGAAACGTTCATTTTTAATATAGACTAGCTTATCAGTAAATATGTTTTTTAGATCGTTAATTTTCGCCCTAATTTTTATTTTAGAACTCTGCAAAGCAATACAACCTAATATCATTATCTGGTAACAGTGAGATACAATGAGGGTCGGGCCTTACAAGCTTTATCTAATTTCATAAATCTGGGCCATGGCACTTCATGGACTGTTGGCGTATTCCATATTATTAGAATTGTAACGTCACCTCTTGGAATAATAGAAAGAACATCGATTGTGTATCTAACTGAACATTGTATATTCTAATACTTGTGTAAGTACATGTGCCGGTATTTTAAATCTATGTAACATCGCATATATGATAATCGGATCATATCACCGCAATCCTTATACAAGGAATATCACCGCAATCATAATACAAGGATTATGGCGTACATTGTGTACCTGAGATCATCAGCCTCCAGAAGAGGAGTGGGCAAATAAACTGTCGCGCCGGCTAATTAATTTGCCAGCAGCTGCATACAGAACTAGCTTACGAGCCACACGTGGTCAGTCGACTAGCCATGGCCTCACTAGTACTGCGTTAACTTTGTATACATCTCTAATAGTGTGAAATAAAATAGTTGTTGTGTGAATCAACGTTGACGTGCTTCAAACTATTGAGGCCGAGACGATCTTTACCAACGAGAGAAGTTGAGCATCATAACCTCTAAGTTGTAATAGAGGACTATAAAGATTTAGAGTCTCACATTCAGGGGTCGTCTCTAAGAGTACAAAGAGACATTGAGAAGTAACCCCCAAAATACTTCTTAAATGGTGCTATATTCAGTTCAAAAGTATTTTTCGTTCCATACTTTACTTTGAACCGTTACAAATAATTACGTCACAGCAATGAGCAGTAACTTCGTAACACCCTAAGTTATGTGAATAAAGTTCCTTTAAAAAAAGATTTTAAAAACTTTGCTACGCTGTACCGATTTTAATAAATTTCAGTGACTTGGGGCAATTACCGCTTCAGTCTTCATGACAAGCACTTGCTCGATCAGCCTAATCTAACCTAAAGAAATGAAAAAATATTCGCACTGAGAAACAAATTACAATCTGGTATCTCTGTTACCACTTAGAGGAGACGATCTTGATGTATCTTCGGTATTTTGAATTTCAAAATTCAGCAAAACATATGTTAGATGAATTTTATGCATAGTAATGTGTCAGATCGGGACAGGGAAGTCAAGCAAATAACCAGCATGCTTTGCTGTATTAAATACTGGGATAAGCATAATTATTGTGTTAGAATGATTGTGGAAACAAACCATGAAGCCACTACCACTGCTCATCGAAGTGTGAAGGTAACCGGTATGATGCTAGTAGCGAGTAGCATTAATAAGCGGTCTGTACGATGTTTGTCGATAAATTAAAAATATTTATATCCAGCACACAGACGCCTATTGGTGAAATCTTATTGAACTTTCTGAATACTGCATTCTCTTTGTACTCTCAACAGCGCACTCTGAGTTCTACATATTGCCTATACTGAATCGTACAGCAATAACAATGATATATACTCATTTCTTTCTCGCGATAGAAACACTAAAAACAAGGATTACTTTATTTCCTGCATAACAATAATTTATAAAATGCACTAAGGCAAAGAGTTTAATATTAAATAACAGTCGACGGAATTAAAATTTAACGTTTCAGGACTAAGAATCCCATCCTCAGAAAAAAAAGGTTCACCTATACTATGAAATAAAAGAACTTTCTTTATTAGCTAGCAATCAAGGAGCATTGGTGTTAGCGGGAAGAAGTCTAAAAGGTAAATGAACAGAGCTGCGTGGAGGAGCTGGATGTCAGCTCCTGTACAGTCGGCAGATTCTAGGCTAAGTGTGCAGGGGATTCTTAGTCCCGAAATGTTAAATTTTAATTCCGTCGACTGTTATTTAATATTAAACAATAATTTATTCGAACACGTGTGGCGATTATTGCCTTCGATCCAACGATACAATATCTATATAATCATTCTACTTGTTCCTCCCACCGTTATTTTTTGCTTCGTTCTTTTTTCCTTCCTTCGTACCGTAGTACGAGCGTAGCGCTTTCAGTATTAATTGGATGAAATTAGGGTAGCAATGATACGGTCTCGGGAACGTGGGAAAGAACAACAGGAATCAAGTTTAAATTTAAGTTTGTTCGCTGGCTTAGAGGAAACATACATACTACAGTTCGCGCCTCTGCTAGTTACCATTTCCGTGTTTTCTAATTCGGGACGTCAGCGGATGGGGGGGGGGGGCGACATCAAGCCCAATTTCTTCTTCAACTACCTTATAGCTGTAAAGGTGAAGGTAAAGTCAACTTAGACCACACCCTCACCTGAGAAACCCACATGCATTGGGTTGTGCTGCGGGTATAGGCCCACTGGCCCCAGATGAGTAAGTGTAGTTGCAGTCGCTCTCGGGTCACCATGAACTATGGCGCCAATTTGACGAAAGGAACAAATGACACGAGACCCCTCACCCCCCTCATCTCTGAAGAAGGCAGTTCTGCCACAGCGCTGTGCATGCACACGCAACTTGCCGAGTCAGCACACCAAGATCTGCAAAGAGCTCGAGAGTCTGGCGTAGTATCGAACCAGCGAGCGATACATGGTGTTAGAGCTGAGAACGGAAGCGTGCAGCCACCGTGGCAGGTGGACATAGTGTTCACGCGTAGCTAATCTAAGATATTTACTATTTTTGTCGATTTTAGGTATATATTTAGCATTCGGTGTTCAGTTTATCAACAGCCTTAAGTTGGCGTCCTGTCTTCATCATGTATTTTTTGGAGGCAGATTCCACAACCATGGTTGGGCTTCAATAAGTGTCAGGCATGGTGCATACTGTTTCATTTTACCTTCTATATCCACAATGACCATGAAAAATGAGCTTATTAGAGGCAAGGTTGTTTTATAACAGTCGTTGCTAGCTGACAAACTAGCCTACTACTTTTTTTCGGAGTGGCTAATTTCTGGTATCGCGTGTTACCACACACAAAAAAATAAATAAATACATTCAACAATCCGGATAAAAAGTGCATCAAGTGCAGTCATGCTACGATTATTCATTGGAGATATCTAATACAGTATATATGCCACCCGATAGGCCCATAAATTTTATTTTCTCCCAATGCAGCTCTATCCAGCCACAAGCTGCAGCTTTCCAACCGCCACAGCGTTTCAGGCATTCTTCGTACATACAACTTGGTGTGCATCGCTTTCCAACTGCACACGTGTATACCGAGATATATGTGTATTTTTTTGCAGTGTCATCCCAGAAAACTTAAAAAAATCTAACATAGTATTGCAACCCATATGTACCTGGTCAAAGCTTCTAATTTGAAGTTCATCACCGAGGGTTTTCGTTCCCTCCTACTAAACCTCGTTAGTCAGTTCCGCCTCCGAAATCCATCTTGAAAAGCCACCTCGAACTTTTTAAACCCACTGCTGAGGGCTTAGATCGCCTTAAGGAGCTTGAACAGGGAGATCTGAAGCTGATTTTTTCGGCACGGCTGAATTCTGGTTGGCGCGATGATTGGCACCAGGAACGTTGGGTCGCCTCAAGGAGGTTTGATAGAAGGAAGGGGCTCAGCCACATTTCGCTGGACTGGCTAAGGAAGTTCAATTATTATTCTTCGGTGGCTGCTGCCTTCCCACCAATCACAAGCTTTCAGTCATCCCTTCTCATCAATAAGAGGCTTCCAGCCGTTGCTGCAACCAATCATCGCGCCAGCCAAACTTCAGTCATGCCGAAAAAATAGATTCAGATCTCCGCAGTCGTTGTTACCTCCTTATTAAAACTCCTTGGTTCGCTTCCCTTACTACTTCCTCCCAGATCAAATAGGCCTATCAGCTGGCTCAGCCAAGTTGGCCACCAAAGCTGGTGTATTGGAGGAGAAATGGGACTTTTTTCGCCGATAGTTTGGCACCGAATGTTATGGCACCCAATATTTAGGAAAGGTTAGGTATGGTTAAGTTAGCTATAGTAAGGTTAGGCATGGCTAGGTTAGGTATGGTTAGGTTAGGTATGGTTAAGTTAAGTATGGTTTAGTTAGGTAGGGTAAGGTTAGGCATGGTTAGGTTAGGTATGGTTAGGTATAATTAGGTAGGTATGGCTAAGTTAGGTTAGAAAAAGAACCGTTAGAATATTTGCGTGGCTTAGCTAACAATCACGAGATGCACTTAATAAATTAAATAACATTAGTCACTACAGTGTTGATGTTATCGTCTTTAGTATGTGAACGTTGACGAGGGCATTCTGCATATTTCAAAGTTATTTTTCAGATATTAGTCGTAAATAAAAGGGTTTATAGTAATTTCATGTAGTCCAGATATCCTGTTTCAATTTCAATCAGCGCCGAAATATTCGGCCAAAAAACGTCGCACCAAAGAAAAAAAAAATCATGGCTCTAAAAAATCGGCGGCAAAAAGAACCTTACCCTATTGGAGGTGGAGGAGAATTGCCAGTTCCTAAGGCACCATATGGCACCGAAGGTTGCGAGATCATAAGTAGATGATTTGATATCTGGCTGCGAACATACCGTACATATTTATATACATTTAGTCCGTAAACATGACACGGGTCTGAGGTATCGTTCAAGAGCAATGCTTTTGTTTTCCGGAATTTCCATGGGTTCCTGCTAGCATAGTATATATGTATTGTACAATAAATTAGACCCTGAACTATTTCGTTTTCAGCTCCAGCATATATGAATCGACGTCACAAGTACAGTACGGTACCTTAACCACAAGTGGAGTCTTAATGATTTCATTATCCCGGGGGCATTTTCTTCGTTAGCTCCATTACTATTGAACAATGTAACAACGAGTTACTCATTTTTTGTACGGATGACAAACTTGGCGCAACAAAGAACTTCCTGGGTACATGCCAAGCAATATTAATGTGACAAATTTACCAGTTTAAAATAAAATGTTCAATAGAAAAAGCATGATCATGCAGGGTCGGGATTGCTCATGAATGAAAAACTTTTGAAGTCCTCAATGGTTATTTTATGGCCAGCATCAAGGAAATGATAAAAATCCTGCTGTTAAAATTAGTAGTTCGCAGTCCAGTTCCGAAAGAAATACCTTGATGTTCATAGAGATATAAGAATAATATATTTAGTATGTAAACGACAAACTGTAGTGCTTCATACCTAGCATGGGAAATGTAATAATGTACAGTGATCAGTGGCAGCGCAAGACTGTTAGCTTCATCTCAACTCGTCTCAGTGGTTATCTGTAATGAGACATTTCTGCCTGACTGTGGCTCACAGCTCTCGCTTGGCAACACAGTTTTATTTGGAAGTATGAGATACAGGAAAATGGCCTTTCTAACTGCGCTAATGAGAGCAGAAAATGGCATATTAATTACTTATTACCAATAAATTGAAATTTATCTGATCTGCATGCAGAAGTGACGTGAGAATACCAATCCTTACCCTAACAGCTGCCTGTAGACGCAATTACTTAAAGAGGTCGTTGAAATATGTTGTTACCATATCTTAGTCGTGATTCACTAGCTTTTTCTTCACAATTGCTTCAGTAATGATTTAAACAGACATTCAGTTACAACAAAAATTTATCACGCGCATCAAATTAATGATACCCTTAAGATACTGTAGGCTACCTGAAAACACTGTGAGCATTCATGGCAACTAAAGCGCCATAACTAATTTTTTTTTAAGGAGCAAGTCATTATGGGGCTCAAAATATAAATTTTCGGCTAAAACCGTCTAAACAAGCATTCGTATTTAAAAAAAAAATATAATCAGACAAATTAATTTAGATACGGGTGGTGTGAGTATAACACTTATTGGACGTCGTCCGAAGGTAACGGTAACGTAAGGTAAATTCATCTTCTGGCAAAGCGGTTCAACGAGAGTGTGGCTGATTGCGTATAGGCTGAACGCTTCATAGCAATTTTATATATGCAGTCTCACATGTATTGCATTTCTTAAAGCACACACATTCTATAACGCTGCAATTACAAAGAGTAACGCTGTTAGCTATTAGGATATAATGCTTATTGTGCCAGTGTATTATTGACGGGCAACGCAGTCAACAGACATGGAAGTGAAAAATATACGATTAAACAACTTACTCATGGTTCTCATGGCTACTGATTCTACCGCTAGCGATGTGCTGCATTTTCAAAATGAAGCGAATTCAGTCCATTACAAAATTCAGCCAAACGCCACCATATGAATAGTATTCAAGCTTCTAAATAACCAAGAACATGAAAAGTTTCTTCCCTCTTAATTGTTTGTATTTAAATTNTCATGGCTACTGATTCTGCCGCTAGCGATGTGCTGCATTTTCAAAATGAAGCGAATTCAGTCCATTACAAAATTCAGCCAAACGCCACCATATGAATAGTATTCAAGCTTCTAAATAACCAAGAACATGAAAAGTTTCTTCTCTCTTAATTGTTTGTATTTAAATTCAGATATTCTGCTAAAATTCTCTTCTTCTTTTCTCCCCAGTCTTTTATATCCTACTAACATGATGGCAGTAGCTCATAGAGGGCCGGGGCGTAAGTTTCGGTGTCTCTTTGAGAATGGGCCTGTTGGTTCGTCTACTGTCGCCTATCTAATCTAAAGCAAAGTAAAATAGCTGGGAANTCTTTTCTCCTCAGTCTTTTATATCCTACTAACATGATGGCAGTAGCTCATAGAGGGCCGGGGCGTAAGTTTCGGTGTCTCTTTGAGAATGGGCCTGTTGGTTCGTCTACTGTCGCCTATCTAATCTAAAGCGAAGTAAAATAGCTGGGAACATATTGTACCAGGTGATCCAATAAAAAGGTAAACAAATTTTCGATCTCTTTAGGAAAATATATTTTCCTAAAGAGATCGAAAATTTGTTAATCTATATAGATTGAACATACAGTACAGTATCATACGGTGCAGTACGAAATTGTCTGCTTCATGGTTATCATCAATATAACTGATGCGATTTCTTTTAGAAAATAAGATTTTTTTACTGAAATGTTGAACATAATGTACTTTTTCTTAACGATTTTATAGCAATATTTTAGGGTCGGTTTACTTTTTTTTTGGGGGGGGGTCATCCGGTAGAATATGAGCTTGAGAAACAGTGGAGTTGAAAACAGGATGCAGTGGTAATGAATAACACTTGCGAGGGCAATGGCAACGAATAAAGAAGAAATATCTAAGGAGGAAAAATAATTTAGAAATTCCAGGGGAAGGGTGGAACTATTTTTGGTGAGTCGGATCTGAAGAAAGCTTTGTACTAACATGAGCCCCGCCAAGGAGATCATGTTTACGTCTAGCTTGTCTGTGACCAAGATAACTGAAAAGTTATCGATGAATTTTAATGAAATTTACAGGGATTGTTGAGTATCTTAGGAGGAGAAGATTCAGTTTTGGTGAAGATCCGTTCATTCGTTTGTTCATTTGTCTCCCTCATTTTTTCCCGATGTTATAACTCAAAACATGAGCATGTTAGTAATGGCAAGAGATATAAATTATTAAATTTTGATGATGATTTATTTTTCTATTGGTATTTCACTAATATTTTTCAGCAGCAAAACTCGAAAAATTATTAGCGGATATTCTAGAAAATTACTGATGAAGTTAATTTTCCAAAGGCACAGATTATTAAATTTTTGTGTTGATACAAGAAAGATCATGGTCTGTGCGCCAATTTTAATTTTTGGTCACTTATGCCTTGCTTGGTAGAGCTATGCGCTCTCAGAGTGCTCTAATCATCATTTTAATGATACAGTGCAGGTGTAGTGATGAAATTGATGCGGGTGAAGCAGTCACATGATGGAGGTAAAGTAGGGACAAGGTGCCAATGAAGCAATAGCATGATGCTGGTGAAGCAATGGCATGATGCAGGTGAAGCTATAACAAGATGTAGGTGAAGCAATAACATGATGAAGGTGAAACAATGGCATGATGCAGGTGAAGCTATAACATGATGCAGGTGAAGCAATATCATGATGCAGGTGAAGCAATAACATGATGCAGGTGAAGCAATAACATGATGCAGGTGAAGCAATATCATGATGCAGGTGAAGCAATAACATGATGCAGGTGAAGCAATAACATGATGCAGGTGAAGCAATGGCATGACGCAGGTGAAGCTATAACATGATACTGATGAAGCAATAACATGATGCAGGTGAAGCAATAACATGATGCAGGTGAAGCAATATCATGATGCAGGTGAAGCAATAACACGATGCAGGTGAAGCAATATCATGATGCATGTGAAGCAATAACACGATGCAAGTGAAGCAGTAACACGATGCAGGTGAAGAAGTGACATGGTACCGATACTGCATAACTTAAGTATTCATGTTAGAGACGTATACTCAACACATATTTACATTGATTCTGTACAAAAGGTCAAACCTATTCACGAACTTAAGTCGGGCTTGTCCTCAAACTTGGAACATTTCCCAAACTTTTCTCCAAATAGTGCCTTTCAGGTACCAGTTTGCACTGCACTGTGATTCTCGACCTGAAAACATTTTGCGAATCTCCATCCATGAGTTCTTTTTGTGCACTCCTGGCTCCCAATAAATCGATGCGTAATGAAAGTCGCTGTCACAGCTTAATGAAAACTCATACGGACACCTTCTATGTGCAGCTCTACTTTACCTCGAGACAGCTGTGACGTCATCAGTCAACCATCAGTGTTGTGCCATGAACCGTTTCACATAACGAAAAAAATATATGGACTGAGTAGAACTAAAAGATTTCAACGAACAAGTCCTATAGTAAATTGGGCCGCATGTACGTACGGCTTCTTAACTCCTTAGAAAGTGGAATGACTCTCAAGATGATTTCATTATAAAAGGCCAATCAGGATCAGAATGTTCTAGCCATCAAACATTGACGAAATTTCGAGAGGCTGGAGCTATGTCGATGAAACTCGTATCCTATATACAAACTTCTGATGCAATCAGTAAAATGATGACTGTGGCGTTATTACTAAAAAAAAAAATTCTTGCAGAAATACTGAAGTAGTACCCGTTCTGTCTTCCCTAGTCTGTGGCGCTGTGGCGAGTGCTATTTCTTGAAAAATTTTTACTGTTCTCTCGAATGAGGTTGGAACAAAAATATCAGATCGCATTATTTTGAGCAGCTGGTGCCACAAAATGAGCGGATGGTCAGATTGCCCGTCTGTTCAGCTTTAGAACTTTCCAGTAGCATCTTGGATACCAACTCTTACTGTATCAAGCGGAACGACATGCAAGCTCAAGGGCCGATTATAAGTTGAGCTTGCGATCGCGTTGTGTGACTTCGTCATAAATCTTTCCAGAGTACTTTTGAAGAAATTTGCCAGTTATTATTGTATTAATCATACATAACTCATTATACATTCTATCATCCCCTTACAAAAGTGCTGTTAGTCACTACAGATGGCACTTTGCAAAGCTGTTGATTTTACACTCGCTGCCGAAATAAACAATAATTTGTTTCGTGCTTCTAATTTAAAATACCGGTAAATGTAGTATATGTAGCTTCAACCTGAAGCCTTCCACGTCACACGACCATTCGTTCCTACAATTTATTAATATCCTTACTGCGTTATGGCCCAGTGTAACTTTCATTTAAGATGAGCAAAAAGAACAAAGGTAATCAATTCTATTCAATATTCAAACGTTTGGATGATGTATCACAACCATACATTCGCGTACTCTGATTGTGAGTCATTATAACTCTATACATAGACAAGACCATACAATGACTGGACACTAAAATCGGGCCTCTCGCAATTGGGCCTGGAGGCCGATTTACGCAAGTGTTAATAAATTGAGTTCTAAGAATCACAGAGACCTCAACAAAGATTAATTTCTTCGTCGTACCATAGGAAATGCGTTGCCTGAGCATGGAATCTATATTCATAATCATGTACCTTCAGCAGGCGATAAACATCAGACCTATGAACACAAATAATAATTGAAAATTCATCGTAATATCTAGGAATATTAAAATTATGGAGACAAAATTGGCCCCCAGATATTACATGTAGTGTACTTTAATATCGGATACAACTGCGTTTTTTTAAAAGGCAGATTTGGGGCAATAACCTCATAAATTGATGTATGTATGGCTTTCGGTAGAGCTCAACTCTATAGCTGCAAGGAAAGGAAGGTCAAGAAAACCCTGTACAACTGAAAACCCTAATTAAAGCCACAGTAATAGTACAGAGTGAAGCCACATTTGTAGCCATGAACTAAAAATGTACAATTAACCATGAGATAAATTTACAATGATAGCCATTCAAAGGATATCACAATGACATTTTGGTGCTGATACAATCCTTCATTACTGGAACCATCTACAGCTGCACAATCTCATTTCACATTATTACCTAGCAATACTACGCCACTTTATGGTTGTCAACGTTCCATCACTTCATTGTTGCCCATGTCACATCACTTGGTACTTGTCTAAGTTGAATCGCTTCATAGTTGCCTAAGTTGAATGATTTCACTGATGTATAAGTTGAATGACATCATGGTTGTTTTGACGCTACATCACGTCATGGCCGTCGACGGTATATCACTTCACGTTGCATATGTTACTGGCCATCTCATGATGGTTGCGTACATTACATGATTTGATGGATCAGACTAATATGTTTGATCACTTCATGGTTGCCTACATTACATGATTTCCTGGTTGCCTACAATACGTGATTTAATGGTTGGCTATGTTACATCACTTCAAAGTTTCCTCCATTATATGATTTATCACTTTAGGGCTGCCAATGATACATTATTTCACGGATACCAATACTAGATCATTTTGAAATGGAATCATCAAACACGGTATATAAATTGATCCACAAATAATAATGATGAAAACAATCTATTTCTCACATTGATACAGTACTTACAAGTGCAAACTAAAAATTATTATTGATTATAACATCGATGCCGCAATATTATTACTGCTTACTCTACTACTGTATGTTTCGGACATTTGTGTGTCATCACAAGGGTACAGTAACATTGTTTCTTGATTTTCCGTTATTCATGTACTACGCAGTAAATATCCTCGTCTTCCTGACCACGCTATCTAACAAATACAACATAATTACTTCCGTCAACTGTTTGTTTGTCTGTCTGCCCCTTTTCTCTTAGTACTATAACTCAAAAAGCTATGATTTATTTTTATTAAATTTACCATAGTTGTTAAGTAGATCACGTAGAGTAAATGATAACATTTTTGTGTGCGTACGTTTGTTTGCGTGTCTATGATTTTATGTATTTTTAGTAATAACTCGAAAAGTTTTGGACGGTAGTTAGGAAATTTGCAGGGATCGTTAGGAATATTAAAAGACATAAATGATCAAATTCTGGTGAAGATCGGTTGGTTCCTTTCTGTGTTTGACTAGTGTTTGTCAAAGCATGGCGTAACAAGTTATCAACGGAACTTCAAGAGGATTACAGAAGTTGTTATTACTGTTAGAAGACACAAATGATTAGATTTTTATCCAGATAAAGAGGAAATTAGGGTTTTCGAACTATTATGAAGTTTTCGTTAGCGTGGCCTTACTTGGCGAAGGTATGCGCTCTGAGAGTGCTCTAGTGAGGAACTGTATCTCAATATTGTGAATTTAGTTGGACTAAACTAGTAAACCTGGAGAATACACATAGTTATGAGGTTCAATTACAAATACCAAGTCATAAGACATCCATTATCAATTCCTGGCAGTCATAGAGTAAAATGCACACGATGGGGTGTCTGCTGAGCGAGACGTTGAATACAAACGAGTTAGTTTTTATTCATCAGTTAGTACTTTGTATAGCAGATGAAGCCATGATTTGGTGGTCACAGTAAGTTAGCGCCTAACCAAGAGCGCTTAATCGATTTCACAGCATTTTCTGGATGGAAAGAACTGACGCGCTACTTACACGTCGTGCCCCACCCTAGTCTGTTTGCAGGTGCTAACGTGGTGCTTACTACCGTGCTTCGCTGTTACGATCTGCTTAACCCTTTCTTTACAACAGCAGTTTTGAATTTTTTTTTCAATATGTTATCATGTAGGTTATTAATCTAACACCTCATTTATTGATGCAATGTTGAGGAGTTTATAACATCATTGACAATTTATTAAATAACACTAGTGTATAGGTTCTGTTATTGTCAAAATAATCCCTCTCACTTACATGAAATGGGACTCGGTACTCACGCTTAAACTATTTTCTGTTCTGCTGAAACTTCTAATCTTTTCTTCACTTTCTAATCAGGGAATAGCTCATTATTTCTTACTTTATCTTTTTGTGACTATTTAATCAGATTAATTAGTATTATTTTGGAAAATCTATACGTGTTCTGCTAAAAATTTTTGCCCGTCCGATTTGAACTGCCACATACTGTGATGTCAGCGATGCAAGTGATCTTACTGCTAGTGACTACCGCAGTAGCGACCGCTAACATGGGTGGCATCTACCGCTCCGTGTTGCTGAACACAACCTTGCTTACTGAAGTAACGACTTTAGAAAACACTTCTCTTTGTAAGTAGAATATAATTAAGAGGCATTGTTAGACAGCCGTAGTACCTACAGCAAGTATTCGTACCTCTACGCAAGGAGGTTATAATGGGAGGAGTGTACCCTCTCTACTTACCCTACGGGAGCGTTTCAAGTAAACGTTTCTCTTGAACTGGCTGCGTGGCGTTTGTAATTGCCGCCGCGGTAGCAGCAAGCTACCGTTCTCAGCTCTAGCACCTTGTATCGCTCGCCGGTTCGATGCCAAGCCAGGCAGCCAGCTCTTTGCAGATCTTGGTGTGCTGACTCGGCAGTTGTGTGTGCATGCACGGCGCTGCGACGGAACTGCCTTCGTCAGAGATGAGGGGGGTGGGGGTATCGGGTCATTTGTTCCTTTCGTCAAATTGGCGCCATAGTTCTTGGTGACCCGAGGTCGACTGCAACTACACTTACTCATCTGGGGCTAGTGGGCCTATACCCGCAGCACACACCAGTGCATGTGGGTTTCCCAGGTGAGGGTGTGGTCTAAGTTGACTTTTCCTTTACCTTTAGTGGCATCGTCTCACAGAGGCCATATAGAAAGGAGTCCTGATTTTGGAATTTTATAGCCATAAACCATCAACGACATTTTGAGCGGATGAAGGTAACTAAAGGAAACTTGTATCTTGTATAGCCACTATGATGAAAGTAACAGAGTGAGCACTGTGATATCAAACTTCAGACACAATTTTCTTGCAAAAATGTTGAAGAACTGTCTGTCTGTATCTTCCTTAATTAATACGTACTGACCACGACCTTTGGCCCACTGCATGAGAGCAGTTCAGCCAGTTTAGGGTGTCTGAAACGCAAGTTCCCGCAATATCACGTGACTCAGCCATGTGTGTACTCGTCGTAAGAATGCTGAGGGTCTCTCCCTCGGAGTAAGTACAGATTTATCTCCTCCCATTACAACCTCCTTGCCTCTGCGTCAGCGCTGTATTTCTACCTCCGCCAAGGAGGTTATGTTTTCGTCGTGTTTGTCTGTCTTTTTGTTTGTCTGTCTGTCACCAAGATAACTCAAAAAGTTATAAACCGATTTAGACGAAATTTACAGTGATTGTTAAATATGCTAGGAGGAACGTATGACTAACTTTTGGTGAAAATATGTCCATCCGTTTGTTTGAATGCCTCATTTTTCTCAATGCCATAACTCAAAAAGTTATTAATGGATTTTAATGAAATTAACACGAGTTGTTAAGTATATAAAAAAGAAAATAGCCAAATTTTTGTAAAGATCCGTTTGTTCGTTCGGTCGTTTGTCACTGTTTTTTTTTATACTTGCTAGCACAATAACTCAAAAAGTAATCAATGGTTCATTATGAAATTTATAGGGGTTGTTAGAAATTTTAAACGACATAAATGATCAAATTTTGGTGCAGATCGATTGGTTAGTTTGTATGTTTTACTCATGTTTGTCACAAAGTTTGTTAGCAATATAACTCAAAAAGTTATGAACGGATCTTCAAGAAAATTTCACAAGCTGTTAGCACTATCAAAAGGTACAAATGATTATATTTTGGAGTTTATTGCAAAGAAAATTATGGTTTCAGAGCCAATTTGAATTTTTTGGAAACGTTGCCTAACTTGGCGGAGGTATGCGCTCTCAGAGTCCTCTAGTTGTTTTCTTCAATTAACTCAGGTAGCCGTATCCAAGTTATATTGGTATAGAAATACTGCAGGGGCCATAACTCTACGCGAGCACAAAGCTGTTGGGAACTGCATGCGCTTCATGGTGATCTTTCTGGACTGTGTGGTTATTTGGTAGCTACGATGATAGGTGAGGTAACGTTATAAGTTTCGATAACAAATGCAACTAATTCTAAAAGGACTTCTACACGTGTGCCATGCACATGCAGAAAAACTATTGCTAAACTAACAATAGTTGCACTTAGAAAGCGCAGACCTCGCCAAGCAACGTAACGTAAAACAAACAGAATGGTAGACTGTCACACGTAGATACATATGGATTACGGTTGCACCACCGAAAATTGATTTAATAATCATCTACTCCTCGCTATAGTCTTAACAGTTCCTTTCAATTTTGTGAAGATTGACTATATCTTTTTGGGCAATGTTTCTAACAGACAGACAAACAATCGCCGGTAAAAGTATAATGTCCTTAATGGAGGTAATTATATATGTGTTCAATTCTTTAAAAAACTACAGTGAGAGCTAGGCAAACATGCAAAGAATTATTACACAGTTACATAGACATATTGAAATGCAATTTAGCTGCAAAATTATGTCCAATATTAAATAATTTTCGGTACATATGAATCAGCATAGGACGCTAAACGGAAAACTTTTAAATTCCAAATTACTGTACTAATGTCATAGGAGACTTGTAAAAGTAGTAACTGTGCAAAACTATGCAATTTTGAGATATTTGCGACCATTAACTTTTTGAGAGGAAAGCAGCTGAAAGTCTAACTGCGCAAGAACAATGCGGACTGCGCTTCTTTTACATCATAAAATACTATTACTTTCTAATGTTGAGTTATCTCTGAGTGGCGACAACAGAGGTTAAACAAAGTGTCATCATAAGTTGGCTAGCTGTAACGATGTCGCTATTATCAATTTCTCTACAAACGATAATTACGACCATTTTACAGCACAGGAAGTTCATAAAATACATACTAAAATCATAACCTCTCCAAATGGGAAAAATTACCCACCCTTTGCCGCAATTGCGGGAGCTCGATTCCCGGGTAAAAGGGGAAAGTTTTGCTATGTGCCTAGCTGCGTCAGCGCGTCTCTCCCGTTCATAGTCCATTAGGAGAAGTAATGGTCTGTTGGGAGATGAAGACCGTCTGGAGATTGGGAGGTATTGCAGTTGCCAAAAGGTTTCCGTCTATGACGCCATACCTTAGATAATTTGTTGTCGACTGTAGCGGTACACATCTAGCTGCTCTGAATGGAACCACTTGCAGCACGAAACGATATAGGTGGGATTCCTAGTCGAGTAATGAGGCTAAGGTGATGCATCTTCCCTACCACGGTATCAGGCTAAGGTATCGTACCTCTTGTTCTCGAAGCTTAGTGACCCCCAAACAAGCGTCGAAGTTTGTTTGAGCTCTAACAGCCTTTAACGCTTTAGGGATCGTCGTAATGTTACTCCAGAAAATCGAGATCGGAAAGATTTTTACTTGCATGAAGAATGAATAAAGTATAGCTGTAGTTACTTTACAGCAAGGGTTTTGTGTCCTTGCGTATTCCGATGAGGAATAAAGTCTTCCCAGCGAGGTAAGCACAACCTGGTCAAAACTGGGCTCAGACACGTTCCGGGTGTTCGCCATTCTTGCTGAAATCGAAGCACACGGAACTTGGCAAAGTCTATCATTCAACGTTAGTGAATGGGAGGAAAAATGAAGCATAAGAACATCAGCTACACAAAGGGTCACTATCCACTCTATTCTGAAGCCAATTTGAGGAAGTCCTGTTGGCCATTCTTACTCAATCTGAAGCTTAGACCATGGCAATGGGATACAATGATTATCACAGCATGGTAGGCATACAACTAGAACGCCTCGTGGCGCAAGACCATCTCCTGCGAATGGGCGAGGGGAGACAAAAAGTGCTGTCAGCAGTTTCGTCATTTTTTCTCACCTAGGTCAACCCACCTGATTGTCTACAAAAGATTGCGATGATAGCTCAATTCCTTCTTATATTTTTTCGATGGAAATGAATGAACCTATGCATACACATATATAAACACGTACTCTACGAAAACATTATCACCTCTCTTACTACGTTGACGGGTGATAAAAAACACAACTTACGTACATGGAAATTTTCCGTACGCCCTGCACTCGACAGAAGTTCATTGGTGCTATAACACCAAGTAAAATAACGGCCCGTTTTGTATTACACGAATAATGCTGTTAGAGAGACAGTATTGAGCGCTGGTGCTCCGTGTTAACTCGCAATCGCTATATACTGCGCTCATACTTGGGAGAAAAATATCAGTAGCAACGTCCTTATTAACAATTCGATACTTGTTGTAAAAAAAAAATAGGCTGAAAGGTATACTACCAAGACCTGTGGAACAAAATCGCCCCACTAGGTAGCTGTTGGGCCTAATGAGACAACAAGAACAGATTGAGTAGAATAAAATCAGCGCAATTCGCCACTGCCAGTAGACACCCTATAACAACGAGTAACTTGCCTGCTCAAAAATAGTACGGGTAAAAAATCCAGAACTGTGAAAGAGAAAAACAGCTAGAGGAAGCAAATCTGCAGCGAAAACTTTCACTGCCGTCGAAATGATGAAGTTTTGATGCCAGTACAAGTTACTTAATGTACACGAAGTTATACAGTGCAATGGCTATAGGAGCATATTATCATCTTGTTTTAGTTGCGCCGTGCTGGGAGAGTGTCCATGCGTAGGAATAGACGTTGTTTTAATGTTGATGTACTCCTACATTAACAGCCGGACACGCTCCTATCTTCACCCTATTTTTAGCTATCCACGACGTGCAAGACACTTTTGTAGAAGATTTGCAACCGGAAGTCCTTCGCTCATCTGGAAAAAATATTTGGGTCTTTTTCTATAAACCTTTACACAACGAAAAGGAATTTGCATTATTTGTGTTAGGTAGAAAAGCCCTAAGTAATCATATATGTATTTAGTAAATAGGTGGTGCAGGGGTTTAAACCTAAAGATTTATAATACTTGAGCCAGATCACTGGTAGGAGAGCCTTCAAAACAGACTGTAAAGAGAGAATAACTTAAGATAAAAGCGGTCAAAAGATTGCATGGGGCCTCTTCACATAGTAACAAACAGAGCCCGGATTTATTGCGCTTAAAATATTGCCGTTATAGCTCCGAACAATTGCTCTTATTGCACCTAAAAATTGCTTTCATCGCACATAAAAATTGCTCTCATTATTGCACCTAAAGTTAGCTCTTGTTGCACCTTAAAGTTGGTCTTATTCACTTAAGCAATAGCGGTGGAAAAAACAGGAAACGAAGAAAAGATAAATGCACTAAAATAGTGAAGGGACCAAAAAAGGTCGAATAGCAAACAAGAATAGCATGTCAGGGGATCAACAAACACTTATATCAGATCCAAATACCAATACAAATTGCGCGTATGCTAATTGGCAATTCTTCCTATTGGCGAAGAAGATTCTTGCTAATATCTCGCTTTACCTGTTCCCATGATGTATCCCCGACTGAAAAAGGTTACACAAATTTAGTAGTCAGATTTTGAGATTTTGCAACTGACTTATATTTTTACCCCAACAAACACCACTGAACAATAACTTATAAAAGAATCAGGTATCATAGCGTATGAAGTTTGTGACATGTAGTATTTATTATCAATAATGATACTACAATGCAAGCTATAAATGCAATATTTTATGTTATCTAAGGGCGAGTTCACACGTCCCTCATCGTAACGCATTCAATCAGGGAGGTGAACACGAGGGGTGCGTCAACTCTTCCTGTCTCTTTCCAGAAGTAGAAGTGACCTTCATTCAAATGAATGACGTCGCGCTTTCGATTATGATATCGATTCTACATATTTTTGCTAGTATTTCGCGTCGGTTTGAAGTCTCATTCGCATATCATAATCTTATAGCCTGATTTTGATATGAACAGCCTATTTCCAAAATATTCGTAGCCTGATAAACCGATAAAAGAGAAATCAGGGCAGAGCAATCAGTTGAGCTTCCAAATGAAAGAAGGCATCTGTGTTCTGACAACATTTTCAGGTTTTATAGTTTCCTTAGCTTAAACTGGAGTACAGTGATTCTGATCATTAGAGTGAAGGTAAAAGCAGACTTTTTTGTCGACTTGTCAATGATCTGTGTACGCTGCAGAGGATAAATTTAGTATTTCTAGGTTCTGTTTACTGAATGACACAGAGCGTTCAAAAAAAAAAGATCTTCATCCCTCAGTCTCCCGCGGTTGCTGCAGCTGCTTCTATCCAATCAACACGCCGCATCCATCAGTTTGACTGAACGCGTTACGATGAGGGACTTGTGAACACGGCATAATATATTGCAGTTATAGCTTTCGTCGCAGTTGCTGCACTTATAGCTTTTATTGCACTAACGCCGTAAACTGCAATAAATCCGGCCTCCGGTAAAAACATTTGTCTACGGTAATTTCAGGTCACTGCCGCTTGCGGTGCTGGGTACAACCTCACTGCACCGCTGCCTCCCACAGCTCCAGCGTCCTGCAGTGCAACCTCACCGAGACCCCAACTGCTGAGATCAGTGTCGAAGCTGCGGAGGGTGTGGTGACGTTCTGTAAAGAGGGTAAGCTTCATGTAGAGAGAGTGAACGAACAGATTCGTTCCATATTTTGAATCGTAGATCTGTTGGTGTATTTTGAGTGGAGCTATTTATTTATATATTTTCAGACAGTCTAACATTTCGTGTCTTAGCCCAATCTATCTGAGTCTTATCTAATGTGACTCGTCGATCCACAGCTTATCTCCCGTAACACTTCTCGTTCATGCAGACGAAACCCCTGCAATTTCAGAAATTCTATGAACTTACAACTTTGATGATATCGTTCAAGCCTGTCTTCAGAATAGATACACGATGCGTGTTATTATGTTGTATAGCGGCAGTAAATAAGATTTTCGTATCTTAGCTATAGGCATGGAATGTTATATTATTAGCTAACTTCATTCAAGCGATGTTTGCAAATCGAACAGTAAATACGTTCACTGGATAATTTAGAACTTCGCACTTGATTTCCATTAACAGAATAGCTTATATGAAGGAATAATAACAGTTGAGAGCGGTAATTATTAAGTATCTATCTGCAGAATTTGTATCAACTGTTCCTGGCAGCGCAGTCGTGGAAGTGTTCAAGTCAGAAGAGAAGACTCGAGAAGGGGGAGCCACTAGCCTGAGGACCATCTGCGCGGCCGAAGGAGGGGAGCTGCTCATCATCAAGACGCATCAAGTCCTGGCCATGGCCGTGGAAGTGGTTGACAGTAAGACTTTACCTTACTAACAAGTAATGTTAGTCCATGATTAATCGGTATAAAGGTTTTTTACTGTAAGAAATCAATAGGATAAGGAAATCTTAACGTAAAGCAACACATCTTGCTGAGAATAGGGCTAAAACGAAGAAATTCGGGAGTGTGTACTAGCGGTATCTCTTAAGTTACGCCGAGATCAGGTATACCCAATTTCACGGGTGCTAACAGCGATAAAATACTCTTCGATACAGCCTGACAATTTAGGAAATTTGTTTTGAGGACTTGCTACATTGAGAATTTCTTAAGAAAGGATACAAATACACTACACTGAATCAAATTTTAAGTGGTGATGGCAATTTTGCAGGAGTTTTGCAACAACAAGGCGTGAAGTAAATAAAAGTTCCCACCTGCAAACGTCGAAGTAAGGTCTTCATAGTAAGCATGCGCTACTTGGGAGTTATCCCAAGTAGTGAATGGCGCAATTTGAGAGTTGTGAAAGTCAAGCATAACATAACTTGGGAGTTATCCCAAGTAGTGAATGGCGCAAGTTGAGAGTAGGGATGTGCCGATTATTAGGCATCGGCAAGAATCGGCACTTTTTGAGGGTATGGTAAGAATCGGCACTTTTTTCGGGACCTGGAATCGGCATCGGCACTTTTTTTTTAAGTTACCGATGCCTATTCTTTAGGAAACTTGACCTGCACCTGGTCAACCACCACAGCACAGTCCACGTTTTTTATCTGTTATAAAACAATTCTGATGAACTGAAAATGGAAAAGACACCAATTTATCTGCATCAGGTTTGGTTTTTGTGCTATTCAATGGGATGAGTAATAGAGATTCGTAAAGCATTTGTAAAGTGACATGAATGGACTATTTTAACCTTACATAGATACATTACTATAGAGGAAAAAAAATATAAACAAGACTGATAATGATCAGGAGATGAGTGACATACTGAGCCGTCAATACCAGAAAGTCTTTAGCAAAAAGACCAGTAACCCTGATGTTCAGGTATTAGAAGTAACTGATAACTACCTAATGAATTTTGAATTCACACAATTAAGCATTG
>LQNS02278170.1:10089015-10119015 GCA_001587735.2 Parhyale hawaiensis | reverse complement strand
AACTGTGGGGATAACTCGTTGTTAGCCACCCCGCTGGTCACGGACTGCAGCATCACCTCTGCACAAGATGGGCGGCGTGCGTAACGTCGCCTGGACCTCGTCCGAAGTATCATCAAAGGATAAACCGATAGAAGAGAAATCAACGCAGAGCTATCAGTAACTGTTGTGCTTCCAAATCAAACATGGCGCCCGTGTTCTGACATTTTCAGGTTTTATAGTTTTCTTAGCTCAAACGGGAGTACAGTGATTCTGATCATTAAAGTGAAGATAAAAACAAACTTTTTTGTCGACTTGTCCATGATATGTGAACGCTGCAGAGGATAAATTTACTATTTCTATGTTCTGTTTACTGAACTTAAATGACGCAGCGCGTACAAAAAAATGCATGCTTCATCCCTTAGTCTCTCGCTTTTGCTGCAGCTGCTTCTATCAAATCAACTCGCCTCGTCCATCAGTTTGACTGAGCGCGTTACGATGAGGGACGTGTGAACACGGCCTAATATATTGCATTTATAGCTCTCGTTGCAGTTATTGCACTTATAGCTTTTATTGCACTAACGGCGTAAACTGCAATAAATCCGGCCTTTGGTAATAACATTTGGCTACGGTAATTTCAGGTCACTGCCGATTGCGGTGCTGGGTACAACCTCACTGCACCGCTGCCTCCCACAGCTCCAACGCCCTGCAGTGCAACCTCACCGAGACCCCAACTGCTGAGATCAGTGTCGAAGCTGTGGAGGGTGTGGTGACGTTCTGTAAAGAGGGTAAGCCTTATGTAGAGAGAGTGAACGAACAGATTCTTTCCATATTTTGAATCGTAGATCTGTTGGTGTATTTTGAGTGGATCTATTTATTTACATATCTTCCCACAGTCTCACATTTCGTGGCTTAGCCCAGTCTATCTGAGTCTTATCCAATGTGACTCGTCGATCCTAACACACCTTATCTCCCGCAACACTTCTCGTTCATGCAGACGAAACGACTGAAATTTCAGAAATTTTATGAACTTACAACTTTGATGATATTGTTGAAGCCTGTCTTCAGAATAGATACACGATGCGTGTCATTATATTGTATAGAGGCACTAAATAAGATTTTCGTATCTTAGCTATAGGTATGGAATGTTATAATAATAGCTAACTTCATTCAATCGATACCATCAAATCCAACAGTAAATACGTTTACTGGATAATTTAGAACTTCGCACTTTATTTCTATTAACAGAATAGCTTATCTGAAGAAATAATAACATTTGAGAGCGGTAATTATTAAGTATCTATCTGCAGAATTTGTACCAACTGTTCCTGGCAGCGCAGCCGTGGAAGTGTTCAAGTCAGAACAGAAGACTCGTGACGGGGAAGCGGCTAGCCTGAGGACCATCTGCGCGGCCGAAGGAGGGGAGCCGCTTATCATCAAGACACATCAAGTCTTGGCCATGGCCGTGGCAGTGGTTGACAGTAAGACTTTACCTCACTAACAAGTAATGTTAGTCCATGATTCATCGGTAGAAAGGCTTTTTTTACTGTAAGAAATCAATAGGACATTAAGACCTCCTTACGTAAAGCAACACATCCTGCTGAGAATAGGGCTAAAACGAAGAAATTCGGGAGTGTGTACTAGCGGGAGAATAGAGCAAGTTGAGAATTACGCAATGTGAGAGTAGAACAAGTAGAAAATTACGCAATGTGAGAGTAGAGCAAGTAGAAAATTACGCAATGTGAGAGAAGAACAAGTAGAAAATTACGCAATGTTAGAGTAGAACAAATAGAAAATTACGCAATGTGAGAGTAAAGCACTAGAAAATTACGCAATGTGAGAGTAGAGCAACTATAAAAATTACGCAATGTGAGAGTAGAGCAAATTGAGAAGGGTGCAACTCGAGTTTTCTGTATACATACACAGGCACTGAACCTCATATTGACTAGTCGAAAATTAGGCTGGTTAAAAAATCTAAAATTGCTAAACGTGTTAGGTATTCATAGGTATTACCATGATCACTAGACGCTATTGATAATTAGGTATTTATAGGTATATACCTAATAACTCTGTCGAATACTGTGTAACAGCATGCGTTAGCCTGATCACTAGACACTGTCATATACTAGGTATTAATAGACATCAGCCTGATCGCTGGAAGCTGCTCTAAATTCGGGAAGACTTTCAATCTCTGCTCACACGTGAGGAGCGTGAAGAAATTCCCTCGGCACCCGAAACGATGGGTAACATCACGGTTCTCCCAACAATGTGAACGATCCTATCTCGAGTATCGTGACATATGAAAATAAACTTTTATCTTTAGTCTGTTAAATAGTGACCGTATATTATTTTCAGTCAAATAAACGTCATAAATAACTGTACGAATCTATAATGCTGCCGGAATCCAATATTAATTATTGTAGAATATGCTAGATTAGATAGCTGGCAGTAGACGGACCAACTGGCCCATTCCCAGAGCGACACCGGAACTTACACCCCGGCCCTCTATGAGCTATTGCCATTATGTTTGCTTGATATAGATGACTGAGGAAAAAAGGAAGATCTCAGCCATGAGTCGATCATGCATGCACGCAAGTGCAATTTACAGCCGGTAATCTGCGGATCTCAAGAATTTGATACTCCTCTGGGTAGATTATGTCTCTCCAATTGCACACCGAGACGATTTTTAAACGCATTGACTGACTCCCCACCAACAAAGTTTGAAGGGAGTTTATTCTAAATGTTGACTATGAAATACGAAGAGAACTGCTGACTTAAGGTTGTTCTTCGAGCTATATGCTTGATTTTTTGACTATTGTTTTGCAAGCTATCATTGAGGTCTCTTTCAAAGAGTCCCGTTGTAGGTACGTCGTTGAAGCCTTTGAAATGCTTGAAGGTTTCTGTTAGCTGCCCTCTGAGTCGTCTTTGCTTGAGAGATCAGACCCAGTTCTTTTAGGCGACATTCATACGGCTTGTTTCGCAGCTGAGGTATCAATGTCGTTGCTCTGCGTTGGAGTCTTTCCGTGTTATCGATATCTTTACACACATGTGGCGAACAGAATTGAACAGCAAATTCTAAGTATGGCCGCACTTATGCCTTTAGAGGAGTAGGTATAAGACGTCTGCTGAACAAGGTGTTAATTGACCACCGAGCTTTCGAGTGTCTAAGCGACACTCGTCTTCAGGTTACTGCCAAAATTTAACCCTGAAGACGAGTGACGCTTAGACGTTCGAAAGCTCGGTCAATGAACACCTTGTTCAGCAGACGTCTTATAACTACTCCTCTAAACCATGGAACCTGAACGTCCTGTATTCCAGTGAATACCAATGCCTTGTACAAAGGAATGATGATGTCCTCGGACTTGTATTCAAAATTTCTGGTGATGAATCCCAGAACTCTGCTAGCGATTTTCACACTCTTATTAATTTGCCGACTGTACTGTAATTTGTTTGTCGCAGTTATTCCCAAGTGACGTTGTTGGGTGGCAGCTGCCAATTCTGTCCCGTTCATTTTCAATTGGGTTGAGGGGTTCTCCGGCCCTACGTGCATTATTGAACATTTGTCGAATCTAAAGTTCATCTGCCCCGTTGTGCTCCATTCCACGAGATGGTACAGGTCTTGCTGGAGCTCAGCGCTTTTCCTGGCAAGATGGTATAGTTTAGTATCATCCACAAATTTACTGATTTTACTACGGATATTATGATCGAGATCATTAATATAATTTATGAACAGAAGTGGGCAAAGCACGCTACTTTGTGGAACCCCAGATGATACCTGCGTCCAGTCGCTTGTCTCACTTTCGAGCTTCAGTCGCTGATGCCTACCTGTAAGCAATGCTCGGATCCAGCGTAGATAGTCTCCTTGAATGCCATGGGCTTCCATTTTTTTTCATTAACCGTTGGTGGGGGACTTTGTCAAAAGCCTCTTGGAAGTCAAGATACACGAGGTCCACACCCTTTTCCTCATTTCCATCACGTTCCATCACGTTCGACGTTCGAGAAGATGTCCAGTAGGTTTGTTAGACAGCTCCTTCTATTTCCGAAGCCGTGCTGAGTGTCAGAATGAGCTGGTGCATCCTCAGGTGATCAGCGATGCGCTTCTTCAAGAGGCGTTCGATGGTTTTGCTGACGACGGATGCAAGGCTGATTGGTCGATAGTTGCTGGGGCTTTTCTTGTCCCGCTGTAGCCAGTGTGGCCAATATAATACAATCTCCGCAAGAGACTAGCTCTTATCTTTTACGAAAAGTTTCAACAAAAACTCTTTGACCGATATCAGTGAATTTTCGAACGTATTAAGTAACGAAGGTCAAACTCTCATGCTAGCATGAGACGAAATAAAAAAATATGCTTCATCTGCCAGCGTCAGAAGAAATCTAAAACGTGATCCATCCGCTAGCGAGAGACGAAATCTAGCGCATTCTTCATCTGCTATCATGAGACGAAATCGAGAACATGTTTCATCCACTAGCGTGAGAACAATTTCCCCCATATCGTGACACCTCACTGACCACGTTTTAAGCATCGTGAGAAAAAGTTTATTTTTGTGAACCTCATTTACATGTAAACTTGACTGCTGGACACCATGAGCAATCAGAAGTGTTAGCTTATCCATCTAAAACAGTCGAAGATCAGACACACTGCTGGTGCTAGACGTTTTGAGCACACTTCAGTGTCAACATACTACAATGCCTAACATGATATCCATACGCTCCAGTTACAAATAAATAAATGAAAATAAGCAAGATTTCTCGTACCTAAACGGCATAATTGACTCTTTTTTTTTAAAGGAGTAGTATCATAGATACTTTTATTGAAGTTTTTAGTAGACATTCGATGCACTTGAACGGCTATTATTAAACTTATAAACTTTCTATTTATAATTTCGTTAAATACTACGATGCTAGTTGCTCAGGATTAGGGTAACTTCGTTCGCCCTAGAGCAAACTATAGAATCAGATGCGTAACTTTAATATTGATATTAATCATAACTAGAGCACTATGAGAGCGCATACCTCCGCCAAGCGAGGCAACGGTAGCAAAAAATTCAAGTTGGCTCTGAAACCAGAATTTTCTTTGTATAAAGTCTAAAATCTGATCATTTGTGCCTTTTCACAGTAATAACAGCTTGTGCAATTTTCTTGAAGATCCGCTCATAGCTTTTTGAGTCATCCTGCTAAGAAACGTTAAAACAAACATAAGTCAAACATACAAACGAACAATCCGATTTGCACAATAATTCAATCATTTCCGTCTTTTAACATTGCTATTGTGCTAACAAGCACAAAATTGAAAACAGTGACGAACGAACAAACGGATCATTACCAAAATTTGGTCATATACTCTTTGCTATATACCTAACAACTCCTATTAACTTCTTAAAAATCCATTCATAACTTTTTGAGTTATGGCATTGAAAAAATGAGGCAGACAAACAAACAAACGGATGGACATATCTTCACCAAAAGATAATCATCTGTTCCTCCTAACATACCTAACAATCCCTGTAAATTTCGTCCAAATAGGCTCATAACTTTTTGAGTTATCTTGGTGACAGGCAGGCAAACAAACAGATAGAGAGACAAACACGACGAAAATATAACCTCCTTGGCGGAGGTAACTACAGGCACCCGTGGGATTTCCATGGCTTTCTAGTGTTTTTTTTTTCTTTTTAACTGCTATAAACCTAGGCAACGCTGTTATACACAATGTTAGGTTATGCCTAACGCACTTTAAGTGAGGCACGACTCTTGAGGAGCCTCATCCACCTTCAAGTCGAGTGGCTACGTAGGACTATCGTCGGCTGTTTCAGCATGGACCTAACTCGATTAATTCGGTTCCTGCGCCGCAGCCACGGTTGCATTCGCACATGCCTAAACTGTTTCAATAAATCGAAGAAAGTTTCAAAATGCTGCAATTCTTACACTATGGAAACCGCTAGTGATAAACCTTAGGGGATGTTCCTCCAGGTACTGAGCGAGTTAGAATTCAGAAGGATTCTACAGTTTAGTGTTTCTACGCTTTAGTCAAATACGTGAATGCATAGTCCCGGTCGTGGCTGATGTGGTGCGTGGGCATCGGGCTTAATACAACTTATGTACTCTTAGAACATTTGCTTTACGGTAATTCGTTCACTATTACGCATCTCGTGTACTCTGGGACACCGTGCCTATCTTAACACACCTTGATTTCGAAAACGCACCAATCTCGTGTATTACACACCTCTTACACCCTAACTCACCTAGTCTACTATTACGCATCTCATCTATCCGAAATACTTTGTCTACTTCAGCTTACTTTTTTTACCCAAACACACGCACCTCACTATACCAGCACACCTCATTGCAAGCATCGCATCTGACGTAGTCTCAAGTACATTGTATTACCTAACACGCATCATCTTACCTTCACACTTGGTATTAACTGAAGCGAGTACGTACTTATGAGCATCCAAGGGAAAGCAGGCTGATTATTATTATTCGTCTCATCTAACGCTCCTCGTATTATCAAAGCACTCGATACAGACTAAAATGCTCAACTTCTCTCTCCCTATAACTTTTTCTGTCCTAATGAACTTTAACTAACCGCCACACTACTTATTATCTGCTGCACCTCATCCCACTTAATGTAGCACAAATCAACTATAGCTGCAAAAAGATTCAAGTGGCTAACACTGAACAGAATACTTTTAAACTTAAAAGTCAATATTATACCAAAAACTATCGTACTGCATATCTTTCAATGCAATAATACCTTCAACACACAGAGACTTCGTTTTCTATGTAATTTTGGCCGCCTTTCCTGTGATTTGGAGAGCAGACCCCTAAGTGAGAACTTATAGCTTAGCTTAGCCTTTACTATGCACTTTGGACGTTTCCCCATTGGACTCCCTATGCTTCCTTGCACTTTCAAACTTTTAATAATCTTGATTAATTCTGCTCTTCATTTTTTTCCTGGACTATCTGTTGATTTTGCGTGGGAACACCTTCGTTCATGGGTTTTAAGTTGCTATTGATATACTGTACGTCCCTTGTGCCTTCCTCAGCTGAATGCCGTTGCTGTGGAGACACAGGCCCCAACTCTTTAATAAAATAATAGTACGTTCTTTTGAATACTGATGACTAAAATTCAATTTCCTCTTACTTTTTATTCCAATTTCTTTTGAAAATTAATATTTCTGTCATGCATTCCTCTCACGGTACGTTGATTATTTTTTCGTTTTTTTTTTTCTTTGCTTCTGTGCGTTTTTTCTTTATCTCAAGTCTCCGAAATACCTTCTATTGGTGTGTTTTTACAATCATATAGCTTAGTTTTCATGACTGTTTCTGAAACTTGCGCTTGCCTTCATTATTTACGATTTTTAACTCCTTGTCTCGTTTTCTTACATTCCATAGTGAAAGTGACAGAAATTTCACGGCAGTACACTATTATTCGCCTTTGCACTATGGGCACCTGTTCACACTTAGCAGTCGGTCTGCAGGCTATCTGAGTACAGGCGACAATGGACCAGCTATCGAATAGTGAACTCATAGATGTGCATTTAACTTATGGTGGGGCGAACTGTAATTCTAGGAGAGCACCCAGAATGTAGAGAGGAAGATATTCCACTACAGTCGCCTTATATCGTGGGGCTTGCTTCTTACCTTTAGGACAGTTAATCAGTTTAGTCGAGGAAACGCCAGTTCTGTCCAAAGAATAACTTATCGGTAGGACTAATCAAATCTGTGCGAGGATTAGTGAAGTTACTATTATCGTCGCACGGGCTTGGCAATCACTCAGCCAGTGCCCCCACGCTTGTATATAGAAATATTTTGATTTTTAATTCTTATTTACCCAGCACTGCAGTAAATCACACTTTTTGAATTTTAATTCGCCGTAACTTTTAAACGAAACTTTTTTTCGAACATTCATCTATAGAGTGACATAAGCTTATTTCATTTCGAGAAACCGTAGGTTGAAAATTTTTCGAAGAATTATTGGACACCATGTAGCAATGCAGTAATTGTATAGCGCAAAAAAAAAAAAAAAANNAAAAAAAAAAAAAAACGCATTCGAGCATTTTTTTGTGAGTATTTTTGTTGTTCAGCAAACCCTGTTTCCAATTGCATACTAATCTTTCCGTTTTGTTTCCAAACATTTCACGAATGACGGACGTATGTTTTTGACAGAGTTTGACGGTCATTTAACTACACTGCGTTCGGCTCGATTATGCATAACTAGTTTTTCATGATAAAATTAATAATTTTCACAATGCATTGGATGTCAACAGATATTTCAAACTAGAAGAGGTAATTTTATAATTCTAATGCTTGAAACGCTTATTTCACAATTCATAANGCAAACTGCGGCACCACAGAAGACACCCAGCAGAGTGACTCCACACACGTGAGGTGATGTGAGCAACGTCACCTGGACTTCTTCCGAAGACTCTCAAGGTAACTCAAGGTAAGGTATATAGGAGTGATTCGTTTCAATTCGGACTAATAAAAGAGGCTATGGTAGATAGGAAAATAACTTGAAGGTGCATGCTGGTGCAGTAAGAGGATAGCTGGAACAGACAATTGATATGTTGTAAGGTCATAAGGTTGAGAAAGTTATCAAGTTAGGTTTCTTTTTTTTCATGAAAAGCGTAAACTTTTCTTGTATAGGTTTTCCAGTAATTTCATGAAACCAAAGTATGAGGATGGGAGAAATCAGAAAATTTCCTAGCGTATTGAGATATAGAGTCGCTCACGAATCCCTTCACATTTTATTACCACATTATTATGAAGAAAAATAATACCAACCATTATCTTGAGGTTAATGAGAACTCGCATCCGCTTGAGATGATCATTATCTAGCATATGGCACACATCTCGCTTGCGATGAGAAGGCAAGGTTTAATTGGTCAGGCGGACCGTTAGTGCCCCGAGGGTACGTATGGGTACTGCCCTAACCAGTGAAGAAAAAAAACTGATCTGAAATCCCGCTCACCATAACCCTATTGGTTGGGGAGGGGTGAGAACGTCCGCCCGCATGCGCGGCGAGTTTGTCCACGACCCTCGCTATCCCGCTCCCTCTGTATCCCGCTCCCTCTGTATCCTGCTCCCTTCCTATCCCGCTTCCCACACTACTAGCAGACGTCTTATAACTACTCCCCTAAACCATGGAACCTGGACGTCTTGTATTCCAGTCAATACTAATGCCTTGTACAAAGGAATGATGATGTCCTCGGACATGTATACAAAATTTCTGGTGGTGAATCCCAGTACTCTGCTAGCCAATTTCACACTCTTATTAACTTGCTTATTGTATTGTAATTTGTTTGTAACAGTTATTCCCAAGTCACGTTGTTTGGTGACAGCTGCCAATTCTGTTCATTTTCAATTGAGTTGAGGGGTTCTCCGGCCCTACGTGCATTACTGAACATTTGTCGACACTAATGTTCATCTGGCACGTTGTGCTCCATTCCACGAGATGGTTCAGCTTTTGCTGGAGCTCAGCTCTTTTCCTGGCAGGATGGTATAGTTTAGTATCATCCGCAAATTTACTGATTCTACAACAGATATTATAATCGAGATCATTAATGTAAGTTATGAACAGAAGTGGGCTATGCACGCTGCCTTTTGGAACCCCAGATGATACCTGCGTCGAGTCGCTTGTCTCACGTTCAATCTTCGCTCGCTGTTGCCGACCCGTAAGCCGTGCTCGGATCCAGCATAAATAGTCTCCCTGAATGCCAAGGGCTTCCAATTTTTTCATTAACCGTTAGGGGGGGGGGGTGTCAAAAGCCTTTACAAAGTCAAGATCTACGAGGTCCTCACCCTTTTCCCCATCTCTAATTTCCATCACTTTCAAGAAGAAGTCCAGTAAGTTTGTTTAGCAGCTTCTCCTATTTCCGAAGCCGTGCTGTGAGCCAAAAATGAGCAGGTGTGCCTAAAGTACCTTAACTGAGGTACGACTCCTGAGAAGCATCATCCACCCTCAAGTCGAGTGGCTACGTAGGACTTTCGTCGTCTGTTTCAGCATGGACTTAACTCGATTAACTCGGTTACTTCGCCGCAGCCACGGCAGCATTCGCACATTCCTAAACTGCTTAAAAAATTGAAGAAAGTTTTAAAATGCTGCAATTCTTACACTATAGAAACCGCTAGTGATTAACCTATGGGGTTGGTTCTCCAAGAAGTGAGCGAGTTTGAATTCAGAAGGATTCTACAGTTTAGTGTTTCTACGCACTCGATACAGACTAACATGCGCAACTTTTCTATCCCAATAACATTATCTGTCCTAAAATATTGATGACTAAAATTAAATTTCCTCGTACTTTTTATTCCAAATTCTCTTAAAAATTAACATTTCTGTCATGCATTCCTCCCACGGTACGTTGATAATATTTTCCCTAATTTGTTTTTCTTTGCTTCTGTGCGGTTTTTCTTTATCTCAAGCCTCCGAAATACCTTCTATTGGTGTGTTTTTTCAATCATATAGCTTAGTTTTCATTACTGTTGCTGAAACTCGCGCTTGCTCTCATTTTTTGCGATTCTTAACTCCTTGTCTCGTTTGCGTACATTCAATAGTGAATGTGACTGAAATTTCACAGCAGTAAACTATTATTCGCCTTTGCACTATGGGTGCCTGTTTACACTTAGCAGTCGGTCTGCAGGCTATCTGAGTACAGGCGACAATGGACCAGCTATCGCATAGTGAACTCATAGATGTGCATTTAACTTATGGTGGGGCGAACTGTAATTCTACGACAGCAGCCAGAATGTAGAGAGGAAGATATTCCACTACAGTCTTGCTTCTTACCTTTAGGACACTTAACTTAATCAGTTTAGTCGAGGAAACGCCATTTCTGTCCAAAGAATAACTTATCGGTAGGACTAATCAAATCTGTGCGAAGATTAGTGAACTTACTATTATCGTCGCACGGGCTTGGCAATCACTCAGCCTGCGCCTTCACGCTTGTATATAGAAATATTTTGATTTTTAATTCTTATTTACCAGAACTGCAGTAAATCCAACTTCTAAAATTTTAACTCGCCGTAACTTTTAAACGAAACTTTTTTCGAACATTCATCTATAGAGTGACATAAGCTTATTTCATTTCGAGAAACCGTAGGTTGAAAATTTTTCGAAGAATTATTGGACACCATGTAGCAATGCAGTAATTGTATAGCGCAAAAAAAAAAAACGCATTCGAGTATTTTTTGTGAGTATTTTTGTTGTTCAGCAAACCCTGTTTCCAATTGCATTCTAATTTTTCCGTTTTGTTTCCAAACATTTCACGAATGACGGACGTATGTTTTTGACAGAGTTTGACGGTCATTTAACTACATAGCTCAAGCAGTTATGAGGGAATTTTCGTTAAACATGCCTCGAGAAATTGATTATTGTTTATAATGATACCTCAGTCCCTTTGTCTCTTTACCTGTCTGTTCGTTTGTAGGCTACAATGTTCAAAATTACGGGCAATATTTCATCAGATCTACAGAAAATGTTAGGTATACCACGAAGAACAGTAGAGTAAGTTTTGGTGATGATCCATGTGTTTGATTGTTGGTTTGTTGTCAGTCTTTTTTCTTGTTTGGACTGCGTTTCTTGGCAAAAGTTTGCTCCCTACGATTGCTGCTCTGGATACATAAAACTCTCAGCATTCCTGAGTTCCATTTTCATAAGCTGATAAACATAGGCAGGCATTATTTCTACTTTGTTTTCACAGGAAAATATGGCGACTGACTCGTCACTGTTTCGATTACATCATAACGTTGTATAACAGGATACCATCATGGGGATCATAGTTCCAGCCCTGTGAAACTTCTATGATCTTGTGCTTCGACGCTTCGGTAACGCCGGCAGAAAAACAAGACGCTGGAACTGGCAAAAATTAGAGAGAGAAAAAAAACTTTTTTTTTAATATCTCCGGGCCGTAACACGCATAAGTAACGCCAAACTATGTTCCAGGCCGAACAGTAAGTCTCTTATGACCTGCAAGCAGAAGCACCTTGAAGATAAAGAAAGCTTGACTCTTCTACACTGAGATGGCATGCAAAGAAAAATTCGCGACAGACATGTACTGTTTCGCTTACATTATAAGGTTGCATGCAGGTATACCCTTATACCATCATCGTAAACGTAGCTCCAGCCTTGAGAAATTTCTATGATCTCGGGCTAAGCGGCTGAAACCCCCGAAAATATAAGAGAAAAACATCGTTTTCAATGACATGTCACAGCCGTATCACAGATACGAGGTGCCAAAATATGTTTCAGGCCAAACGGTAAATCTTCTAAAACCTGCAAGCAGTAGCACCTTAAAAAACTTGACTCCTCTCTGCTGAGATGGTTTGCAACGCATCGCAATTTTCTCCTCTTCTAATTGTGAAAGCATAACGGTTGTACTAACGCAGGAACTACGGAAGGAAGGAACGTAATGAGGAACAAGCAATCCAGTATATAATAAAACACAGTTGTTCGTCGCTTCCTTGCTCTCTTGCTCCCTTGCTCTAATCTTGGTCCGTCTCTCCGTCACGCTGTTAGGAGTTTAATAGAATAATAGAAGAAAATCCATGTACTGAAAAACAAGTTGAGATACCATACAATTTCAGCGCTTGGAGTACCGGTGACAAACATAGCTCTGGATCTCCGGCCTCTGGATCCCGGCCTCTGGATCCTCGCTTTCATTGCAGAATAATATCGTAGTAGTTGAACCTTTACGCTAAGAAAACGCCTTTTATACTGAACCAGAAGGTCCGCGCTATCATAAAATGACAGCGAAGAATTTGTGGCGACCTTCTTCACTGATCATACATTCATTATTACAACTTCTAACCTAAGCGCCCTCAGAAGAGCGTTTACGGCTCCACCGCCGCTCAGTATCGAAACTTTCTTTTCTGAAATGGAGAAAATACATGCCTTATTGCAGCCCGATCAGCAACGCTCAAAGTAATAGCGCAGATTCGGTATTGTGGATGTCGTGGGGGAACGATGGATTTGCGCGATCAATCGCCCTACGCAAACGATGGATGTTGTAGGTGTTAGGCCGTAATTTCGGGTAAGTTGGACTATATTCGGGTTTAATGTCGGGTAGGTTAGGGCAGGCAAGGACTGTTTTTTTTATTTTTCATTTTAAAATTTGAACAATCCATCGTTTGCGCAGCGCGATCGATCGATGGCGCAAATCCATCGATCGCTCGCAACATGGATACGGTATGCTAGCATATGCAGGCGCAATGGTTTTTACTTATTGAAAGCTGTTTTATCGACCATTAAAGTAAATTTTGGAGAAATCTGAAGCAAAAGAAATCATCCGGGGGAAGAAACTACGAATCAAGATGCATGAGAGTACCAATGGAGCTTCAGATATCTTAAGTGGTGCGATTCCAACTTCGCCAAAGCAAGAAGTGCATTCAGACATAAGGTCGCCCGATACTTTGCCATAGATTCGATGTATCGAGAAGGTAATACTCGTACAAATCAGACTAAGCCTGCGATGTCTTCATTGTTTGAATTTCAACTGTCCCTTAGCAAGACACGTNGGGATTCCAACTTCGCCAATGCAAGAAGTGCATTCAGACATAAGGTCGCCCGATACTTTGCCATAGATTCGATGTATCGAGAAGGTAATACTCGTACAAATCAGACTAAGCCTGCGATGTCTTCATTGTTTGAATTTCAACTGTTTCTTAGCAAGACACGTTTGCCATCTCCTACAACCCGGCCTATTTTCTACCTAACAGCTTTCAATGGAACTGCCTAAAAAATTGGATGTATATTATGAGGCGTAGTTAAGTGATATCACCCGTAGCACCTTTGAACAATGAACATGTTCAGACACGGTCATGCAGGTGAGCTCAGTCATGTCCCTCACCTGGAGCACCCAAAGGAGGCAACCGCATCCAATATACCGTCTTCGACATCCGAATTTTCGCCTATCTAATTGCTTAAAGCATGACAGAAAGTGGATAAACCGACAAACAGATAAATACACATCGGTCTTCATAATATTACAGATTTGCATCGCAGCCAAATTTCGACACTTGAGGTCAACATTCAGTTAGTTTTCACGATACGGTGAGCCCTGGGCATTTCCAGTGATTTATTTTGACTGAACTATATCTTCTTAGTGCAGCTTAACGCTTGATCAATTCCAAGCTGATATTCACGCCTTATCTTGCAGGGGATTATTTTGCTATCTCAAAACTCATGGCTGTACGGCTTGCGTTTCACTAATGGAATATCAGGCCTGCAGAAATGAGACCTTTAATACAGCAAAACCTATAATGGGAACCGGAACAATAAAAAGCTCAATCACAAAATTTTTGCCATCATTTTTGACGGCTGGGCCTTCTAGTTATATTATAGATATTGCATCCATCGTTCTCGTCGACGGCATTTCGCTCGAAATTTTTTTCGAAAGAACGCTAAGCAACAATTCAAAATGTCTAAAACTCGAGTTTTCTTTTAATCTAAGAGGACATAGATTTTTAAATTGCAGCATGTGTTTTTGTCACCCACGAATGAAGTGGGAGAAGTGATGATGTGTTTTCATTGAAGATTTAAGTATATATATATATATATGTATATATATATAGAGAGAGAGAGAGAGAGAAAAATATATAAAACCAGGGTTAAAGCGAAGGCGATCGATCTAAAAGACATGTCTATTTAAAATATGGACGTTTCGACCATATAGGCAATTATCAACAATCTGAAATATAAGAAATTTCGGCCATCAGTTGGAGAAACTGAAAAAAGATTTAGTAGTTTTAATTAATAAATTTTTTACGTGTTTAAACCTACAAATTGTTTTAGTGAGTAACTATAGGATAGGTTCTCTGTTTTCATTTAAGGATAAGTTGCCTGCCTGTATGCTCTCCTCTATTGTTTATAAGTACTGTTGCCCATCGTGTGGGTCGGTGTACGTGGGGTCATCCTTGAGGCTTAGAGTGTTTGAGCATATGGGTAGGAGCTTTAGAACCGGTAATCCGCTTGCAAGGCCATCACATTCATCAAAACGCAGTCATTCTGAACAGTGCGACACTCCAATCCTCCAGCAAAACTTTTCAATCATAGGCTCTGCTAATTCACTTACCGATCTTAGAATCCTTGAATCATTATATATTAGCAAACAAAACCTGACTTAAATGAAATGCAATCGTCATATTCGCTGAAAATAGCCCCGCAATAGTGTAACATAGCTTGCAAACAATTATTATTATTTTTTTTTTATTTTCTGAATTTCACCATTGGTTACAATAGTATTATTATGAAATTTCTTATATTTCAGATTGTTGATAATGGCCTATATAGTCGAAGCGTCCATATTTTAAATAGACATGTCTTTTAGATCGATCGTCTTCGCTTTAACCCTGGTTTTAAAATTGTGTCGTATTTGACAACCGAACTTGATAAAGAGAGAAATATATATGTATTTGTATGCCTGTCCACCCAAAAAAGTGGTCGAACGAGCTGAGCAATCTTCATTATTTTTTGTAGGGCGTTTGGTGAGTTACCCTACATGTGATCTATGTGAAAAAACTGGTCCTAGCTGGCCATAAAAAATGACGGCTATGAAATTTGCTCTCCACCCAAAACCAGGTGGAAGAAGTTGAGCTATATTAATGATTTTTTGCAGAGAGGCTGGTGGGCGGTCCTCGATGTGACAACGCCAAAGAACTAGGATTAGCTGGCCATCAAAAATGATTGCGGTGAAATATGCTCCCGCCGCGGGTGATGTTATTACGCCACGAGCCGTTCTAGTTATAGTTTGAAGTATCCAACTACCGTATATATCATAAAGTTTTCCTCATACACCCGTTGTCCATAGTTTCCTTCATTCATAATTTTTCGAAAGGAATGGTACTAGCCCCTCAAATTTACTTGCGGCCCTTATGCAGTGATGAGCCTACCTCCAAAGACGATGGATGCAACAGGTCAGGGAGGCCGAGTTTTACATTATACAGTCTTCCTGAACATCTTACTACTATGTTCAAACATCAGAACTCAGCCCAATCATCTTAAATAAAACAGCAATGCCATGTATTCAACTAAAGCTACTAAATTCTGGCAACTCTCCGCACGTACATAAATATGTGCTGTAAAGTACATAAGTAGGTAAAAACTAAATACCTATACTGTATATTGGCGGAAAATATTGTAAATATATTACTCTGGTGCTACAAAATATTTACAGCCACCAGCAAGACCATATCAAATGAACAGTTTAATATGTGACAAATTATTAACTAATGTTACTACATGTATTACTCTGCATACCTGTATCATTCCCATCAAGTTCTTTTTTTACATTATACTAATGATCGAAAATATTTACAGCTCCTATCGCAAACATTTCATCTAGACGGGTTCACATACTTTAACTATTTAACCAATGTCAGAACACCTATCAATTCATAGCTTTTATTTATGTATATTTTTATTTCTCTAAAGTTGTAAAATTGTGCTGCTCTGTTGGGGAACATCCTTACCGGTGAAAAGCAAGCTTGGCTCAGCGCTCGGGTGGTGCCAGGAGGAGTCGAGCTGGTGTGGCCGGATGACTCCCTCGTCACCGACGCAGTGTTCACAGATGAAGACATCATCAACGTAGGCGACGGCCCCGCTACCCGCCTCAACCAGCACGGCAAGATCAAACACGCGCGAGAAAAGTCCTGGCTCCTGAATGGATTGTCCGTGCTGTGCATGAAGACATTGGCTTGAACGCTGAAAGAAATTTAGACTGCAAAACACTGGGATAGTGCTCTAAAGCTTACTTTACTGCACCAATAAATTCTTAAATAATGCGCTTTACTTTATTTTATTTCGGCAAGTATGAAGTACCTATATAATGTGAGACTTGCCTGACTTCATCAGATGTATTCACGTTAGTCGCCTTGGCAGCACAAGGCTATTCTATGCACTCATTTTGAGCAAATCTTTTCCTAGGAACAGAACAATTTGCCTGTGCGTATGAGTGGGACAATCACGATATCAATGAACTTCCTCAATTTCCATGATTACTTCTCCCCTCATCTACTGTATGCGAGGTATCAGCCATTTAGCACAGCCTGTATAAATATAGTCTATCGCACCTCGTCTCACCTTTAATGCTCATTATCTAACCGAATGCATTTCGTCCATTGAAGCGAGATTCCTGAAATCTACCGGGTTAAAATAAAATCCGTAGCTGAAACTTGATGTATATATATTGCAGATTTCGAAGAGAAGCAGTTGGAGAGATTTTGTTATCACCGACGCACGTTTCGCTGTTCATCGACTCATCAGGTAGGAGGCTTAAAGTTGGTAATTGAATTTTTGAGAATTGCAAAAATTTTCAGAAAGGTTATCACTCTGAGCCTCCCGTCTGATGAGCATCGAGACGCGGGTCGTGGGTAATAAAATTTCTTCAACTGCTTCTCTACGCAATCTACAATACATGTATGCCATTTAAAAAAATAATACAATAAGCTGCATCGGATTCAAGAATTTCAAGTTCTTTAAATTCCTATCAGAGTAATAGAAGTGATTGAAGTTTAAGTTTAATTCGACTAGTAATAATAATTATACCTTTAGCATGTGCACCAGGCGACTAATGTATGCAAACTTTGATTATTTTTTAGGTCAATCCTCCAAAACCGGAAAAAAAAACTCATCAAGAAAACCCCTTGCACTTGGCTCGTCAGAGCGAACGTACATATATACTGATTTTTGTAATGGAGCATGGGGCAGTGTAACGATGGCAACGTTGGACGGTTATGAGTGTACCCAGAGAAAAATCTCCGTATCTGTAGGTTTCTACTTAACTTCTACATAAAAAGATAAATCTAATGCTTCTTTAAAATTAAATATAATTTTACCGTTTTAGAGATATTTCTGTGTACACGGAAGAGCTACCACAGTTTCTACTACTTTTAAATCCTTTATCGCATTTATTAAACCTTTTTTTAAAGAAAGCTGCCGTTGTTGCTACCATTAGCGCATTATCTTACAAAATAAGCTATTATTTTTCGAAATGAGAGCAAAATCATTTGCATCCAGAACAGTGGATATATGCCTTAATGGGTTCGTTGTTTTGACCTTCTGACGCAGCAGTGATTTTTTTTTTTATGATGCAGCAGCGCTTTTTTTTACAAACAGGATCGGCTTCCAACAGAAGTGATTTCTTGAAACTTATTGATATAGACAGGATGTGAGTTTTGTATGCGAATCTAAGTAGATTTGCGCCGTAATCCGTCGTTAAACTAAAGCGGAAAATAATTTCTGCAGTGAAACTCCCGTTTTTTGCCTCTTCATGGTTTTGTTCTTAGGAATATCTTCCATCTGTCTTCTACACAATTTGTGCATTTTTCGGTTAAATAAAAACTGTTCGCAGCTGTGGCCGGCAGCTTTCAAAACAAGACAGAATAGGATCTTTTCCTGCAGTATCGCTCTGGGGCGTGTTGCAATCAGGCCTTGGGTGTCATCTGTGCTACACCGGCCTCCAATGCGACACAGGTTGGGTAACACCGGGTGACACCGACAATCACCCTCCAAATTGTAGAATTATGAGCTGGGTAACACTGCTTTTGTTTACAAAAATATTGACTTTGATCCTTAACAATTGGTATTAAAAATATATGACTGCTATATATTGTTAGAATTCCTGCATTTGAAGCATTTTTTAAAACTTTTTACCCTAAAATACAGCCCTAATTAGGCTCCGCCACAAATCATTAAGTAAAAATTTTCTGCATATTCCGCAAGCACTTCATGGACTCGCTGAGATAGTCAGCCGCATTCACCGCTACTCGGGGTGACACCGGGTAACACTGTAAGGGTAACACCGACGTCTGATTGCAACACTCACTGTGGTGAAAGCGCAGTCACGAAATAAATGCGCGATAACGAACTAACGCGGATAAATATGTCGCAATCGTGAAGGAATACCTGTACTCGAAATACGTTCGTAAAAGTCGAGATCAGATCATACTGCTCTAGAAATAAAATTGTTTTTCAGGCATGGACTATCTTAAGTTAGCCCGAAGAACTTAACACTGATTTCGGAACAAATATATGTTGCTGATGTATGAAAACATTCTAAGTTTTTATTAAATAAAAAATCAATGCTAAATAATACATATCTTTATCGAAAACGTTTGAATACAGGGCGGAAGGACAAATTGTAATATTTGAGAGTAGTGAGCACTTAATTTTCGAAAAATTTGAGTTATGGAGGTCTACAAATTTACGGTCCTAAAACTAGAGAATCGTAAAAATTGCGACACACAAAAGTCGAGAGCTACATGCATACATAGGTATATGCTATAAGTTCAGAGCACCTAAGTCATCTTCAGTTTAGGTTAGAAAAAAAGACAAAACAAAGCTGCTCTTGCCGTTCAGCAGATGGAGTTTCTCATGTCTAATCCATTAACCGGTACAGAGACAATAACCAAGGGAGCATCCAGCAAATTGTGTACTATTAAAGTGGGCTACTTCGAACAGAATTTTTGTACCATCTGGAAAAAAGCAATGTAAATGCTACATCTGAATATGTATTTTAATTTATCTCCTACCATTATGTTTTTTTGCCAGCAAACTTTTACTTGCTTCTTTGATCGTGAATTAACAAAGACTTTAAAATCACATTGAAATTTTTCAGTTTTTCGAATCTGAAGATATATTGTATCGAACAATCTGCTACAGTTTCACTACATATTACATAATTTCTTTTTGCGTCCGTAAGCTTGTTTATGTGCGCGCATGTGCACTGGTAAATAAAAATACTTTGTAAATTAGTTGATAAGATTACAATGAAGTAAGTTAATTTTTTAATAGCTGCTTCATTTAGCAGAATCTTCAAAGTAGTCAGCTCGGGTGGCATTGTAGGTGTATCAAGTAAGTACTTTGTCGAATGCAATACAACAGCCAGTTATTGTCTGCGAAAACAATATCATAAAAATAAGCAGTCATACTAGACGCATTTACCAGCTTATTTGAAAATATTGCAGAAGTTGCATACATATTCCAACTTGCTTGTCTGCATCATATACGATGTAATTAACAGAACAAAATCATGGAAAACAATATTATTGGATAGCAGCCAGCTGAAGTAATGTTAATTATATAGGATTTTTATAATGTTCTGCTACGCTGGCGCAGGTGTTGAAGAAAATTACCCTAGTAATCTCATTATGAGGAAAGTAAAATGAGTGCAATAATTAAAACGTTATTTAATTATAGAAAAACATGTTGACTGCTGCGCTCTGTTCTAAAGTACATTTTATTTTTATTTATTTGTTGATTGATTTAATTAGGAAATTATTCTGGCGCTAATGTTTCAGGCAGGCCAAAATGCTGGAAAAGACTTTTTAGCGATACTCTTTGAACGTTCCACTGCTCGTGCTTTTAGACGAAATTCTGGCTTAAAATATAAAGAAGGATTCATAGTACACACCCTTGCTGGCTCTCGATCTTTCATTCACACGGTGCAAAGTTAGAATTTTAGTACATACAGCTTCAAGGACTTCTTCTTTTAAGATTTCTATAAAACGTTGCATTTGAAATCACTGACAGACATGTTATGAAAGCAAGTGCGGGATCGTCAAAACTCGAAAAATAATTGCCTGACCAATTGCCTGTTTTTGTTGTCTTACGTTCAGCATACGACAGTCATTGTTCAAAATCGGAGAGGTTTTCCTAAATGTTTCTTCCCCTTGTGCTTACGCACATCCATTAAATGATAGCATTTTGACGCCATAAAGACAACAGTTTTTATACCTTTATATATCTATAAATTTCAGTTGATTTTTTAGCAGTTCTTATCCTATATTCATAGATTTTTAGAGCGCACATTGAGAAACATGCTGCTGCTGCTGTTTGTTTTGCTGGCTTAGCAAACCGCTAACTAATTGGCTGAAAGCGTGCTTCTCTTCTATGTGTAATGTGTATGTATACATATCGCCTGTTATACATACATACGCACACAAGGTGCTGCCGACAGCGATAGTGGGAAAGGGTTGTATTCATATGCTTTTAACTTCGCCGAGATGCACCTTTATCGTTTCAACTCTGGCGAATATCCCTTGCTTGAGGCCAAAATTGCTTCAATTTCCGCCCTGGACCGTTTTTATGCTCACGGTAATTAAGACGGGCGGTAGCAAAATGAAAAGAGACTGGGCAACGAATTTATAGTACCAAAAAATGGGAAATGCTCGCATAGCGCTAAACTGGTACTTAATTAACACGGAGAAACTAAATATAAAATGCGAGCTACAGGGTATATCGACTATTATTTAAATTTCCAAACTTTCTTTCCTGCTATGGAGTTTCTATCACTTTACCTGTGACGATAAATAGAACGTAAATGGATGCTTACGATATAAAGCTATACTCTTTAGTTTACCGTCTTGATATGCGGAAACATTTCAGTTAATAGGTAACAATTATTATATAAGCTTTAATTTTCAGCTGCTTTTGCTCACTAAAAAAAATTACGAGCTGATGATGTCCATAGTAGAAATCAATATATAATATTGGCTCTTTGTTCAAACATCTTTAATTAGATACATGAGATACGTCACAGTAAGCTTCAGAACTAAACAGCACATGTGAAGTTTTTTTATTGTCTGAAGGACGTAATTATTTATGATTGAAAAGCAAACAATAATGTCGCAAAACGGGAAAATGTATTCGAAACTCCAGTGTTTCACATCGTTCATTGAAAAATTATCTTTGATTGCTTTAACAAATTGTAAATACTGGAAGAGCATTGGGAAAGAGGTGCAGTTGTGTATGGCGGTAGAATTGGGGTTCTCCACCATTAATATATTTGATCATGGAATGTCGAGGCTTTGCAGTTGCCGTTGTGCTGAAATAGAAGATTTATCCGGCTAAAAACTGCTGGTAGTTAAACTCCATGTAGAAAAATTCCATAGAAATTTATTTGTCAAACAGAGCATCGATACAGGGATCTTGCAAAATAAAAAATAATAAAAGGCCAAAAGTTGACAAAAAGCCCCATAAGCCCAATCGCTTCTTGGGCCGCTTAAAAAAGAAAAGCACGTATAGCAATGAGAAAAATAATGTTACACGATTAAGGTGTACCTCAAAAGTACCTATATAACGAATGTATAATTTCACCAACAATTCACTCTAAAATAAGTCAGTTGCATCAACTACTTGCTTAAATCTCTTCTTTATGCTACACGCTGAAATAGGCAGTAGGCGGCTCTCATACACCTCATTTATTACCTTCACCACTTATTGGTGGGGTCTGCTTATTCCATGAAATTTATAACTGCTATATGTAGTCATCCACTGTTTCATTTTCTTCCGGTGCTATTTCTTCGGGTGAGGTATACCCGGCTTACTAGTGCTCTTCATGAGTTTGCCTTCGAACCGTTACGATGCCGTACGGGCCAGGACTCTCATTCATTTTTTCCATCGTGTGTGGATGATTGGAATGATCATGATAGCTCTGTCTTTGCTGGTGCGGGTATTGACAGCTTTAAACGATCTGTACACAGAGCTATTCTGTGATCTCGGATCTTCTCCTTTTTTTTTCTTTCTTTTGTTTTTTCTTCATTCGCTGAGCTGGTTGCGTGGGGATTTTTTCAACCTCATGGAGGTTCTCCGTTCCCACGTCGCCAGTCTGCTGTGGCATAATAATAATGGTAATATACAAACAGCAAATCTTCTACCAGTGAATAGTGACTGATATTTGAACTTAATTTCTATACCTTTTGGTTTCCCTATTTAATACCTAAATCGTAATGTACAGGCGGGCGAATGGGTGCACCATAAGCAAATTAATATAATAGATATTTTATCTAAATTTATACATACTTTAGTATGAATTACATATGCAGGTATGTATTAAATAAATACATATTTACAGTTGATATTGAATACCCGTGGCCTGAATCGTCACTTTAAATACTGCAGAAATTAGTATTTTAGGGAAAACCCCGTTGTCTTTCGTGCTTTTTTGCTTTTCAAAAGGCTTCTTAAATAAAAATTCAGCATGCTGCCTGAAAAACTGACTATACTGTATATATGGCGCAGTCACGTGGAATCTCTCGTAGTACCTTTGAGCATGTCCAAACACGGTCATGCAGGCGAGCTCAGGTCCCTCACCTGGAGTTCCCGAGTGGAGGTCCCGTATCCTAGCTACCCTCTTCAGCTCTCGAATTTCGTTCTATTTTATTCCCATAGATATATTTATAATGACTGTGCCGTATAGAGAATCCTTCATTAAATGGTACCGAAATACATTTACCAGAAAATTAATAGATTTACCTTGCCTTGAGCACTTGTATTTCTTTCGATCTTATTCCCATTGAGCTAATAGATTTGCCTAATTTCTTCCTACAGTAGAACCCGCTTAAGTCGACACCATGGGGGCGGAGGCCTGTCGAGTTAACCGATAGTTCGACTTAACCGATAAGTCGGCTATGTCGTACTAATAACCTGTTAAGTCGTATACAAGTCCGACTTAAAGCTATGTACTACTTGATTGTATCCCATTTTAAGTATTAGTACAGTACTGTATTACATATTTCTATGCATACGTATGCACATACTACGTATTAAGCACCAGAATTCAACAGTTCAAATATATACATACGTATATAGCTATATGTATGTGTAATAGCTACATAAGGAGATCATGCAACATGTAAACTTACCGTACACATAAATTATTTATAGCCTAATTATTTATACCTCTAACGAACACAGCCAGGCAAAGACTGAATACATAGCAGTGGCCGCGTGGAGATCAATGCTATAGGGCGGTGGAATACATACTGTACGTACGCGCATACTGTATCATGAATAAATTTATCATTAATCATTATGTACTACATTTCGTTTAAATATCTTCATTATGGAAACTAACAGATTTATAATGAATATATTATCAGTAGATAATGTGAATTTTCCTCGCAATATGTATTTCATCACCCCGACAATTATTGCGTCATCCAAGCTGGGGAATCAGCTACGTATAGCTACTCATTAGCGCGCGCGTCCTCGCATAACTCGACGACATAAGTGAATGGTAAATCAACACTTTTCATCGGATAACTCGACACTTTGTCGATTTATCCGAAATTCGGTTAAGTCGACATTTACAAACTTTTCGGTTAGTGTACGACTTAACCGGGTTTCCGACTAAAGAGGTGACGAATAAAGCGGGTTCTACTGTATCTCATTCCTATAGAGCGTAGCAGGAATAAATATAAACACATTCATAAATAAATAAAAACACGGCGTGAATTCTTATATATATTGCTGATACTAGGTACGTATCTGCCGTCACCGTAGTCATGATAGGCAGGGCTCAGGTAGATGAAATGTACTGCCTGGTAGAGTTTTCTTCCATGAGAGATATAGATACATTCAATGCAACATATGTATCTGCAATAATTATTATGATTATAATGCAGTACGCTATTCAAAAAAAAAAACTCTTAACATTTTGAAAATACCTACCTAGAGGATTTTCCAATCCCACTTTCCTGATATACACATACAGGAATATAGTTATTATAAGAAACTTCACCGCATCAAAACTTGCAGTAAACCGTTGTAGAGCTCATTATAACAAGACTTGTATTTTTTCTCTGACACTTCTCAGCCACTCTATATTGTTCAAGTTCATTGCGTGTGAGGGATCTTAAAAATGTTGTTATTATATACATGTAGTTCTTTTATGCCTGACGTCCAAAGTACAAGTATTTTAACATCGAAATGAATATCGATGCGTTTTTAAGACTTGTAATTATCATAAGCATCCTTGTTAATGTCTGGGTATTAATTGCACTCTCAACGACGAGCACTATAATTACCTGACATCGCTTAATGACTGCGCAAAGGCTTTTGAACGGTCCATAAACTATAAAAAAAATTATATTTCCAAGCACATCTGGAGAACTGATAGCGACATGTCACGAAAGCGCTACACTGTCAGTGATGAGTCCTAGAACTACTCGTATTTTCACTAATAGGGCAATTACTAGGAAATCTAAAGTTCAATAAAAAAAGAGAGAACCACAGTTAAAAGTTTCATTTTCTTAACTTCAAAATCCGATCTCAGAATTTTTGAAAGTTTTTTTATTTTCACAGAAAGACCGTCACTAAACAATGATCAAGCAGCAGTGCCTTTGCCCATAGCTTCTCATAATTAATTTCAGTGAATAGTTCAATAATCATAGGTTAATTAGTTTTTTTTTTTAATCCATCACCTTTTTTTATCCCCTTCGACAATTCTTAATTGTGTGTCAATTTGTTAGTAGGATTATATTGATGTGTTATATCTGCATTTCTAAAAAATTATTTTGATTTACTTTACAGCACTGAAGATGGAATTTTTATGATTCCGAAACGTTTGCTTTTTAAGAAAATGAAACTTTTAACTGTGGTTCTCTCTTTTTTATTTTACTCGTACTTTGCATTGCATGCTGATTGCACAAACTGATGGAGCCGAACAAATCGAACTCTGACTCGTCACTGGACTGACCACAATCCCGTTATTCTTCAGTCCATATGTGAAGTATTCAAAAGCAAATTTCTTTCGGGTCATTTGCTTTTTTGTATATACGAAGGGTCTCGTGGAAGGTACTCTACTACACAAACCAATTACAGTAAGTCTTCGGGAATGGTGCGTCATGCAACGTAGAGACTGAGGTTATCATTAGCATTTTGCGACGCTAGCAAAATCTATTCTTCTGAGATTGCTTACCAATCCATCTGCCTTCTCTTCTGGTTGTTTTCCTATGCCTGTCAGGTGGTTTCTTGGTTTCACATGAGCCAAGTTTCTTAAATTACTCTAAAATACCGTGTATAACAATCGTGCAATGTCACCATTTGAACGTTTATTTTCATGTCTGAATTTTCTAAGTTCCAACGATATCAGTAAATTTCCCGCCAATTTTATAGTGCAAAAGCCGGTGAAGAACTGATTAAATTTCAGCAGTGAACCCAATTTACAGTTTTTACCCCCAAAACCAATTTTTAAATTAAAGGACTTCATTAGACGTTATCTTCCTTCTGATCCCCCACTTTTGTTACATTATCTATCGATCATGTCATAATTTATTGGTTAGACATTAATTAGATCAATGACCTTTCATTTTGCATGGTATCTAGTACATATATCCAAGTGTAAGCTTTTCCGGTGCTCTATAAAAAAAGTTGTGCATATTTTTCTAACTTCATAAGTATCATTCTGGTCCTGAGGCTCTATATTGTATTCGCTTAGTCATATTCATTAGGGCCGTAAATACTTAACTCTGATGACTGACAGCCGTCGACAATGTTAGCTTCGCCTAGCTCGTCTCAGTGGATATCTGTAATGAGAATTTTCTGCTTAAGTGTCACTTATGACAGGCGCCAGACAAGGTAGTTTTAATTAGAAGTATCAGATATTGGAGAACGTCTGTTCTTATTGCGCTAACAGACGCAAGTAAAAGCTTAGCCATTTTTTTTACCAATAAATCAGAACTTACTTGATCTGCGAGCAGGATTGAAGTGATAAATATAAGTCATTACTCTGACTCAGCTCTCAAGCAGTCATTATCTGAAGAGCGGCAGGTAAAAGAACTGCCTATCATCTAGACCGAGTGTCTATTTTGTAACATTCGAAAATGCGAATATTTTTTTATATGCGCGAATGCGACAAGAGATTGTTTACTCAAATTTTTCTTTCTCAAGTAATATGGTATTTTATTTGGATTTTAGAGTCTGGAGTCTGGACTCTGGAGATGACTATTCGCAATTAGAATTTATTGTAAGAATTTAGCCATAGAAAATTGAATAGCTTATTAAAATCCGTCAAATTTTCTTTGTTTCCACGAGGCGGTACAAGGACTCACTCTTACATGCATCTGATCAACCTCTTTCCCCAACCCCTGCCCTTTGAATGAGGATTATTTACTAGTAGATTGATTAGATTCACTAGACTGCCAGCAAGCCATTATTGATGTTGCTAGTACAAGTATAAACTCCAAGTATTTAATACTTGAATTCTACTATTGGCTCCCCCAGGAGGGCATAGGATGGGTTATGGATGGGTCTAGGTTCGCCCATCTTATGTATGTTATGGGGCGTGGCGACCCCAGGGGGTTCGTGCAGGTTACCTTATCCAGTAGCAAGGCCTTCGGGACGTCTGTCTTTCGTGCCCACTTTGCTTCCTTCCCGATTTCATACTCCTACTTGCTCATACTTTATTCTGTTCTCCTTTTTCTTTTCCGACTTGCTGTTTCCATGCGGGGTGATCCTGTGTGGGAAGACCTTCGTGCATAGATTCCCCGTTGCTATCGGCATACTATATGTCCCTTGCTCTTTCCTCTGTGATATTGTTCTGCTCGGAAACGGAGGCTTAAACTTCCCGACTATAATTAATTAATTCTACTATTGGCAGTTTGAACTTCATAAATAACCAATTTTCTGCTCTTTCACCTGTCAGGTTACTTCGTGTTTCATCGTATACTAGGCCGGCACCACTAAAAAGACGCTCACTCGCAACACTAGTTGGCGGACAAGCAAGATGAGACTACGCTAACTGAGAAAGATTAGGATAAATATTCGCGGTCTTCCACCATTTCAGAGGATCTACGTCGGTGGATACACTTAGATATGCGCAAAATATTCGCATGTCTACATGCGAATGTGGATATTGGAAAACATGTGAATGCGAACTCTGATATTAGAAAACATGCCAATCTTCCATCCACCTCTACTCTAGAACAGGAAAAAGAACAAGGGGCTCAAACTATTTTTGCTTATTGGACCATTGGTTCGACAGTTGATGATGATGAGAAATATAGCGTGATACTTAGTCCTCAGTATCAGAGAGTTTTTCTTAAAAAAAAAACAGTAAATACGAAGTACTATTATTCGAAGTAAGTGGTAACTGATGAAAAACTTTAAATTCACGAACTCAGCGTCGAGTTGGTCATCGGTGAACTTCGCGACTACAATGCACCAGGATTAGATGATACTCCAATAATTTTTTTTTTAATCTACAACCCAAGCATCTCTTATCCGCTTTACCTTATGGGACGTAAGTTTTTGCCCCACAAGATATTATCCAACACCTGCAAACATGCAATTCTTGCTCCAATCCGCAAATCTACAACAGAAATAAATCCACGAATTATGCACTTTCTTGTTGCTAGTTAGCCGTGTTGTGGAAACGTTTCAAAGGGAACTAACACACAATCAAAAGAGCAATATCAATACAACTAGATTTTGTCATAAACTTTCCTCCACTCCATACCGTTGGAATATTATTATTTCACTACACCTAGATTCACTATGTGGACATGTCATACTTGTATTTTGCTGGATATTTCATAAGGTAAACCAGAGATTTCTAGCGCTATAATATTTCCACATAGTATTGCGAGTAGAATATCAACAACGAAGTATCTTCAAGACAGCTGGTACTCGCCGGAGTACCAAAAGGTACTGTACTTGGACCTATACTATACCTCATCATGATCACTGCAAGATCAACGGCACAAGGTACGGATATTACTATGTAGTCCCCTTCTTTATTTGCTGACGAAATACAACAACCAGCTGTTGTGTGATCAGTGCTGGAAAACGTGTGTTTTGTTCAACTATATTTGGCAAGTATGTTCCAATAACATGACTTTTAATGGAACAAAGTTCGAGATATTTTGAAAAGAAAAACACCCCGCGTACATTGAGATGACAACATATTCAACTATAGGAAGAACCTGAAATTGGGGGAAAAAGATAGAGTTAAGATATTTGGGGGAGAGAATTCAAGATGAAGCTGCCCTTAAAGAGCATGCAGCGAGAATTATTGCTGTGTGAAAAATAATGAAGAGGATGGGTTCTACGAACTTTCTAACTTTATTAGCGCGCAAAGCAGAAATGATGCTCACATTATGGAAGCAATTGATACTGTCTAGGATAGAATCTTTGTAAAGATCATTCACTGCTAAAATTCAAGGCATGTATAAGAGCTCAACTGTCACAAACGACTTGTCTGTCTCCATTTGTATTCAATGCAAAGATGATTTGCTCGCTTCACTGTCATGTATATTTTTAGAAGATTCTTCAGCGTATCACGGTTATGTGGAAGGACTTCACAATATTCATACCAATATTTGTTATTACCGTAATGACTTTGGATTATATTCATATTTCGCCCTCGAATAAAATGGTTGTAGCATATTTTACCTATAGAAGGCATTGCCCACCTTTACACGGCACGTGCCTAATTTATCTTAATACGCACAAATATACTTTTGTATATAAAAGAGAACCTGTACGAAAATATATATCATTTTTCCATACCGGGCCAATTTTCAGAAACTCAAGAGCATACAAGTAAGAAATTAGAGAGTATTATAATTATTATTGATTATAATTACTTGTGGATGCCTGGCTGTAAAAATTACATCTACAGCTATACATAATTGATGTCTGTAATTATGATCTTGCTTTAGAAGCGGCAGGCAACTGCCTCCTATTTAAATATCATCCAATTACGATGCTCGACCTCAGTTCGGCTGAGCATTACATCCAATGTCTACTATATGTTGGTAGCACTTACAGAGCAAAATAAACATTGATAATGAATATCATGCACAAGTAAAGAAGTAAAAAAACTTGCTTTTTTAAATCAGTAAATAATAAAAAATAATAGGTATGATCAACAGTAATATCATTACACGAATATAAATATAATAGTAAATTTGAATTTGTCAACGACCATCAATTATAAATATCCAGTAACTCAGCCGTAGCCAAGATATAGTTAGACCGGCTATAAATACGCTCTAAGCGAGGGCTTAAAGGGTGACAGAAAACGAACAGATGTATAAATAAACAAACATACGTAAACAAATGTGCACACACGTAGTCACCACTGAACGGTCTTAATTGTAGCTATAGATTCTTATAGGGTTTTTGTGAGGGGTTTATTACAGTCTACGGAATATGCACACACATAGTCACCACTGAACGGTCTTAATTGTAGCTATTGATTCTTATAGGGTTTTTGTGAGGGGTTTATTACAGTCTACGGAATATGC
>LQNS02278170.1:10071781-10085216 GCA_001587735.2 Parhyale hawaiensis | reverse complement strand
TAATATAATGTATAAAGTTTAATGTAAATAAAGGCCCTGATGATGACGACATGGAGCGTCGAAACGTTGGCAATATATTAAATCAAATTCATTCTCCTGAGTTTTCTAAATTATTCCGAACGTATGAAAAACTAAATAAGAAATTGATAAACCAAGAAAATGCCTTGTCATTCAACCAGACATGCATTAATGAAAAGCTGCTTCCTTCCTACACTGATATATTTATATATATATTTATTTATAAACACACGAAGGCTATTCTTAGTATTAGATTGTATAATTTCCTTACTTTTAGGTGAAATCACGATGACCGCCAATTTCTGTCAAAAGTTCCTCTCTATAGATCATCATAAATGAAAGTTTGTAGAAACTTCTCATGCCATGAAACAAAAATTGCTTTATCGAGTACTTAACTGAAAATTTGCAAATTCCAAGAATCCACTATATAATAAAACACAGTTGTTGGTCACTTGCTCCCTTGCTCCAATGTTGGTCCGTCTTTCCGTCACGCAGTTAAGAGTATAATAGGAGAAAATTCATGTACTGAAAAACAAGTTTAGATATCATACAATTTCAGCGCTTGGGGTACCGGTGACAAATATAGCTCTGGATTCCCAGCCTCTGGATCCCCGCTTTCATTGCTGAATGATATCGTAGTAGTTGAATCTTCACGCTGAGCAGACGCCTTTTTATATTGAATTTACATCGCAGCTACATTTCGATGCTGGAGGTTCAACAATCAGTTGGTATCCACAATACGGTGAGCCCTGGGCATTTTCAGTGAATTCTTTTGACTGAACTATTATTTTCTTAGTGCAGCTTAACGCTTGATCAATTCCAAGCTGATATTCACTCCTTATCTTGCAGGGGGATATTTTACTATCGCAAAACTCATTGTTGTACAGTTTGAGTTTCACTAATCAAGATCAGGCCTCCAGGTATGAGACCTATAATATAGCCAAACCTGTACTGGGAACTGGAACAATAAAAAACTCAATCACAAAATTCTTGCCTCAAGTTTATCTAGAAAATGCAGTCCTATGTAATTTACAGTGAAACAAGTACGTGATCCTTCTGTATTGATTGTGGTCCTACAGAATTTGCAAGCATCAGATGGCATTTATCTAGTCATTGTAGTTCAATAGAGTGCATTGTTGTCCAACAAAATCATTTTAGCCACATAGAGTTTGTAGCAATGTAAGTGTCATGTCGAGTTTATCTAGTCAGTGTAGCTGTCTAGAATTAGCGCCAACACAAAGCCCCTCAACAAATATCGCCAATATCATTTGGCAAGAACTTGAGATAAGGCAACCAATTACTGCTCCAGTAAGTGCTCTCTGCTGGTATTGTTCAGCTCGTTGCTGGAGATTGCGATGCAATTCAATTTTGAAGTTTGGCTCATCTCACCGCCTACAGAGAAAGCAAGAAATATTTGCTCGAAATTCCATCTGATATGATGTATGCCTTTCATGCAATCATAAAGAGAAATCTTATAAAATCTCTATATCTTATACCAGATATTTATTACAACGTATGTGAAGAGAGAAAAATAGTAATTTTCAGAACACTGAAGCCTATAGGCGCTTGAAAATTTTCTCTTAAAATGGCAAACTTTCATTTATCATTGCATCCTCGAAATGATGAATTTGGAATTTGGAAAAAAAAATTTGCTCTCCCTCTCTTGGGCCAAAGATTGCTGTTTACTGTCAGTTTTAGTTTATGCATCTTAGAATCAATTCATTGATCTCGCTAAAGGGATACAAAAAAGTGAGGGCTCTGTGATGCTGTGTTCTCTTTAGATCTCTGTATCTACAACCATCGCTCCGTTGACATATATTACCATACATATAACTGATTCAGAAGTATTGGGGTAATCCCGTAAGGGGCCGAAACAGCTTTGTGAGGTTACGAAGTCATGTTTTATGTCAAAATCATTCAACCATGAACTTGAACAAGTTGCACAAAATGAGTAAAAATTTCATTTGTCATCATCATATAAATTATGGATTTTGTAGGGAAAGCGAGAATATATTGAAGCTTTACAAGGGGTGCTCTTATATAGAAAAATTTAAGAACCACAGCTCGCTTGGGCTGAAAACTAAGGTCTTGCCGATTTTATACAATACATATTATAATGTATTGTATTTTCTAATTATGGGGTCTATTTGTTTGAAAAATTATATTTTGAAAACATTTGCAGTCTATATTCTTTTTACGAGCATTCTTAGTTAATTTTTTATTATTATCAGCCAGCTAAAATAGACTGTTGAGTAAAAAATTAGCATTTTCGACATAATATATGTATTTGCTTTCAACCAAGATTCTAAGGGTACAAAAGCTGTTTGCGACCTTTCCGCTGCGTATGGAGAGGGTGGCATAGTTGAAAGGTCTGCTCGTTATTCGTACGCAAGTTTAAAACTGAAAATTTTGACCTCGAAGACTCACCTAGCTTGTCCTGGTCATCCAGTTGAGATCGATGAGGGACGATTAAACCATCTTTTGCTTAAAAATCGTCGTCAAACAACAAGGAACATGGCAGAGGAAATGGAATGCTCCGACATTGCTGTACAGAAGCATCTTCACTCAATGGGAAAGGTTCAGAAGTATGGAACCCCGGTTTCGCTTGCTTTAATTGTCAGCAATAAAAATCAAAGAGCCATAATCTCCGTCAGTTTGCGTGTTCGTCACCGCTCAACTTATGGACACAAGCAATGATTTTTTTCAGAATCGTTACTATAGCCATCAATAAATGCTGTGAGCGGAGTTGTGTTTAATACTGGTGCAGAACTGAAGGCCCGGTTTTTACCAACGAGATATTGGAAATCTCGTTGAACGTCGGGAACAGTTCTATATACGTCAAGTGATCTACAGAGTTGAAATTATGAAATTTTAGTCTTGTGGCCAGTACCACTAGAAAAGATGATTAAAGAATAGCGTCAGCACTGTCGTTGAAGCTACAAGGAATATCAACATCCATGTTGATATTAGCGAGATATTCTTCTCTCTGCATTTTGATACTTTAAAATTTTACTCCAAATCCACGAGTTGAGCAGAAACGAATGAAATACAATTCGTGCAAGTTTCATGAATATCCGTCTATAACTTTTTGAGTTTGTTGGCGAGAAAAAGGAGAGAGACAAACAAATGGTTGAAAAAAAGCTGCTCAAAAGCTATTCATTTTCCTCCTAATATATCCAACAGTCCCTACCAAATTCGTGAAAGTCCGTCTATAACATTTTGAGTTACCGTGGTGACAAACAAACCATAATGTAGACAGGGGATAACCTCCTTGGCGGAGGTAACTATAATGCGAACCCCTCTGTATCAGAAGCAGACTTGCAAATTCCGTTTCCACATGCAAAAACTTGACAGGATCAGGAGAAGCAGTTCTGGTTCATAGCAAAGAAAGACTTTAGGAAACAGACAGGCACATGTCATTTATGCGCGCGTAACATCATTATGCAAATGTGGTCTTGTTCCCTGGCGTCTGTCGATCATTCGAGTCTTGTTAACAATGGTAAGTCAGAATTTCTGCTGTCCTGAATACAGAGAGATACTTACCCTAATATCCCTTGGGAGATTTTTTACATGACTAGGTCGCCAGAAAATCCTAGTGGAGCGCTCAAAGGCATTACTTTGATGTATGCAGAGCTGAAATTTTTTGTAAGAGCAAGTAGCTGGGAGCACTCAAGCGAAAAAGAGAGAGCGAGCAGAGATTTTATATTAAGACACTCGCTGAAATCTCCTGGTCCGTTCAGTGTGCTTAATTTAAAGAGAGAGTGAGCGGAGATTTTATGATAAGACACTTGCTGAAACCTCTTGGTTCGTTCGGTATGATTAATTACACAGCATGATTTACTGTAGAGTCATTATAACAATAGTCCGAAAAAGACACATAAACTACGATAAATATTTTCTTTTGCAGTGTGGTAGAGCGGTGGTTAAACCAAGAGAATACGACTACTACTGCTTTTCTGATGTATTATTAGCCTTATAGATTGTAGAATAAGTTGTCACACGCTAATATAATTGTAAATAAAGCCGTACATATTGAGTACAGATATTTGTTTTTAACGTCTTACATAGCCTTCTCCGCTCTAACACTGACCTTGAGTAACTCATATAAGTTTTCCCTTGGGTGAATCCCTCGGATTTAATTGTAAAAAGACAGTAGCTGTTACGGTAAATGACTAGCTTATAAGAGCGACCCAAGCACTACTCTCCAATACGCTCTGTTATAATTTATTCTAAATGAATATCTCGCACGAGGATTCAGAAGATTCAGAATCGGATCTTGCGAGATTTCACCGACCGAATATGATGGACTTAACTTCAATCCCCCTTGCCAGGCCGGTGATAATCTTTCCGGTGTTTGACAGATCAAAATGTGGATCCAATTTCAAGTGCAAATTGCCGGTGGGTGTTCATGAGACAGAATTATGCAGCAAGGGGAGCTAATCGCATCAGACATTACGGAGTTGGCTATATATAACAGAGAGCCGAGCCGGTGCTGCGTAGTATTCGCCGACTACCGACCGGAGGCGTATCGTGATCACAACTCCGGGGTTACCGTGCTTTACAGATGCGTCACCCGCTGCTACGGAACTCTTTCGTAATCACAACCTGATAAGCCGTAAATCGCCGTTGACACGATGCGGCGCTACCGTGCGACGCAACAGCGTTTTTTGCTTTTTTTACGTTTCGGGAATTTGGCTATTAACGATAAAACTCTAAATGTTTCTTCATCACTCTTGCTTTTGTGTAATACTCTGTCGTAAACGGAACAGCAATTATCTGATTCCTATTGTGGTAACATCAGATCATGCCCGATAAATGCCAATAGATTTCGGAATACATGGGTATAAATTTGACGTTCAACCTCCATAGTTTGTAGAGAACATACGAGAGTATTAGATTAGAAAGGCGGCAGTGTACACGAACCATTTGGTCCATTCTAAAAGAGACACCGGAACTTACGCCCGACTCTCTATGAGCTATTGCCTTTATGTTAGTAGGATATAGAGGATTGGAGAAAAGAGAAAAAGGGGAAGAACCTCTGCCAAAGAGACGATCATAAATGCACGCAAGCACGATCAACAGCCGCTGATATGCGGAGCTTAGATATGTCAAACTGTGTAGTTGGAGCGGGAGAGAGAAGAAGACGGATTAGGTGGCCTCGGAAGCTTTGGCCGTTAACAGTTTGCGACTCCTGGAGGAGGAGTTCTTAGCTGTGGCGGATGTCTCTTCTAATGTATGTCAAGATGATTTTTGAATACGTTGACTGACTCCGCACTAAAAACATCGGAAGGGAGTGTAATCCAAATGCTGATTATATAATACGGAAAGAACTGCTGACTTAAGGTCGTTCTTCGAGCTTTGTGCTCGAGTTTTTGACCGTTGTTTCGCAAGCGATCATTATTATTATTATTATTGTGGTCTCTTTCAAAGAGGCCTGTGGTAGGTACATCTTTGAAGCCCTTCAAAACTTGAATGTTCTATTAGTCGCCCCCTGAGTCATCTTTGCTCGAGAGAGATCAGACCTAGTTGTTTTAGATGACGTTCATACGGCTTGTTTCGCAGCTGAGGTATCAATTTCGCTGCTCTGCGTTGGACTCTTTCCATGTTATCGATATCTTTGCACAAATGTGGTGACCAGAATTGAACAGCAAATTCTAAGTGTGGCCGCACTAACGCCTTATACAAGGAAACGACGATGTCCTTGGAGTTGTATTGAAAATTTCTGGTGATGAACCGTAGTACTCTGCTTGCCATTTACACACTCTTGCCAGCTGCTTGACTGTGTTGTAGTTTGTTTGTAATAGTGATTCCCAAGTCTCGTTGTTAGGTGACAGCAGCCAATACTGTCCAGTTCATTTTCAGTGGGGGTGAAGGATTCATCATCCCTATGTGCATTACTGAACATTTGTCGCCATTAAGGCTCATCTGCCACGTTGTGCTCCATTCCATTAAGTGGTCAAGGTCTTGTTGGAGCTCGGCTTTTTTCACGGCAGGATGACAAAGTTTAGTATCATCCACAAATTTAATGATTTGCTACGGATGTTTAGATCGAGATCATTGATGTATATTGAGAACAGAAGTGGGCCAAGCACGCTACCTTGTGGAACCCCTGATGAAACCTGCGTCCAGGCGCTCGTCTGTCCTTCAAGCTTCACTCGCAGCTGCAGACCCGTATGCTAAGCCCTGATCCATCGTAAATAGTTTTCCTGAGTGCCATGGGCTTAGATTTTTTTCATTATCCAATTTTTTTCATTTTTTCATTGAATGACTTTGGTGAAATTGGTATCCCGAATATAATTTTATGTACCACGCAAATAAATTAGCCCAAAGATAGAAAATTTTCGTTGAGAGAAGAAGGCGTGGAAAATGAGCGTGTTCCACAACAAGAATCTCCCCGTGTGAAAGGCTTTTGCCGAAAATTGTCACTCGATTCACAGTAACTCGTGTGGGTGACGAAGTTACGTCTTCTAGAATTGACTCTTCCAGAGCTTTAGACAGGGGCTCTGGCTACGGCCCGTTGGATAGATTTCTTACCATCCAGACTTGAATAATTTCCCTCGTGCTAAATAAAATGGAGTTTCCAGCGTGCTCATCGCAATCGATGCTTCCTAAAACATGTAACGCAATCCAAAGTGACACAAAACCGTAGTACCTATTTGAAGTTTTGTAAAAGTCAAGCCTTGAGATTTCAATTTAATAACCCATCGAACTCGCCCTAAATGAAGTAAAAAACAAAAATGCAAATGACCAATTAAACACCGGAGACAATGTTATGATCAACATGAAAATTTCTCTAGCAGACTTAGAGGCCACGCAAAGCGTCAAAATCTTAATACTGTTTGTTGGGTACCCAAAAATTCTTTTAGGTTGTTCGAACGTAGTGCGCTTGTCAAAAAATTTACATTATCTTTTCGCGATTGAGAACAGCCTACAGTAACAACATCTCAAGTTACGGTTACCATTTTTCTTATTCCAGGAGTCCAACTGGGCTGTAATTGGCACATCATGCTTATGTTAAGTCCCAATAGTTGCTCTTAATTAATGAGTTTCCGTCTTCTCTAAGTATCACGTTTCGTGAAATTGCATCAACTGAAACTGAACCATATCCTTTTCCGTACCGCGAGCCTCACGCAGCAACTTAGATTTCAGTCATACCAGAGGCGAGTTCTAGTCGGCCAGACCGATCGAGCTGAGCTGATGCAATTAGCCGTAGTTCGGCGACCCTTTAATTTTGGGCTTCCGATTGTCCAATTTGAATCTATTTCATGGTCTTGACCCTTTTTCTCATAGCGCGGTCGACGTACAACCTTTCAAATAGTACTGTTTCTACGAGAAAGACAGATTTATTCTCGAGAGGAAGAGTTAATAGTATACTTAATAATCCCACAATTGCGGAATTGAGTTTTCGTCGATTTCGAGCGTATTCATCTGGAGTAGTCATTGATACAGGGGTCTCCATTAGTCTAAAATTCCGGCAATTGTGAAGTAAAACAAAAAATCAACTGACATTTTTGTAGTTGCGCTTTGTTTAACTTTTCATTCTGTGCCCTCAGCTAGAAATTGACCTCATACTTGTACTGCATATCGATTACAGCTAGTGAGACGCAAGTACTTCAAATGAAAGCAAATCAGCGGTGGCCCACTTTAGCTGGCTCCGATTGCTAAATTGAAGAGTTTCCAGTTAGTTCATGGCAGAGTTTCTTGTTCATCAGTTTTGTAGAGTTACATTACATCTGGATAACATCTGCGTAGCCTGGGTTGGTTTGCACCTGCGGGATAAGAACCCGAAACCAACGCAATTGCACCTCGCTATGCACACCTACGTCCCTAGTTTGCATCCCAAGAAACATAAACTGTATGTATCTAACTCGGAAAATGGTCAGACGATGAGCTTTCTCGGACATTTCTAGGAGCTAGTGGAACTATTAATCGGTGACATACAAAACTGTATATCAGAGCTACTATAGATAACTAGTTCGTCTCTTTTTCTTCAGTGTATGTGCATCCAATGGGCTTAAGCGATCAATTGTTGTCATCGTGAAGAATAAGTGCTGCCTTAACATTCCTCTTCCTATATATGGTTAACGCCGAAGTAATCCTTATGCATGATGCAATGCATACTGCCATTGATTGGATAAGTTTCAATCTTCAGCTAAACAAGTAAACATTTATAAACATCTTAACAACGGTTCTAGATAATTCTTTCTTATATTAGAAACTGCACGCTTCCTGCAATAGTTGGTAAATTGGCTGACCAAAGCTATAATTCGATACAGCAAGTAAATTCTGTAAATGTTTGGTAATCCTCAAAATACTATTGAATGTTAGTCCTCCAAATGCTATAGCTTGTTACTTTTCTAAATACAATAGATTGTCTCTCCTCTAAATGCGCCGATGCATTAGTCATAAAAATGTCATTTCTTTGATACGAATGTATTATTTCAACGCTTGCCTCTATAGAATCTAGCGGTAAACTCCCCCGATATGTTTCCAAAATTTGCATCTTAAAAGTCATTCAAAATATGAGGATATTCTTTAAGAAAAAATCAATTACTGCTTAATAGATGAAACTTTAGAAAAAGAAATCAGAAACTTCATTGCAGCCTGTTGGTTTTGCAATTAATTCCCTTTGACAGGAAATTCAATGAATCTCCATGCAAGTAAAACTTAGTTGCTGTCAAAGCAAAGAACAGTTGTAGAAGCTGGAAGTATTCCTTCAATTCTTTGTCCCCTTGGAAATACTCAGCAAAAGACTCTCTCAATGTAAAATGGTCAGCTCTTCAAAAACTCCGCACTACGACAAACTTTCTGCAGAAACTTTGCGTGACGCTGCTTGCAACTCAACGGATGTGCCTCTTTCACGCAGTCAATATGAATCTGAGACCGAGATTTTTTTAAGCTGGTCTCGCGCGTCTTGCAATTGTAGGCTCCAGGCTGCGGGCCTGCGGCCTAACTGGCGACAGCCGGTCAGTAGGTTCTTGGATGCTCACGTGGATGGTGTACTGCAGCGCTGTGTAGAGCATACCTCACGTGATTTGCGTCATGAACCAGTTTCGAATTTTTTGAAGAAGTGAATTGATGACTTGTTCAAATTCTTGAGTTCTTTTCTACCTCACAAATGTTTACTGAAAAATCGAACGTTGCCAAAATAATGGCAGGCGATTTGTAGCGGAGGAAATCATTTATAGGGTACGCGTAAAAAGAATTCTGTGTTGCAGTATTACATACCTGCATTTTTTTATTGACAAGTACGTTTTAAGAAGTCTGAAACTAGCCGTACCACATTTTTATCTAAGGGGTCGAAGTGCAACCATGGAACCCATCTAGAAATAAATTGAGCAGCTTTGGTTTTTTTTTTCTTAAAATTTCGAAGGAACTTCCCAAACGAAATCAACGAAAATGTTTTTCTCTGCTTGAAGAGCATCTTGAAGAACTATCACTTTTTTTTTGTACGGCTGCAGTCAGATTGCTTGATGGCACAAGTGAAATGTTATAAGTGACGTAAAAATGAGCCCTATAATACCGATTGAACACAAATACACCCGAAATAAATGTCTACCTCTATTTCTACATCATATTTGCTATAACTGCATATCTAAAGCATTTTACCAGTCACCATGCAACCATTATATTTTGATATCATAATAACCCCTACCATTTGCTCAAATACGGTTCGATTCCTTTCGTTCAAAAGCACCTCTCTTGCTCATTAGATATATAGAGTCCCGGTTGGATATAAAATCCTGTTTTTCTATCTCTTTCCAAATTTCTGGTTAAAAATGTCCTCCAGTCTTGCAGTCGAGGCTTTTTTTTAAATGATTTTATGTGTGTACCCCGAATTAGTTGAACATCTGTTGGTGAAACTCAATGTGTCCGAAAATAATCATTGTTCTTGCCCGTGCTGCCAGGGGAAATATACTCGATAACTCCAAAATTTCATACAGAATTTCATAGGTTAAAACTCAGTTCTTGCCGGTATGTTAACATTTTTGAAAGTTAAAACCGGCAAGAACTTAGTTTCCAGTAAGTGACTTTATCAACAAATTAGCAATCCTATGTGAAATAAGAATTTTATTATTGAATTAGTCTGAGTTTTAGTAAGGTTCCGTATAATAGCTAATTCATATCTTCTCCAGCTCTCTCAACCGTCACAACTCTATTGGCTTGGTGAAAGTCGTTTTTGTACTGCCATGCAAGCAACCTCCTCCTTATTTTTGCCTTCAACTCTTACTAACACATACATTTTCATTTTTGCCATGAAATAAACTTTTGTTGTGCCTGGCAAGTAGCGGTGTTCGTCATGCAGGTCGAAGGATATCTTGTGTCGCAGAGCATGTATGGCAATGCTTTAAGTGTTCCTCTAAGAGCAATGAAACACCCGCTCGACAATGAGAGTACATTATTAATTAGCTATTATAATAATAGTAACAACATCAGTGTGACTATGAATGATTACAGTGAAGTTTCAGAACCATTCGTAACCAACCATACCAAAATGAGTGATGCTGGTTACGCAGTTTCGGCTCTAGCTCTAACTATCATCACTGTTCTAGGAGTTGTAAACAACACTGCTGTTCTTCTAATCATCGCCACCAATAAACACGTAAGTACAAACATCACATTAACGTTTCAAAGCAAAACTACATGCAATTCTTACTTTCACCTTTAATTTTCACTTGTAGGTAAGGTAATTTGTCGCAGCTGAAGGGTTACCTAATGTTGCGAGAGACTGAGCCAATTTTTTCGGGTTCAGAAATTCGGGTTCACATCAGGGTCATATGAATACTTACCTACGGGGAGAAATAAATTATTTCAATTCAATATACAGTGGATTCCCTTTAATAAGACTAACGGGTAAAGCGATGAGCCCCGAAATGAAACACATTCTGTTGGGAGGAAAGCAAACGCTATTTGTGGTACACAAATTAGCTTCTCTTGATGTGGACGTCGTTCCCGTTTATACCGGCCAAATCATTATAATTAACCCTTTTATGTGAAGTAATTTACCTCTCGTAGGAATAACCCTATCTGAAGTGCAACATTATGTTACGATATGAACGAAAGAGTTAATTTGCCGATAATAATGGCATAAAGTGTTTAAAGGGGAGTGTATTTACCTCCGCCAAGGAGGTATGTTTTCGTCGGGTCTGTCTCTTTCTGTTTGTCAGTCTTTTTGTCTGTCACCAAGATAACTCAAAAAGTTATGGACGGATTTTGACGAAATTTACTGGGATTGTTAGGTATGTTAGGAGGAACAGATGATTAACGTTTGGTGAAGATCCTCCATCTGTTTGTTTGTTTGTATGTCTTATTTTTCTCAATGATATAACTCAAAAGTCTATGGACGGATTTTTATGAAATCTACATGAGTTGTTAGGTATATTATGAAAAGTATTTGACCAAATTTTTGTGATGATCTGTTGGTTTGTTCGTTGTTTGTTACTGGGTTTGATTTTTGTTTGTTAGAGCAATAACTTAAAAAGTTTTAAGTGAATCTTTATGAAATTTACAGGAATTGTTAGTAATGTTAGAAGGCAAAAATGGGTCAATTTTGGTGCAAATCGGCTGATTCGTTTCTATGTTCAACTAATGTTTGTCATAATGTTTGTCAGCAGCATAACATTCATACGGCTTGTTTCGCAGCTGAGGTATCAATTTTGTTGCTCTGCGTTGGACTCTTTCCATGTTATCGATATTTCGTTTGGGAATGAGTCGGTCGTGAATGTTAGTCAGATTGCATTTTCCCAGTTATTCTAAGAGACGGGTGCAATGAGGGAGCGGATGAAACTGTCACAACCAATTAGACGCATGAATCGATATCGAAGCTGCTTCTTTTCTTCGCTGCGAATTAGGAAGTTCTTGACGGAACATATATATAAAATTAAAGACCTCGATACCAGTAAACTGACCAGACCAGGTAGCATAGAGTGGCGAGAGGACTGCTCAGGATTAAATAAAACTTAACCTTGATCGCATTACGTTACATCGACGATTGGGAGTATTTGCGGGATAAATCTCAAGCCTTCGTCGGTTGGGCTCATATTCCTAATCAAGAATATTTACGTAGTAGGTTATTCTTGACGTGTGGGAAATCTTAACCACAGCTGTTGCTCAAACTTCGTGAAATTGGTGGGAATTATTGTACCGTGTTGTGTGTATGGGTGTAGCTCAAGCAGCTGCCGGTCGGGAGCGGGAGGCTGAATGTATTCAGTCCAAAAAATGCAGTGTTATGTTTGAAATTATATGTGAAAAGCAGTTTAAATTGAATTTGATGAGTAAATAGGGCTTCACTACAGAGAAGAACTTGAATCAGGTCACCATATACTTGACAAGAATATGCCTTTGATGCTGTGAAAAGCCCCTGCAGTCATTTTCTGTTCAATAAATTCAAATATATATACTGTATGCATTTAAGGGTTTGAAGTTTGCAATTGCCAAAGTTTTAGCGATACTAAATGAAATTCTCATAAGCTGTTCAGCTGCACCGTTCGTCGATGTGACGGCACTAATGACGTCACTTTTCATACTACGCTCTTTGCTTCCTGGACCAGGTAGTTTTCTTGCGAACAGAACTTGGAGCAGACTACTGCCCGTAGACCAAGAGACTTCAAGTGAATTGCTCGTAGACAACTGTCTCTATAGCAAGTTGTCCGACAATATCCGTATGCAACTATCCGGAGGCGACCCGTCACTCCAGTCAGGGATCAGCTGACAATTATTGTTTGAAGGCAGCTGTTTGGTCGGAGACCAGCAAGGGCTTCAATTCTGTTTGATATTATGATCCTTGATATTATGATCCTTGATATTATGATCCTTGATATTATGATCCTTGATATTATGATCCTTGATATGATCCTTGATATTATGATCCTTGATATTATGATATTATGATCCTTGATATTATGATCCTTGATATTATGATCCTTGATATTATGATCCTTGATATTATGATCCTTGATATTATGATCCTTGATCTCCAATTTCAGAAATCTAGCGTTGATTGTCTTTAATAATCGTTCAGTGGTCTGTAGAACGGTTTTACGAGGGTAATTTGCATATATTGGGAAAAGGCCACCGGAAGTAAGCGCTAAGGACATTGATTTTGGGTAATTGATTATGCATGCTCTAAGTCGCAGAGCTCATGATCGGAATCGATGTCGAAATTCTTGTCAAGAAGCAGGCCACATACTTATTGCCTGTAACTTTATTTTGTAAGCTGAAATTTAATCCTTGTTGGCATAAATACCAGTTATCCTCAAGATTTTGCCAATGCTAAGTCTCTACCGATATATTTACTTAACTAGAGCACTCTGAGAGCGCATACCTCCGCCAAGTGAGGCAACGGTAGCAAAAAATTCAAATTGGATCTGAAACCATAATTTTCTTTGTATAAACTCCAAAATCTAATCATTTGTGC
>LQNS02278170.1:9992478-10042229 GCA_001587735.2 Parhyale hawaiensis | reverse complement strand
TTGAAAACATCTCAGCTTAACAAAAGGATTGATAGTCTAGATGAGACGTAATTAAGTGACATCACCCGTAGCACCGTTGAAAATGAACATGTCCAAACACGGGCATGCAGGCAAGCGCCCAAGTGACTCCCCGTATCCAAGATACCCTCTCCGCAACAAAAAAGTTGGGTGCCTTGGAATTTTTTTCTTCAGTATTAGATAGGGGAAAAATAAGGCTTCGGACAGACGGACGGACTGACGGACTGACAGACAGCTCTCTTATTATAGTATAGAAGATTTACATCGCAGCCAAATTTCGACGCTGGAGGCTCAACAATCAGTTGGTATCCACAATACGGTGAGCCCTGGACATTTCCAGTGAATTCTTCTGACTGAACTATATTTTTCTTTGTGCAACTTAACGCTTAATCAATTCCAAGCTGATATTCTCTCCTTATCTTACAGGGGAATATTTTACTATCCCAAAAAACTCATAGTTGTACAGCTTGCGTTTCACTAATGGAAGATCAGGCCTGCAGGTATGAGACCTATAATATAGCCAAACCTGTACTAGGAACTGGAACAATAAAAAGCTGAATCACAAAATTCTTGCCTTCATTTTTGACGGCTGGGCCCTCTAGTTTATCAAGAAAATGCAGTCCTATGAAATTTGCTGTGAAACAAGTACGTGATCCAAATTCTGTAATGATTGTTTTCCTACAGAATTTGCAAGCACCAAATGGCATTTATCTAGTCATTGTAGTCCAATAGAGTGCATTGTTGTCCAACAAAATCATTTTAGCCACATAGAGTTTGTAGCAATGTAAGTTTCTTGTCGAGTTTATCTAGTCAGTGTAGCTGTCTAGACTTAGCGCCAACACAAGCCCCTCAACAAATGTCGCCAATATCATTTGGCAAGAACTTGAGATAAGGCAGCCAATTACTGCTCCAGTAAGTGCTCTCTGCTGGCATTGCTCAGCCCGTTGCTGGAGATTGCGATGCAATTGAATTTCGAAGTTTGGCTCATATCACCGCCTACAGAGAAAGCAAGAAATATTTGCTCGAAATTCCATCTGATATGAAGTATACCTTTCATGCAATCATAAAGAGAAATCTTATTAAATCTCTATTTCTTATACTAGATTTTTATTACAACGTATGTGAACAAGGAAAAGTAGTAATTTTCAGAACACTGAAGCCTATTGGCGTTTGAAAAATTTCTCTTAGAATGGCAAACTTTCATTTATCATTGCATCCTCGAAATGATGTAGGGGCCTATTTGGAATTTGTAAAAAAATTTGCTCTCCCTCTCTTGGGCCAAAGATTGCTGTTTAATGTCAGTTTTAGTTTATGCATCTTAGAATCAATTCATTGATCTCGCTAAAGGGATACAAAAAAGTGATCGCTCTGTGATGCTCTGTTCTCTTTAGATCCCTGCATGTATCTATAACCATAGCTCGGTTGACATGTCTTACCAGCCACATATGTAGCTGATTCAGTAGTATATGGGTAATTATATAGGTCGAAAAAATACCATTTTTATAAATCATGGGCTCCCAATATAATATGCTTGCACCTCGTAAGGGGCCGAAATAATTTTGTGGAGGTCCGAAATCATGTTTTATGTCTAGATAATTCAACCATTGACTTCAACAAGTTGCACAAAAATGAGTAAATATTTAATTTGTCATCATCGTATAAATTATGGATTTTATAGAGAATGCAAGAACATATTGAAGATTTACAAGGGGTGCCCGGTATATAGAAAAAATTAAGAACCACAACTCTCTTGTGCCGGAAATTAGGTTCTTGCCGATATTTTTTTAACATATTAGAATGTATTGTATTTTCCTATTATGGAGTTTAAAAAATTATATTTTGAAAACATTTGCTGTCTATTTTCTTTTTACGTGTATTCTTAGTTAATTTTTCAGTATTTTCAGCACGGTAAAATGGACTGTTGAGTAAAAAATTAGCATTTTCGACATAATATATTTGCTTCCAAGCAAGATTCTAAGGGCACAAAAGCTTTTTGCGATATTTATGCTGCGTGTGGAGAGGGCGCCATAGTTGAAAGGTCTGCTCGTTATTCGTTTGCCAAGTTTAAAACTGGAAATTTTGACCTCGAAAACCCACCTAGTCCTGGTCATCCAGTTGAGATCAATGAGGGACAATTATTAAACCACCTTTTGCACAAAAATCCTCATCAAACAACGAGGAACCTGGCAGAGAAAATGAAATTTTCCGATATTGCTGTACAGAAGTATCGTCACTCGATGGGAAAGGTTCAGAAGTATGGAAGCTGGGTTCCACTTGCTTTAATTGTCAGCAATAAAAAGGAAAGTACCATAATCTCCGTCAGCTTGCTTGTTCGTCACTGCTCAACTTATGGACACAAGCAATGATTTCTTTCAGAATCGTCACTAGAGACGTCAATAAATGCTGTGAGCGGAGTTGTGTTAATTTAATACTGAGGCAGAGCTGAAGGCCTGGTTGGATGAGTTTTTCGAGTCAAAACAGGGTAGTTTTTACCAACGAGGCATTGAAGATCTTCTTGAACGTCATGAAAAGTTATAACATCTGTATACTATCAATTAGCTGATTGTATTTTTTAATAAAACTCTCAAAAACATTTACTTAAGAAAAGGCAAGGACTTAGTTCCCAATTCAATATGTCATAATTCTACTTTTTTCTCTCTACATTTTTCCCTTCGTTAGAATAGCATCAGTACTTTCGTTGAAGCTACAAGGAATATCAACATCTATGTACGCCTCGAAAGTACTTTTAAATTACCAAGATATTCTTCTCCCTGCATTTTCGTACTGGAACATTTTACTCCAAATCCACGAGTTGAGCAGAAGCAAATAGAATAAAATTCGTGCAAGTTTCATGAATATCCGTCTATAACTTTTTGAGTTATGTTGGCTAGAAAAAGGAGATAGACAAACAAATGGTTGAAAAAAGCTGCTCCTAAAGCTCATAATTTTTTCCTCCTAATATACCTAACAATCCCTGCAAATATCGTAAAGGTCTTTGTACCGTGGTGACAAACAAACCCATAATGTAGACAGGTGATAACCTCCTTGGCGGAGGTAACTATAATGCGAACCCCTCTGTATCAGAAGCAGACTTGTAAATTCCGCTTCAACATGCAAAAACTTGACAGGATCAGGCGAAGCAGTTCTGTTCATAGCAAAGAAAGACTTTAGGAAACTGACAGGCACATATCATTTATGCGCGCGTAACATCATTATGCAAATGTGGTCTTGTTCCCTGGCGTCTGTCGATCATTCGAGTCTTGTTAACAATGGTAAATCAGAATTGCTGGTGTCCTGAATACAGAGAGATACTTACCCTAATATCCCTTGGGAGATTTTTTATATGACTAGGTCCCCAGAAAATCCTAGTGGAGCGCTCAAAGGCATTACTTTGATGTATGCAGAGCTGAAATTTTATGGAAGAGCAAGCAGCTGGGAGCACTCAAGCGAAAAAGAGAGAGCGAGCAGAGATTTTATAATAAGACACTCGCCAAAATCTCCTGGTCCGTTCAGTATGCTTAATTTAAAGAGAGAGTGAGGGGAGATTTTATGATAAGACACTTGCTGAAATCTCCTGGTCCGTTCGGTATGCTTAATTTCACAACATGATTTACTGTAGAGTCATTATATCAATAATCCGAAAAAGACACATAAACTACGATAAATATTTTCTTTTGCATTGTGGCAGAGCGGTGGTTAAACCAATACAATACGACTACTACTACTTTTCTGATGTATTATTAGCCTCATAGATTGTAGATTAACATGTCACACGCTGATAAAATTGCAAATAAAGCCATACATATTGAGTACAAATATTTGTTCTTAACGTCCTACATAGCCTTCTCCGCTCTAACACTGACCTTGAGTAACTCATATAAGTTTTCCCTTGTATAAATCTCTCGGATTTAATTGTAAAAAGACAGCAGCTGTTACGGTGAATGACTTTAGCTTATAAGAGCGGTCCAAGCACTACGCTCCATTATGCTCTTCTATAATTTATTCTAAATGAATATCTCGTAGGAGGATCTTTCGTAAGAAGATTCAGATCAGATCTTGCGAGATTTCACCGACCGAATATGATGGACTTAACTTCAGTCCCCCTTGCCAGGCCGGTGATAATCTTTCCGGTGTTTGACAGATCAAAATGTGAATCGAATTCCAAGTGCAAATTGCCGGTGGGTGTTCATGAGACAGAATTATGCAGCAAGGGGAGCTAATCCCATCATACATTACGGAGTTGGCTATATATAACAGAGAGCCGCGCCGCTGCTGCGTAGCATTCGCCAACTACCTACCGGAGGCGTATCGTGATCACAGGCGTATCGTGATCACAGGCGTATCGTGATCACCTGTGCTTTACAGATGCGTCACCCGCTGCTACGGAATTCTTTCGTAATCACAACCTGATAAGTCGTAAATCGCCGTTTACACGATGCGGCGCTACCGTGCGACACAACAGCGTTTCTCGCTTTTTTTACTTTTCCGGGATTTATCTGTTAACAATAAAACTCTAAATGTTTCTGCATCACTCTTGCGTTTATGTAAAACACTGTCGTAGTAAACGGAATAGCATTTATCTGATTCCTATTGTGGTAACATCAGATCATGCCCGATAAATGCCAATAGATTTCGGAATACATGGGTATAAATTTGACGTTCAACCTCCATAGTTTGTAGAGAACATTCGAGAGTATTAGATTAGAAAGGCGGCAGTATAGACGAACCATTTGGTCCATTCCCAAAGAGACACCGGAACTTACGCCCGACTCTCTATGAGCTATTGCCATTATGTTAGTAGGATATCGAGGATTAGAGAAAAGAGAAAAGGGGAAGAACCCCTTCCAAAGAGACGATCATAAATGCACGTAAGCACGATCAACAGCTGCTGATATGCGGAGCTTAGAGATGTCAAACTGTGTAGTTGGAGCGGGAGAGAGAAGAAAACGGATTAGGTGGCCTCGGAAGCTTTGGCCGTTAACAGTTTGCGACTCCTGGAGGAGGAGTTCTCTCCTAATGTATGTCAAGACAATTTTTTAATACGTTGACTGACTCTGCACCAACAACATCGGAAGGGAGTCTAATCCAAATGCTGATTATATAATACGGAAAGAACTGCTGACTTAAGGTCGTTCTTCGAGCTCTATGCTCGAGTTTTTGACCGATGTTTCGCAAGCGATCAATGTGGTCTCTCTCAAAGAGTCCTGTGGTAGGTACGTCTTTGAAGCCCTTCTAATACTTGAATGTTTCTATTAGTTGCCCCCTGAGTCGTCTTTGCTCGAGAGAGATCAGACCTAGTTCTTTTAGGCGACGTTCATACGGCTTGTTTCGCAGCTGAGGTATCAATTTCGCTGCTCTGCGTTGGACTCTTTCCATGTTATCGATATCTTTGTACAAATGTGGTGACCAGAATTGAACAGCAAATACTAAGTGTGGCCGCACTAACGCCTTATACAAGGGAACGACGATATCCTTAGACTTGTATTGAAAATTTCTGGTGATGAATCCCAGTACTCTGCTTTCCATTTTCACACTCTTGTCAGCTTCTTGGCTGTGTTGTAGTTTGTTTGTAATAGTGATTCCCAAGTCTCGTTGTTGGGTGACAGCAGCCAAAACCGTCCAGTTCATTTTCAGTGGGGGTGAAGGATTCATCAGCCATGTGTGCAGTACTGAACATTTGTCGCTATTAAAGCTCATCTGCCACGTTGTGCCCCATTCCATTAGGTGGTCAAGGTCTTATTGGAGCTCGGCTCTTTTCACGGCAGGATGACAAAGTTTAGTATCATCCACAAATTTAATAATTTGCTACGGATGTTTAGATCGAGATCATTGACGTAAATTGAGAACAGAAGTGGGCCAAGCACGCTACCTTATGGAACCCCTGGTGAAACCTGCGTCCAGGCGCTCGTCTGTCTTTCAAGCTTTACTCGCAGTTGCAGACCCGTATGCTAAGCCCTGCTCCATCGTAAATAGTTTTCCTGAATGACATGGGCTTCCATTTTTTTTTTCATTATCCAATTTTATAATTTTTTCATTGAATGACTTTGGTGAAATTTAGTATCCCGAATATAATTTTATTTACCACGCAAATAAATTAGCCCAAAGATAGAAAATTTTCGTTGAGAGAGGAAGGCGTGGAAAATGAGCGTGTTCCACAACAAGAATTTCCCCATGTGAAAGGCCCTTGCCGAAAATTGTCACTCGATTCACAATGACTCAAGCATCCATGTAGAACGTCCATTCCATGGAAGCGTTCATGTGGGTGACAAAGTTTCGTCTTTTAGAATTGTCTCTTCCAGAGCTTTAGACAGGGGCTCTGGCTACGGCCCGTTGGATAGATTTGTTATTGTCCAGACTTGAATAGTTTCACTCGTGCTCAATAAAATGGAGTTTCCAGTGTGCTCAACGCAATCGGATGCTTTCTAACACATGTAACGCAATCCAAAGTGACACAAAGCCGTAGCCCCTATTTGAAGTTTTGTAAAAGTCAAACCTTGAGATTTCAATTTAGTAACCAATCGAACTCGCCCTAAATGAAGCAAAAAAGAAAAATGCAAATGACCAATTAAACACCGGAGACAATGTTATGATCAACATGAAACTTTCTCTAGCAGATTTAGAGGCCACGCAAAACTTCAGAATCTTAATACTGTTTGTGGAGTAGCCAAAATTCTTTTAGGTTGTTCGAACGTACTGCGCTCGTCAAGAAATTTACATTATCTTTCGCGATCGCGGACAGCCAACAGTAACAACATCTCATGTTACTGTTACCATTTTTCTTATTCCAGTAGTCCAACTGTGCTGTAATTGGCATATCATGCCTATGTTAAGCCCCAACAGTGGCCCTTAATTAATGGATTACCGTCCTCTCTAAGTATCACGTTTCGTGAAATTGCATCAACTGAAACTGAACCATACGCTTTTCCGTACCGCGAGCCTCATGCAGCAACTTAAATTTGAGTCATGCCAGAGGCGAGTTCCAGTCGGCCAGACCGATCGAGCCGAGCTTATGCAATTAGCCGTAGTTCGGAGATCCTTCAATTTTGGGCTTCTGATTTTCCAATTTGGATCTATTTCATGGTCTTGACCCTTTTTCTCATAGCGCGGTCGACGTACAACCTTTCAAATAGTACTGTTTCTACGAGAAAGACAGATTTATTCTAGAGAGGAAGAGTTAATGGTATACTTAATGCTCCCATAATTGCGGGATTGAGTTTTCGTTGATCTCGAGCGTATTCATCTGAAGCCGTCATTGATACAGGGGTCTCCATTAATCTAAAATTCCTGCAATTGTGAAGTAAAACAAAAAAACCAACTGAAATTTTTGTAGTTACGCTTCGTTTTACTTTTCATTCTGTGCCCTCAGCTAGAAATTGACCTCATACTTGTACTGTACTGCACTGTATATCGATTACAGCTTGTGAGACGCAAGTACTTCAAATGAAAGCCAATCAGCGGCGGCCCACTTTAGCTGGCTCCGATTGCTAAATTGAAGAGTTTGCAGTTAGTTCATGGCAGAGTTTCTGGTTCATCAGTTTTGCAGAGTTACATTACATCTGGATGACATCTGCTTAGCCTAGGCTCGTTTAAACCTGTGTGTAAAATTATAACATTCCAGGAATTCGGTCTTGCAGTTCTCTAATGTACCGTTCTTTTGAAAGTAGCAGCTCTAACCACCTAAGCTTGGAATTAAAATTTCCTTACTTGACGTACCGCTATTCTCAATGAACGGGGATTTCCCGGTTTCAGTTCTAGTGTGTTTTGTGCAACAGACGGGAAAAATGCATACATGAACCACATATATACAGGTATATGTACTGTGTACTTCCAATTGGTGGTTTGCGGGATTCGAACCCGGAACCAACGCAATTGCACCTCGCTATGCATACCTAAGTCCCTAGTTTGCATCCCAACAAACACAAAGTGTATGTATCTAACTCGGAAAATGGTCAGACGATGAGCTCCTTTTCTGGACTTTTCCAGGAGCTAGTGGAACTATTAATCACTGACATACAAAACTGTATATCATAGCTACTATAGATAACTAGTTCGTCTTTTTTTCTTCAGTATATGTGCGTCCAACGGGCTTAAGCGATCAATTGTCATCGTAAAGAAAAAGTGCCGCCTTAGCATCCCGCTTCCTATATAAGGTTAACGCCGAAGAAATCCTTATGCATGATGCAATGCTGCTAAACAAATAAACATTTATAAACAATTTGAAAGTGGTTCCAGATATTTTTATTATATTAAAAACTACACGCTTCCTGCAATAATAATTGGTAAACTGGCTGACCAAAGCTATAATTCGATACAGCAAGTTAATCCTGTAAATATTTGGTAACCTTCAAAATACTATTCAATGTTAGTCCTCCAAATGCTATAGCTTGTTACTTTTCTAAATGCAATAGATTGTCCCTCCTGTAAATGCGGCCGATGCATTAGTCATAAAAATGTCATTTCTTTTATACGAATGTATTATTCCAACACTTGCCTCTATAGAATCTAGCAGTGACTCCCCCGATATGTTTCTTAAATTTGCATCTTAAAAGTCACTCAAAATATGAGGATATTGTTTAAGAAGAAACCAATTATTGCTTAATAAACGAAACTTTAGAAAAAGAAATCAGAAACTTCATTGCAGCTTGTTGGTTTTGCAATTAATTCGCTTTGACATGAAATCAATGAATCTCCTTGCAAGTGAAACTTAGTTGCTGTCAAAGCAAAGAACAGTTGTAGAAGCTGGAAGTATTCCTACAGTTCTTTGTCCCATTGAAAATGCTCAGCAAAATACTCTGTCACTGGAAAATTGTCAGCTCTTCGAAAACTCCGCACTACGACAAACTTTCTACAGAAAGTTTTCCTTGACGCTGCTTGCAATTCAGCGGATGTGTCTCTTTCACTCAGTCAATGTGAATCTGAGCCCGAGATTTTTTTAAGCTGGTCTCGCGCGTCTTGCAGTTGTAGGCTGCAGCCTGCGGCCTAACTGGCGACAGCCGGACAGTAGGTTCTTGGATGCTGACGTGGACGGTGTACTGCAGCGCTGTGTAGAGCATGCCTCACGTGATTTGCGTCATGAACCAGTTTCGAATTTTTTGAAGAAGTGAATTGATGACTTGTTCTAATTCTTGAGTTCTTGTCTACTTCACAAATATTTACTAAAAAATCGGACGTTGCTAAAATAATAGCAGGCACAGGAAATCATTTATAGGGTACGCGTAAAAAGAATTTTGTGTTGCAGTATTACATACCTGCAAATTTTATTGACACGTATGTTTTAAAAAGTCTGAAACTAGCCGTACCACATTTTTATGCAAAGGGTCGTAGTGCAACCAAGGAACCCATCTTGAAAAAAATTGAACAGTTTAGGGTTTTCTTTTCTTAAAATTTCGAAGGAGCTTCCCAAACCAAATCAACGAAAATGTTTTTTTTTTCTGTTTTTCTGCTTAAGGACTAATAAGGAGCAACTTGAAGAGCTATCAATGTTTTTTTGTACGGTTGCAGTCATATTGCCTAACGGCACAAGTGAAATGTTATAAGAGACGTAAAGATGAGCCCTATAATACTGCTTGAACTCATATACACCCGAAATAAATGTCTACCTTTATTTCTACAATCATCAAATTAGTTATTACTGCATATCTAAAGCATTTACCAGTCTCTAAGTAAACATTACATTTTGATATCATTATAACCCCTACCATTTGCTCAAGTATGGTTTGATTCCTTTCGTTCAAAAGTGCCTTTCTTGCTCTTCAAATATAATAGAGTCCCGGTGCATATAAAATCCTGTTTTTCTATCTCTGTCCAAATTTCTGGTGAAAAATTTCCTCCAGTCTTGCAGTCGAGGTTTTCTTTTAGTTATTTTATGTGTGTGTACCCCGAATTAGTTGGACATCTGTTGGTGAAACTCAATGTGTCCGAAAATAATTATTGTTTTTGTTCGTGTTGCGAGGGAAAATATGGTCGAAAACTCCAAAATCTCATAAAGAATTTCATAAGTTGAAACTCAGTTTTTGCCGCTATTTTAACATTTTAGAAAGTTAAAACCGGCAAGAACTTTGTTTCCAGTATGTAACTTCATCAACAAATTGGCAATCCTATATGCAATGCGAATTTTATTATTAAATTAGTCTGAGTTTTAGCAAGGTTCTCTATAATAGCCAATTCATATCTTCTCCAGCTCTCTCTAACTTCACAAACAATTTTGCGCGGTGAAAGTAATTTTTGTACTGCCATGCAAGCAACCGAATCCACCAACTCTTACATACACTAAACATTTTCATTTTTGCTTTGAAATAAACTTTTGCTGTGCTTGGCAAGTAGCCGGGTTCGTCATGCAGATCGATGGATTTCTTGTGTCACAGAGCATGTATGGCAATGCTTTAAGTGTTCCTCTAAGAGCAATGAAACACCCGCTCGACAATGAGAGTACATTATTAATCAGTTATTATGATAATAGTAGCAACATCAGTGTGACTATGAATGACTACAGTGAAGTTTCAGAACCATTCGTAACCAACCATACCAAAATGAGTGATGCTGGTTACGCAGTTTCGGCTCTAGCTCTAACTATCATCACTGTTCTAGGAGTTGTAAACAACACTGCTGTTCTTCTAATCATCGCTACCAATAAACACGTAAGTAAAAACACCACATTAACGTTTCAAAGCAAAACTACTTGCAATTCTTTCTTTTACCTTTAATTTTCACTTGTAGGTAAGGTAATTTGTCGCTACTGAAGGGTTAATTTTTCGAGAGACTGTACCAATTTTTTCGGGTTCAGAAATATAATTCATCTGGGTCTTATGAATACTCATGAAATCTGCATGAGTTGTTAGGTATATTATGAATAGTAAATGACCAAATTTTTGTGATGATCTGTTTGTTGGTCCGTATGTTTGTTACTGGGTTTCATTTATGTTTGTTAAAGCAATAACTCAAAAAGTTTCAAGTGAATCTTTATGAAACTTACAAGAATTTTTAGTAATGTTAAAAGGTAAAAATGGTCAATTTTGGTGCAAATCAGCTGGTTTGTCTCTATGTTAGACTAATGTTTGTCATAATCTTTATCAGCAGCATAACATTCATACGGCTTATTTCGCAGCTGAGGTATCAATTTCGTTGCTGTGCGTTGGACTCTTTCCATGTTATCGATATCTCTACTTTCCATGTTATCTATATTTCGTTTGGGAGCGAGTCAGATTGCATTTTCCCAGTTATTCTAAGAGACGGGTGCAATAAGGGAGCGGATGAAACTGTCACAACCAATTAGACGCATGAATCGATATCGAAGCTGCTCCTTTTCTTCGCTGCGAATTAGGAAGTTCTCGACGGAATATATATATGTAAAATATAAATATAACATATATATAACATAAAAATATATATAAATATAAAAAAGACCTCGATGCCAGTAAAGTGACCAGACCAGGTAGCATAGAGTGGTGAGAGGACTGCTCAGGACTAAACAAAACTTAACCGTGATCTCATTACGTTACATCGACGATTGGGAGTATTTGAGGGATAATTCTCAAGCTTTCGTCGGTTGGGCTCATATTCCTAATCAGAAATATTTTTGTAGTGTTATATTCTTGACGTACGGAAAATCTTAAACGCAACTGTTGCTCAAACTTCGTAAAATTGGCGAGAATTATTTCACTGTGTTGTGTGTATGGGTGTAGCTTAAGCAGCTGCCCGGTCGGGAGCACGAGGTGGAATGGATCCAGTCCAAGAAATGCAGTGATATGTTGGAAATTACATGTGAAAAGCAGTTTAAATTAAATCTGATGCGTAAATAAGGCTTCATGCACTAGAAAGAAAAAGTTAAATCAGGTCACCGTATACTTGCCAAGAATATGCCTCTGATGCTGTGAAAAGCCCCCGCAGTCATTTTCTGTTCAATAAGTTCAAGTATATATACTGTATGCATTTAAGGGCTTGAAGTTTGCAATTGCCAATGTTTTAGCGATACTAAATAAAGTCCTCATAAACTGTTCAGCTGCACCGTTCGTCGATGTGACGGCACTAATGACGTCACTTTTCCCACTACGCTCTTTGCTTCATGGACCAGGTAGTTTTCTTGCGAACAGAACTTTGTGCAGACTACTGCCCGTAGACCAAGAGGCTTCAAGTGAATTGCTCGTAGACAACGGTCTCTATAGCAAGTTGTCCGACAATGTCCGTATGCAACTATCCGGAGGCGACCCGTCACTCTAGTCAGGGATCAGCTAGCAACTATTGTTTGAAGGCAGCTGTTTGGTCGGAGACCAGCAAGGGCTTCAATTCTGTTTGATATTGCGATCCTTGATCTCCAGTTTCAGAAATCTATCGTTGATTTTCTTTTTAATAATCGTTCAGTGGTCTGTAGAATGGCCATACGGAGGTACCATTTTGCAAATATTGGGAAAAGGCCACGCGAAGCGAACAAATGCCAAGGGCGTTGATTTTGGGTAATTGATTATCCGTGCTCTAAGTCGCAGAGCTCATGATCGGTATCGATGTCGAAATTCTTGTCAAGAAGCAGGCCACATACTTATTGCATGTAACTTTATTTTATAAGCTGAAACCGGAATCTAATCCTTGATGGCAAAAATATAAGTTATCCTCAAGATTTTGCCAATGCTAAGTCTCTACCGATATATTTACTTAATAATAGGAATTATCATTGGCGGCTCTTGGTTGCTTTAGTGAGTATGTTATCAGGATGTTTGCACTTCAGCTGTGAATTTGAGGCTCGCGTCTGATATTACAGAATAGTGATGCCAGATGACCCTAAGCTACCGCCATGATTGAAAACCTTTTCTCCTAGGCACCGCTACAAGACCGTTGATATTTATATTCTCATAGCGTTACAAAATTTAATTGTTGACATTATATGATAATGAATAAAATTCATACTAACTTCGAGCAACAAGGTTACTTGAATAAGTTTTGCTTACTTCTAATAGTCACGAGAAACATATGAATTTATAAGCAATAACTGCCTCAATACCCTGCAAGCTGTCAACTCACAATGCCCATAAACTATCACTGTGCCCAATTAAAGCCGTTATTAATACTTAGTGTAAATCCTATTAGAAACTAGTGTTTTACTTCAACGATAGACTCAGGTCAACACACTTTAGGCAGCTGTTATATGTTTTTTTTTTTTCATATGTTTACCTCCGCCAAGGAGGTTATGTTTTTGTCGGGTTTGTCTACCTGTCTGTCTATTTGTCCGTCTGCCTTTCTGTCTCTCTGTCCCTAATATAGCTCAAAAAGTTATGGACGGATTTTGACGAAATTTACAGAGATTGTTAGTTACGTCAGGAGGAACAAATGATTACCTTTTGGTGAAGATCCATCTATCCGTTTGTTTGTTTGTTTGTTTGTCTGCCTCATTTTTCTCAGTGCCATAACTCAGAAAGATATGGACGGATTTTTAGGAAATTTAGATGAGTTGTTAGGTATATCACAATGAGTAAATGACCCATTTTTTGTGGTGATCTGTTAGTTCGTTCGTATGTTTGTTGCTGTGTTTGATTTTATGTTTATTACCGCAATAACTTAAATAGTTTGAGTTAATCTATATGAAACTTACAGGAATTGTTAATAATGTTAATGGTGCTGATCGGTTGATTCGTTTCTATGTTTTTGTTGTGTTTGTCATAATGTTTGTTACGCAATAACTCAAAAAGTTGTAAATGAATCTTTATGAAATTTGCAGGGGTTGTTAGTTTAAATTTCTGTGCAGATCGGTTGGCTCGTTTGTATGTTTAACTTATGTTTGTCATAATGTTTGTTAGCAGCATAACTCAAACATTTATGAAACTATCTTGAAAAAAATTGCAGAAGCTGTTAATACGTACTATTAAAAAGCACAAATGATTAGATTTTGAGTTGATACGAAAGAAATCATAGTTTCAGAGCAAATTTGAATTATTCGTTTCCATTGCCTTACTTTGTGGCGGTATGCGCTCTCAGATTTGTCTAGTTGTTGTGTGAGTCGTTGTTGTTTGCTTAATAATAGCATATGATAAATTTAGTTGGTCTTATGTACTCTTATGCAATTAGTGAAAGAGCCATTCTCTAATCAAAGCTAGGTACGTGCCTACATTCAAAACATCTGCAACATCAGTAGATTATAACTACAACGACTGTTCATATATACCTTTTTTCCTATCAGTTAGGTAGATTTCCTTCTACGTGCCATCCTTTGCACTGATATGAAAACACATGCCTTTGATTTTGCAATCATTTTATTTGTATTCATTTCATCAACCCTACACCATCTGCACGAAACGCAAATTGTTCAACGAGAAGCACTAATACTTTTTTAGGGGTGGGGGAGATTTGATGCTGCTTAACCACTACTGCAGTTCCCAAATCTGGTTTTTTCCTTTCAGCTAAGTTTCAATTTTTCAATTCCCCTCATGGAGAGGGCAGTACCTTCCACGTTAGAACACTCTGACCGTGTTAAAATTTGCGATATGTGCAAATTTTTTAGCCATAATCTTAATCTTGATAATCTTGATGATACATCGGACGAGGTCCAGGTGGCGTTATGCACGCAACCCATCTTGCGCAGAGGTGATGCTGCAGTCCGTGACCAGCCTGATTGCTCACAGGGAGTTATCTCCACAGTTCACGTAGCCGCTTACAACAGGTTTATCTGGCACTTTCAGTGAGCATGCGTCCAGTAAGTTGTTAAATTTCACAGTCTCTGTACTGGAGACATGCCAAGTTAAGAAAACTAACTATCGATGGATTTCTCTCATCGGCTTTATTGCAATATGAATAGCCTTGCTTTCCAATATCTGCTGCAACAACATTGATGTCCGATAGCTTGGGTAAGCAGCTTTTAAGCGTATAATGGACAGATGCATTCCTGCTATGAATAAAATATCATCATTTCTAGCCCCTGAAGCATAATATTTTAGCTTATTTTACAGCGCGTTTAGTTCCTACTAAAAAAATGATCATTGTAGGTTGTTGCTCTATATAAAGCAAAAAATCTGTCATTAAAAGTTTGCGTAATAAAATTTTCGTAGAATATCGCTCACAAATTCTTTATTCCTTACAACATGGCCTGCATATTAATAATGCAATATTTTCAAAATTTTTGCTACAGTAGTGTAATAGCAGTTTTCATAACATAGTAGTAACAGATAACATAAGTTCAGAAAGATTGGTGTCGAAACCTGACTCAAAATAACTCAAGAGCCACGTGCAACTTTCACCCCCTCTTAAAGTTTGTATTTCACATTTTGATAGATAATTTTTGGACAAAACCATATTTTTTTCCGTTCACTGACTTGCCGGGTGTCTGAACTTTCAAGGGGTACAATAATATTAAATTCCTTGAGTTAATAGGTCTCTTCTTTGTACGGCCAGAGTATACGCGAAGAAGTTTTTATTAGCGAAGTTGTTGGGGCTACCATGTACAAAAAAATCCAGTTATTTTACGGGGAAGGCAATAAACTGCCAGAAGCATCTCGTGAAATGCTGTTGTTGAACTTTCTGCTTTTGAAAGGTGGATTCGCGTAACTGTTACGACTTTGGCGTTAACTCTAGATATCGTACATAATTACCTACGCCAAAGAGATTACGTTTTCATCTAACTTGTATGTTTGTATGTCGGCTTGTCTGTTTGATTCTCCGTCACTGAGATAATTACCTCCGCCAAAGAGGTTATGTTTTCGTCTTGTTTGTCTGTCGGTCTGTCACCAATCTAACTCAAAAAGTTATAAACCGATTTGGACAAAATTTACAGGGATTGTTAGGTATGTTAGGAGGAACAGTTGATCAGCTTTTTGTTGAAGATATGTCTATCTGTTTGTTTGCCCCATTTTTCTCAATGCCCTAACTGAAAAAGTTATGGATGGATTTTGATCAAATTAACAGGAGTTGTTAGATATATAACAATGAGTAGATGACCAAATTTTGGTAATGAACCGTTTGTTTGTTCGTTCGTTGGTCACTGTTTTTAATTTTATGCTTGTTAGCACAATAACTAAGAAAATAATGAATGGATCTTTATGAAATTCATAGGGGTTGTTAGTAATGTTAAAAGACATAAATGATCAAATTTTGGTGCAGATCGGTTAGTTCGTTTGTATGTTCGACTCATGTTTGTCATAACGTTTGTTAGCGGAATAACTCAGAAAGTTATGAACGGATCTTCAAGAAAATTTCACAAAGAGTTATTACTATCAAAATGCACAAGTGATTAGATTTTGGAGTTTATACGAAGAAAATGATGGTTTCAGAGCCAATTTGAATTTTTGCTACCGTTGCCTCGCTTGGCGGAGGTATGTGCTCTCAGCGTGCTCTAGTTCACAAAGTTATGGTAGGATCCTTACAAAGTTTACAGAAACTGTTAGGTATGTTAGGAGCAACAGATGATTAACTTTTGTTGAAGATCCGTTCGACCGTTGTTTGTTAGTCTGCTTCTTTTCTGGTAGCCCAACTCAAAAACATCACGACTGGATCTTCCTGAAGTTTGTAGGAATTGTTTGAAATACTAAAGGACACAAACGGCTAACTATTGGTGATGATCGGCTGGTTCTTTTTTTGTATTTCTCTATGGTTTGGCAAAATATTTGTCAGAACATAACTCAAAAAAAGATTCGCAGGATATTCATGAAAATTATAAAACTGTTACTACTATCAAGCTTAACATACGACCAATTCTTGGTTATAAAAAAATTGAAATCTTCGTTCCAGGACCAATTAAAATTTTTAGTAGTAGCATTTTTTTTTTTTTTGCTTGGCGAAGGCATGCCTTCTCAGAGTGCTCAAGTTATATTTGAAATTTACAATAACAAATAACAATAACTTTTTATTTCAAGGCGATTTTGTATAGGGTGGGCCAAAAGTCACTTTACCATTTTGAAAATTTACTACGCAAAACTATAAAAGATGAAAATTTCTAGTAAACTGCAAGTGAAAGAGGAATACTGAAAGTTTTTATTGTAAAACAACTTCCTTCAATAATTGTTGTCCATTATTATTCAAGCACATACGAACCCTTCTCTGTGTATTTTGTATCACACTTTTCAATATAGTTGGTGAAATGTTGCGAATTTCTTCGATTATAATCTGTTTCAGCTCATGAAAAGTACTTAGATTATTTGCAAAGACTTTTTCAAGTGAATATCCCGGAAGCAAAAAAATTGGAAGAGTTATATCCGGCGATAAAGGTAGCCAAGGAATGTCGCCAAAGCGTGACATTGGTTGGCCTGTGGAAATGCTCTCCTTAGTATAATCTCTATCACTTTTCTCTCTGTACAGAAAAATCCCCTGCCTCTAAGCAGAGAATGACAAAAGATATTAGCAGTTTCTTAGAATTTTCATAAATTCAAAAAGGGAAGAAACCCATGGTATCAAGTGGTTAAGTGGCAAAGAGAAAGAAAGTGAGAGTGAGCCACTGCAAAGGAGAGCATTTTTCCAAGCCGACTAATGTTACGTATTGGTGATATCACTTGGCAACCTTGATCACCGGATATAACTCCTGCAATTTGTTTCCTACCGGGATATTTACAGGATAAAGTCTTTGCAAACATTCCAAACACTCTTCATGAGCTGAAACAGAATATAATCGAAGAAATTCGTAACATTTCAGCAAATACGCTGAGAAGTATGAAGCAAAATACACAGAAAAGAGTTCATAAGTGCGTCAATAATAATGGACGATAATTGAATGAAGTTGCTCTACAATAAAAACTTTGAGTATTCTTCTTTCTCTTGCAGTTTATTAGAAACTAGAGGACACAGCCGTCAAAAACGATGGCAATAATTTTGTGATTACCCTCTTTGATGTTCCGGTTCCCAGTATTGGTTTTGCTGTAAAATAGGTCTCATACCGGCAGGCGTGACTTTCCATTAATGAAATGCAAGTTGTAGCTATTGGTCAAACGTTGAGTAGCAGTAAGAAAATATGGCTGAGTCTCAAGAATTCACCGGAAATGCTCAGGGTTTACCGTACGGTAACCTGGATACCAGCTAACCCAGTAAGACCTATAGAGTGGAATTTGACTGCAATGTAAGTTGAATATAAAAAGGCATCTGTTCAGCGTCAAGTTTCCACTGCTACGAAAAGATTCGTCTAAAGAAAGCATAAGCGAAATGGATTGTGCTCGAAGGGAACGCAAACTCCAACAGAGACAGAACCTCTAGAGCAGCTACGAAATAATTCAGCTAAGAATTATGGGATATAGCTTATGCCAGACAGGATCAAAAACTCCATCAAAAGTACCTACCTCCTCTCATCTACCACGCTCAGAAGAAAAATCATCGCCGTCATATCAAAGAGTACCGAGCTAGTTTTGAGAGCGAAGCGAGCTTCAGAAAATGCAGTATTTCCACTTTAGACTGTGTACTTTAGAGGCTATATCCAAGAGAAGAAATTTTACGGTATCTCAACCTGTTTTTCAGTAGATGAATTTTCACAGTGTGACGGAGAGACGGATCAACCAAAGAGCAGGCGAGAGAGCAAGCAAGATTGGAGTGACCAAAAACTGTGTATTATTAAACAGGGGATTTTCATCTTTTATGGTTATTCGTGGAAAATTTTCAAAATTTTAAAGTGAGGTTTGGCCCACCCGACATTAATCATACGGAAGTGTCCAGTACCTTATGGTTTTACATAGCTAGCTGTAAATAAAACAATATAATAAACCCCGTCCTGCTTTTACACGCTCATTTGTTTCTTAGTTTATTTATTTTTTATTTTGATAGATATTAAGAGACTTCTCTAGATTTCTTGGTTGGGCTAAGCCTTCGGCACAGATCGAGGCCTCCGAGATATAGTTTCTAGGGGGCCTTGCGCGGATCAAGTTAGTGCCACCGTCAGGGCGGAAATTTACAATTGAAGCGGAGCTATCACGGTGCAACCAGTACCCAAGATAAACCATTTAAATTTTATCTAAATAATAATGTACATAAATTGAAACTGGAAAAAGCACCTGACAGGCATCCTATACAAAATATGAAAGAGTTAACCTACGATTAGAATGGCAAGCACTGCAATTAAAGATATTTTTGCAATCATTGATATATTTGCAACACAGGCCAGTGCAGAATTTTCTCTTCTCTTAATTTTATTTTTTGACCATTTGTTGTAGCTCTCATCCTTAGGTTCGCTCTTCTCTGACTTGCTGTTTCCTCATTTTTCCGCTCACGCCTATCAGCAGCTCTTATTCCTTTCTGTAACTCTTCTAATTTAAGTCTTTATTGGCACTATGCCGTATAAACGCGTCATCTCTCTCCATTGGTACATACCACGTCTTTCTTCTTGAGAATTTAGTTGTCTCGTTCCCTATCCTCCAGTCTCCTTCTTCTCTTGCGTTCCCTATCCTCTAGTCTCCTTCTTCTTAAACGTGAGTATTCCATAGTGAGAGACATAGTAAAATCTTGTGTAAAATACTACAATAAACTTAGATGCAACTCCAGTCAGGTTACATGCAAGTGAGCGCACGGTAGCTATGACACCGTCGTTCAAACTCAAATAACTGCTTCACTGATGAGCTGAAATTTTAGCCTATGAAGCGAAAACTGCTCCGTCAAAGAAAAACAGTAGACTAGAAGGAATAATTGTGTCTATGCCTGTGTAAAATCATCACTTCGTGAGTGCTTCGTTGACTATCTACCAAATTTATACATCGTGACCTGAGAGAAAAAAAATACGTAAAATCGGACTCCAGATGCTGAAAACATGTTGTATTAATTTCAAGTGCATTCAAATAAAGGGATAAGGATCTCACTTTCACCATCTTCTGCAACCTAGTCATCGTTCTTCATAACAATATAACTTAATTACAAAATGTGCAACTTGGCCTATTTTTCACCCATTTCATTGAGATGCGGACACGAAATAAATAAATAAATAGGCGAAGCGTTTTATTTCACTAGGATTAGCTCAAAATAAAAAGTTCTGTGGAAGAAGCATGATCGTTTAGGGGTGGAGCTCATTCATGTGCAAAACTAGATTCTAAGAGTTTTATGTTAAATTGCTTGCCCGAAGATAGAAGCTTGAAAGTTTCATCTATAAAATTATAACTACTTTCCAGAAAGTGATAAAAAATTTGCTATTAAAGTGGATGGTTCTCTGTTCAGTTTTAAACATTGAGACCTACTTTCATTTGGTCCCCTTGTTTTGCCCATGTAACAAGCAGAACGCTGTCTGCATTGCTATTTATAAACGACAGAGGAAGCAAGTGGAAGTGGCAGTTTGCCTTTAAATTTGAAAAAAAATGAACCGATGGATGGGGATGGTTTTAAAATTATTTTTACGTTGATTACAATATTGAAATATAGATGTAAACACAGAAATATAATATATAAGGTTAAATCAAAAAATATACTCCAAAGTAATATTAAAATAATCTATAACCATAATTTTATTTTTCAGACATAATTTCTTGCTCAGCCAACGCTGAGCTTCAAACAATGAAGATTTTAACAACTTCTCTGAGCGCAGTCACGGAGTGTGATTTTACTACTTTTTCCGCATATCGACGGACGAGGCTCCTGGCTCCCTCCTCTCTATTGAAGCTCCTTGAGCCAGACGGCTTTTAAATCAAATTAGCAACTTGTTAGCTAATATTTACTCTCCGCTCACCACGCAAAAGTTGAGCAGATGATCACCGAAGAAATATTTTTCTGGGGGAAACGGGAGAAACCATTTTCAGGGTGGAGTAGCGCAGCAATTATTTTTTCCAGCTAGCTCTCTTCCTTCAAATCAGCAGTTATCGCTTGAGCAAGCAAATTTAGACGTACAGAAGTCTTATCATACGCTATACAGGATACCTTGAGTGAAATTAAATTAAATTAGTGGCGGTTTCCTGCTTCCTTATATGAACTGATTTGTTCGCATGTTAACTAAGGCAAGGAAAGCGTGTGCTGCTCAGATGAATAAGAAGAGAGAGCAATCACCTCTTATGAATGACAATATGAGTTAGCTATTGTACCTTATCTTTTAGTAGTGCATTAGTAGCGAAAGTATGGACAACAATGAAGCAGCATCACCATCTTTTCAAATTCTTCGCTGTCATCTTGACAGCGCCGTTGCTCTTGTACTAACCATAAACTACGCTATTTGGTACGGTGTTGTCTATGTATCAACATAACAAGGGAAAGGCATAGTGGGTAGGTGGGTTTATATGATCATGAAAATAGCTCGTATGTGGTCGACGATATTCTACAGGTCGAATGAACCTCCTCAGCGAAAGAGCAAAAGAAGGAAATGTGTCAATGAAAGAAACGTTTTGTCAGAGGAGGAAAGAAATCAAGGAAGGAAGCAAGAAGTTAAGAAGGTGCACTATGAATTGGGATTGTTTTCTTATTGTTGGGTTTAGCTGCCTAAACTCATTTACCAAACTAAGCATTCAAAGCAGCGCAGGTAGAGCATAGAGACTCCTGGTAAGACGCCAGTATGGGTGTTTATTTAAACTAACTCATTTAAAGGTACTTTTAAGCTATTTAAAATCAAGGCACAATCTGCTTCGTACGAGTTACGTTTGGGTAAAATCTCACGCATAAGAAAGTATATTTGCAGTTTAATTGGTAGAATCTGCTAGTCGGAAATCAAAAAATGGCCGAACGTCACTAGTCTTTTACTGATATTTTGAAGTAGGTAGCAATTTTAGCTCAATTCCAATGATTTCCAAGTTGGGACCGGAGCACTCTGGTAAACTGCATTAGTTCAGCCTCTTCTTCAATTGGCTCGCGGGAATTATATCAAAGCATTCGTGTGTATCTCGTAGAAAATCATAGCAAATGTCCAGCGTCAGAGGTAGTAAAGATCTTACTAGTACAGTTAATTCTGCTCGTTTAATTCAGTTGCATTTTCTACCGAAATTCCAGTTAAAGCTAAGAAACGTCTTTAATTAGACCCTGGTTAAATCTCATCTGTGCCATTAGTTCAACGTTACTTTGTCGAAATTGTTGTCGGAGCTTAATTAAGTAAGTTGACTTCACAATAGTCGGAAATCATTTCTATCAGTAGTTGAGCTGCATTTTCTGCCAACGTTGTTAGCGCCAAGTAAAGTCACCAATCGGCACCCAGATATCACTAGCTGTTTTTATTGCTGTACACTTCTTTGAAATGCCTACAGCTTGTAGTTGACAACGTCAGCTAAGTTTAAAATAATAAAAATCATTTGCATCTCCGTCTCTACGCATTTCTGCTTAACTACGCACTTCTCACAGCAATAAAGAGAATATTGCTGGTACAATAAAAAACAAATAACTCGAGATATCCAGAAGGACGTTGCTTTATAATTCATGACATCCATGAGAGGTTCTTTCAAAAGCTCTTTATTCTGTCCAGCGAATGTCGTCTTTTGACGATAAGCCGAAGCGCTTCAGGGCATTACGAGGCCCTTTAAGCAGCTTTGAAGAAGTTCGGTGAGTAGGTAACTCGACAGTCGCTGTGCATCCGTCGGATGTCGGACTCTTGGTTTCATCGGAACCTTTTCTACTATCCCATTGTGTATTATACATATAGTATTAATTATGTAAAGTCACGCTCCAAAATGATGTCAATGTTTAATGATTTATACTATTGTTGAGGAAGAAACTTGAGAGAAGCTATAACATCATTGGATTTGGACAATTAGCTTGCTCAGGGCTCATCTTAGCTTAAACTAGAGCACTCTGAGAGCGTATACCTCCCTCAAACACAGCAACGTTAACAAACAAATTAAATTTGTTCGAAACTATGATTTCTTACTTTTTACCTGCATTAAATATGGTCATTTGTGTTTTTCGACTGTAATAGCAGCTGCTGTAATTTTTATGAGGATCCGTTCATAACTTTTAGAGTTATGTTGGTGACTAACATTCTGACAAACATTAGCCAAAGTCATTTACTTTTCGCGATTTACTTAACATTTCATGTAAATTTGATAAAAATCCGTTGGAAACTTTTTGAGTTATATTGCTAACAAACATCAATTATCTAAACAGATAAACAAACGAACAACGGATCGCCATAAAATTTGATCATTAAGTTTGCTCTTCATGAAATACCTAACAACTAGTGTAAACTTTATATATATCCGTCCTTAACTTTTTAGGTTATTTTGCTAACAAACTTAAAATAAAACAAAGAGCCCCCCAAAAAAGAAAACTAACAGATCAATACAAAAAGCTTGGTAGTTTACTCTGCATAATTACACCTAACACTCATATAACTTTCATAAAAATCCGTAATGAACTTTTTGGTACTAAGAAAAAGAAGGCAGACAAGTAAAAAAACAAACTGTCGAACGGATGTTCACCAAAAAATATTCATCTGTTACTCTTATCACGCCCAACAATCTGTGTAAATTATGTAAAGATTAACACATAACTTTTTTTGAGTTATATTGGTGACAAGCAAAGATACCGACAAACTTAGCAAAAACGTAACCTCCTTGGCTTAGGTAAATCATTGCAACGTGGAAAAACGTCTTTCATGACCCATTTTATTAACTTGTACAATAATAATGACGTTCAAGTGAAAACGAGTCGATTTGTATGCATAAAATATCTTATTTTTATGGTTACCGTTGCTGTTCTTGATGTTTTGTACAATATTCTTACATATTGTCCATACAATAATAGTGTTGCATGCTTATATGAAATTATCAAAGTAAATTAATCGTACCAAAGAGCAAAAATATTTGCTGCAAATGAAAATCGTAATTAGTGTACTGTCGTTGATCAGTCATAATTGTGTAACTTTACCGGTGTTTTCCAAACTAACTCTTCCGGAGAAACACCCGGGCATTACATTCATAACTATCATGTGCCAAAAATGCCAGATTAGCCAGTGTTCAATTACCCAATCTGCATGTACTAAAATGGAATTCATTCTCAGGATCCATGTTCAGCTGAGTAGATATACAGGCGTTCAAATCAGCCGTTAATAGGCTTATTGATTCTATTTGGCATCACTTTGAGGACCCTGTGTTGCCAAATGCCTTTCTTGGGTTTACTTGTCCTTTGATACCCAGGCCTTTAGTTACAAAATAATAATAATAAGTAAATGAAGAAGAGTAATGTTTCGAAGTTATCTTTCGTAATGTGGAAACGATACTCTGCGAGAGAATGAGGGGTAATGTATCTGGTATGTAAACATTAATTCTCAATTCATCCGTCAAGTACTCGAGTATTGAACCCCAAGTCCGAAAAACAACTCTAATCCCCTGCAACGTAAGTCAATTCCTCTAAAAAAATATATACTTTTTCTAGGCTTTGAACTCTGTACATAACAACCTGCTGGGACTTGTTGGATTATATAAACTTTGTGTACGAAGGAGCAGTCTTGATCAGTTAGCGTTCGTCTAATGTGTTATTTTGAGCAGATGTGTTTCCGCGAAGAGCAGATGATTTTATATTTCGTATTTCAAAAGTTCGGAACGTGCGCCGTCGTTAGGGAAGCTTTTATGAATGATACATGAGACAGAAAATTGTCTCGTTAGCTGCCGGATATTGAGGACTTGAATACTGTTAAGCTTTTTATTTCGCAAACGGAGCTCAAAAATAGTGCGTTTGTGCTGCAGCTAAGGAAGTTTTACTTCAATGCTGTTCCTGGCGTGTCAATTCAGCTTCCTGCCCTGAATGGAGCATTATGATCAGTTATTCTTAACCTAGTACGGACAAGTGTTCTTCATAACTTTCCTTTCAATAATTAGGTTTCTTTCTAAGAGAAACAGAAGTTTCTATATTCATAGCGACAATATTATTATTTTAATCTTAGGCATACTAGCATATAGGTACAGTTTATCAGACCCACCGCTTCCAGTAAAATTATAAATTCCAATATGGACGAACGTGATTCCGAAACGAACAATGTTGTCTTATTCAAGAGACCGACGTTTTTAGAATCATAAGCATACGTTCAGGGCAGGCGAAGAATGTAAGAGGTTATTTTCTCCACAGTTAAGGACGCCCCTGAACATGGTGCTGGTGAACCTGGCCATCTCCGACCTCGGCATCAGTTGTGTGGGCAGCCCCGTGTCTTTGGTGGCCGCCATGAGGAGGGGCTGGGAATTTGGCCCTCGAGCATGCATCGTGTATGCTTTCCTTATGTCCTTATTCGGTGAGAAGATCTTGTATTGTCGATGCCTTCCTTATGTCCGTATTTGGTGAGTAGATCTTGTGTAGAGCATGTTTTCCGTATGTCCTTATTTGGTGATAGGACTTTTGTGTTGCGGTTGTTATGTCCCTACTTGGTGAGTACAATAAATCTAGTGTAGAGGATATCATAGTTATGTCTTAGCTAAGTAGATGAAGTAGATGTTGTGTAGGAGATGCCTTCCGTATGTCTTATTTGGTAATTAGATCATGTATGGTGATGTCTTAATATGTCCTTGTTTAGTGAGTAGACCTTGTGTGGAGGCTACCTTTCTTATGTTCTTTTTTGGATGAGTAGCTTATCCTGTGTGGTGGAGGCTTTCTTTACGGCCTCGTTGGGTAGTTACACAGACCCTGTGGGTCAATTATTTTTCTTTTCATATATTGTTTTCAAATTTGGATTGTGTAATCTAAAGACGCACCAAGAAAAACGAGTACCACTAGCCCTTCACCTCCATTAAGAACATTTTAAGTTGTGTAGTTCCTATAATTATCATTCTTACTAAAAATGTATGTAATGCAGCATTCACTGTAAACTTGATTAATCATTTGCTCCTTAACTGGCAATAAAATTGTTTCGAATTTGGAGCCTAGCTAGTTACGAGCTGTCGTTCTGTCGTGCTTTAATTGGCCTTGAAATTTACGAGAGAAGTTCATACACCCAGTTGGGAGCAAGCTTCAGTATTTTATTGATAATTCCGTTCGGAATTTTATACTCTAACAAAAGCCCAAGGCTGGGTATTGGAATGAGTAATTATTAGAGCCCGGATTTATTGCAGTTTCCGGCGTTAGTGCAATAACTGCAATGAGAGCTAGAAAGGCAATACATTAGGTGGTCTTCATTTCTCCCTCATTATAACGCGTTTACTCAGACTAATGGAGGCGACGCTTTGATTTGAGAGAAGCAGCTGTAGCAAACGCAGTAAACTGAAGAATGAAGCATGTCCCTTTTTTTTAACGCACTGCGGCATTTAAGTTCAGTAAACAAAACTTATAAATACAAAATTTATACTCTGCAGCATTCACTGATCATGGACAAGCTGACAATTTTTTTTTATCTTCACTTCAATGATCAGAATCACTGTAGAATACTCCCATTTAAGAGAAGCAAACTAGAGAACCTGGAAATATTTTTAAGAACACCGACGCCAATTTTGATTTGGAACTCCTCTTCTGTCGGTTTATCAGGCTATAAATATTTTTAAAATAGGCTCTTCCTATCAAAATCAGGCTATAAGATTATAGGATACGAATGTGACTTCAAACCGACGCGAAATATAAACGAAAGTGTAAAGAAACTATATCATAACTGAATGAGCGGCGTCATTCATATGAATGAAGGACACTTCTACGTGTGGACAAAGACACAAAAAAGTTGACGCACAGCTCGTGTTCATTTTCGTGATTGAACGCATTACGACGTGTGAACTCATGACACTTATATATTGTCACCGCCACGTGTCACAAGACTTCAAACACCATGACAACTGGTTCCCTTATCAATTATTGTTCCTTGTATCTGTTGGGGTAAAAAAATAATTGCGTTCTAAAATCTCAAAACCTGAATAATAAACTTTTATAACCGTTCGTGGGATACATCATGGGAATAGGTAAAGCGGGATATTTGCAATAATGATTCTCGCCATTGGGAAGAATTATTAATTAGCACAAGCCCAATGTATAGTGACAGTTGGTAATTGGAACTGATATAGGTGTCCGTTGATCCACTGACATGCTATTCGGTTTGCTATCCGAGTTTTTTCTTTGTCCTTTCAATCTTATGCTGTATTCGCCTTTTCCTAGTTTCCTATTTCTCCACTACTAATGCTTAGGTGCAATAAAGCAACTTTTAGATGCAATAAGAGCATTTTTTTGGTGAAATAAGAGCAATTTTTAGGAACTATAACTGCAATATTTTGGACGCAATAAATCCGGGCTCTAGTGATTATTATCGTCTTGAATAAGCCAGCAGCTCTTCTGTTAGGGCGCAAATAAAAACATCACACAGTCGATTCTGCTTTATTCGTCCAATCGTCCGCATCGCGACCAGACGATTTAGCTTCTATACAACCGACTGGTAATAAAAACCGAACGTAAAACTTTGGGCAAGTCTGGGCCAAAGTGTTGCTAATTAGCACACTTTCTCGACTACTGCTATGTTTGCTCCTGTTTATAATTTCAGATTCAAACTAGAACACCTCGTGGCGTAAGACCATCACCCGCGGTCGGAGTAAATTTCATTGCCGTCATTTTTGATGGCCAGCTTATCTTAGTTTTTCGGCATGGGTCACATTCACGACTGCCCCTAGACTCCCAGCAAAAAAAAAAAAAAAAAAATCATGAACATAGCTCAACACCTTCTACCTGTTTTTGGGTGAAGAGAAAATTTCACTACTGTCATTTTTTTTTATGGCCAGCTAATCATAGTTTTTGGTATGGGTCACATCGAGAATAGCCCATCAGACTCCCTGTAAAAAATCATGAACATTGCTCAACTCCATCTAGCTTGTTTGGGTTGAGAGCAAATTTCATCGCCATTATTTTTAATGGTCAGCTAATCCTAGTTTATTGGCATGGGTTACATTGAGGGTAATTCCCCAGACTCCCTGCAAAAAATTATGAACATTGCTCAACTCCTTCGACTACTTATTTGGTGAACAGACAAATATACATATATATATATATATATTTATACCTAAATCTTCAGCGAAAACAGTTCACCTCTCTCGCTTCGTTCGCGGGTGATCATTGCAAAGTTTGCTAGCTTTGTTCTCAGGAATTGAAAGTAGTTTTTAAGGCCCACTGGAACTGGGAGGAGCAATCACCAACATAGCACCCTACTCCTGCTGCGTTCAGTTGGGTGTAGATAGCGTCAGTGAAAATATTAAAGAAAATCTGAAAGAGTAACCTTTCCTGCATTATGCTATTAGTCATTCTAAATATTGCTGTTCCCCCTTTCACAAAGCACTTCTCAGTTTGAAACCAATATGTTAAAGCTTTAACGATACAATGGAGTATTTATCTCGCAATGATACACTTGAAGAGATAGGGGTGAACCAGTTTAAATGAAGCTTTAGCGTCTAGAAAACGGAGGTACGTCTAATATCTATCGTCAATGAAGTGATTTATAACCTCTTTGAGAGTAAATACCACCATTTCCGCTCCATGTTGAGCTTCCAAGCCAAAGTGGGTTACCGGCAACCATCATGAATGGTGACATGCTTATTTCTAACTCTAGTTCTGTGTACTACTTTCGTAAGAGAAGTAGCCACTGTAATGGGTCGATAATTATTGCTCTTGTCTGTCATGCATTTGTTTGTACTTCGATTATTGGTGATATTATAACTATCATCAGATCGTCCGGGAGTAAACCCAAAGTAAAATACAAGGTAAGAAAACTTTCGAGGAGCGTCACTAGCCCTGATGCATATGGACTATATTTATATGCTTCAGCAGGGATATTCCCCCCCCCCCATGATATTTTATTATTCTTTAGCTTTGTGAGTGCTCAACGAACCTCATCTTCATAAACGGTTCACTATTCACATGGAGAAGCCAAATTCAGGAACATCGTCAACAAGACATTTGTGATTATTATCTCTAAACCAGTTCATGATAGCAGTATAATGAGTTCTACAAACTTCAGCTAAGTTTCTTTCCCCAGTGACTCCATTCCCTGACTGAACAACAGTGTGAGCGTTCAGCTTTAATTCAATTATTTCTTTCTGGAAACCAATGGATTTATTTTGAGTTACCGTGTTGACAAGTTCTTCTCTGATCTCGTTTTCACGCTTACGCACTATCTTGAGCGCAATGTGCGGCACAGATTGTTCAGTTTATGTACAGGTGTGGGAAGAACGTGCAAATATTAGTGCTATAGTCTGACCATTTTATAAAGGCAGTTCGGTCGTGGTCAAATTTTTCTAGAGCTGTCCCAATTCTATGGGTATTTCTGAAATTTCTCTATATAGGTCTTGAGCTGGGTTAAGTATGGGCCCAACAAAGTCTCAGAAATACCCATAGAACTGGCAACGTCCTAGAGGAATTTAACCACGACCGAACTGTCTTGATAAAAAGGTCATTCCACAGTTATATTGCAAGCGTCTGAGAACGGTTCCGATGCGTATGTTTCAGAAGTGCTAGAGCAGGAAATGCATTCACATACTAAAGAAAACATGCAAGAGACGACAAATAAGGTCCCATTGAATGTTATGGCGAATGTGAAGAAGCGGAAAAATTGATGCATTCCTATAAACATACGCCAAATTCTAAATTATAAGCAATGCAACCCCTTTGAGTTACCTATTGACTGTATCATGCGTGCTTATTTTCACTTTCTTTCCACATCAAAGTTTTATATGTTCTGAGCTCACGATTCGTAAATGTCAGTTTACTCATTAGCATGTAAACAGCAGAATAAAAGGAGTCGAAGATTAACAAAGGCAAAGGTGCGATAACGTTCATAATAAAGTCTCGAAAAAACTTTAAACAAATTGAACTATGGTTAAAAGAATTATTATCTGCAGTCAGTTCATGAAATGGGTCGCCATTTATCATATACCTATGTTTAAATATAACAATAACGTTGCCACAACAATTCTTCTCAACAGTATTTGGGGCATAAATTTATCATGTCAAGGCACGTAAATGCGATATATTGTAATTTGGTAGTTTCAATGCGAAAAATATCTTCCAAAACCATCTCGCGTTCCCGTGCAATGACGGGAAGTGCCTCCCCAAAGGTCAGAGGGCCGCATGCAAGACTTACTGGTTCGGGGACAACACTTTCTTCAGTCTTCCTCAGTTACACTAACCTTCTTGAAGTTCCACATTCAGAAACCTATCGTATTTCAACCACGCAGATTACTGACAGTAGAGGTAGATGCTTAATTGTATTGGCAACTTCCCTGTAGCCATACGCCTGTAATGAAGTAAGTTAACTGGCTTGATGCCCTAAACTGCCCTTAATAATTAGATAGAGAAGCTCATCAACGCTGATAATTGAACGGTACAATGGAGTTAAATTGTCTTATCATAGAGGATGATTTTAAACGCTCTTCTTCAAAGCAGCGGAATCGTGGCAGTTTGCAAAGCCCAACTGTTTGAACCAAAGCACATGCAAGACTGCTAATGGCAGGCTTTTAGAGAAACTACTTAGTTACAATAATATGGCTTCATCGCAGAACCATATTATGGTCGCTGTAATCCGCAATCTCAAACTTTTACTTCATAGCTGCATTATCAGACCTGCTTACATAGCGAAATGCATTAGCAGTAAAGCAAGCGTGAATACAAACTTAACCGATGAGACCATTACAGTTTATCAGAAGCTTACCAGAATATATTATCCGAACGTGAAGACAACTACTATATTTTCTTAAGTAAGTGCCAAGGCTATCATGTCACTCGTAATTATACTTAAATATTTTATATTTTCTGTTGCGCCTATAATGTAAGAGGATTTCGGCACAATGCTCGTTAAGTGGTTACAATTGTGGGTTGTTAGACATATGGTTAAGGCAACCTTCAATCAGTAATATGATCAATTTTGCAATATGCCTTTACTAATAGCTCTGTTACTATTTGTTCAAGCCTCAATTTACTTGAAGGCCTAACGTGAAGACTCTGAAGGCTATACATTATAAGAATATCTAATGAAAAGAAGATATAAGCACAATCTGCCTACTCATCCAGGCATCGAATATAAACAAATAATTAGTAACTCGGGCAAAATTAACGTTACTGTGCCCAAGTTTCTACATAGTCTGGGAACGCCTTGCCTCTGGCACATTGTATCTTATAAACGGCAGTTATGGAAAAATTCAATAGTTTTAGCTGCAGCTCTTGATTTTGTCGTTAACATTTTCCTCTAAGAAATCGATTTCGAAAGCCTCCGCCAGCTACTGAGTTCTCGGAGAATCCAATTAATGAAACACAAGTCCTCAACTTTGTTAGCCTAAGCCTGAAACTTCCTGAGATTTCAGGTAGTGTTCCAAGAAATTCGAAGCAGTCGCGATGACCAGGTTGTTCAGATGTCTCTCTCAATGCCAAAGAAGCAATTCAGCATTACTTCTTTAACCAGAGATGCAATTGTATATTGGTGAGAAAGAGTTATTAATGATAATTAAGAACTTAATTGAAGCATAATTGCTCCTGTTTATACTCTAGTACTTTGTAGACATAAGCCGGTGATTCAAGTGTCTATCGGGTATCAATGCTCAGTTACAAGCAGCAACATTTTTGAATATATATATATATATATATATGTATATACAATAAATAGAAACAAGTGAGTCAGAGACTCGAACTGGGGACCTCCAGATCACTGGGCCACCACAGGATAAAAACAATCTAAGCACACACTTGCAGTACTTGTAATACCCTCTGCACCATGGCGGGACAAACAGCTATGTATTTTTTCAGGTTATTAACTATTCAGAGTAGAGAGATGAGTTCCCTCCTATACACGTACACCTCTGCCTTAATAAATTTGTCATGATGCAGGGGCAACACAAGCGCAGTGTGTTCTTGCGTTGCTTTTAGAGCCTTGGTGGCCCTCCATGGTGATCTGGAGGTCCACAGTTCGAGTCCTTGACTCAACTCTTTGCATTTATTCCATTAAAAACACAGGAGAAAACGGATTAGCCCCCTGTCTGGATAGCACCAGGTATTTTGTTCTAAAATCAACTATTGTATACTTGGAGTAGTTAGCAAATTTTACCCAATGTTAATTATTTATTAAGCAATAAGTTATCTTAGGTTTTCAGAATGTTGAACCAATAACGGTTGGTAATGTCTCTTGAATTGAAGTTAATGGGGGCACACGACCAGAAATCTCGGATATTTCCAAAATTCATTTTATTCCAGAAAATAGTAGCGATGGATCAGACGATTACGCAGGCAAAATTTTAGGCGGCCACTGCAACCCTAAGGGGGTCGCCGGGGGACTGGCCCTGGGGGGGGGGCTTTTTTGAAAAGTACGTTTTTTAGCTTTATTATTGCCTCGATCTTCACCAAACTTGGTATAGCCATGTAGAACCGAAAAATATTATGGGTTGGACTCATGTACATTTCCTCATTTTCACCATAGAACACATTTGGGGGCTAATTTGTTGGAAAAAGAACATGGAATTTTTTATTTTTTTTTCGATCGTTTCACATTTTTTCAAAAACCAATTCGAAATTCAAAAACACAAATGATTTTTTAGAAGATCAAATACCGCATCGTTTGAGACCAGAACCAGCTCTGTAGCTCAAAAACTGTCGGGGGAGAGAAGTTTTCCGTAGACCCCCCTTTTTTATTGTTTTCTTTTAACTCGTTTTCTATGGCAAAAATGGGAAGAAACTACATGAGTAAAAAGATCTTAGATTTTGATTTTACATATGTGTACCAAGCTTCATGTAAATCAGTCCAATAATGAAGATTCTTTCGGAGACGTATGGGAGGCTTCCCTTAAAGAAAGCATAAAGTTTGAAAAGGCCTTAATCCGTCCGATTTGTTGAAAATAGGAAGAAACCTCATAATTAACAGCATGTTCGTCAATAGGGGGATGATTAGCCCTAACATTGAAATTTCGTCTACCAATGGCAGAACTCGAACGGGACTATGTGGCTCCTCCACATCACCGCACTTTCAATAGTATGAGGGAAAAAATCAGAGGCATTCTAAAAATACCCGTGAATATAATAGCAAAAGAACCAGAAATATCGTCAAGAACATGAGTAAGTTATGTCGAGAAGACCTCTGAGGACCTCTTCTTCTAAACTCCAAAAGAGACAGTTTCTTTCTGCAACAAAACTAATCGTATCAGAGACCCACGGCGCGCTTAATTAAACGCCTCGGTTTTGCGGATGAGAAGTTATTCAGTGTGCAGGAGGCTAATAATCATCAGTGATACAGTGCTTGCTCAGCCTAATGAAAACAGACGGACAGCTTCTAAGCGCAGCTCAGCTCTGCCTCGAGATGCCTGTGACGTTCGTTCAGCCGTCAGCGTTGTGCTATGGATAATATCTATAATTAATGGAACTGTCTTGGAGCGCATACACACAGAAAAATTCTTGTTTGCCATTTAGCAAAATTAGTTAACTGTAAGCTATACCTTGTCGTTTGAATTTGCGTCAAAGCAAATTGTCGTTTGTGATGAGCAACTAATGAACAAGAGAGTTGTGATGAGCAACAGTGTCTTTTACGATTAATTATTATTGCTTTGTAGCTAAAATATCACTTCGTTAGTGATAAAAAAAACAGATGATTTTTATCGTGAAGAAAATGCTTTTTTGCATGTACCTTCGCCGAGCAAGGCAAAGGTTATGAAATACAGCAAAAACTGCTAATAGGCCTACCTCTTATAAACTAATCAGTACTATATAAGAATTCACGTCGTGTTTTTATTTATTTATATCTCTTGTCACGCTCTATGGGAATGAGATAGGAGAAAATTCAGATTTCAAAATGTAAAAAAAGTGGGGTACCTTGCAGACTTTTGTTTTTAGATTTCAAAATGTAAAAAAAAAGTGGAGTACCTTGCAGACTTTTTCTTCGGCGAAAAAAAATGTTGGGTACCTTGCAAACTTTTTCTTCAGTATTAGATAGGGGAAAATAGAACTAATAAGATAGGAGAAAATTCAGATTTCAAAAGGCGAAAAAAAAGTTGAGTACCTTGGAATGTTTTTCTTCAGTATTAGATAGGGGAAAAATGAGGAAGCCCAAAAGACGGCGGGGGTTTTGGTGAAGTGTTAATTTTTTGCCGTCATTTATAATGACGGCATGGGCCACTAGTTATAAGATATTCCATCTCTGTATGTATTTCTAATTTAACCATCGCTTTCAATACTGTTAGCGTGCTAGTCTAAATTCATTTCAGATTTTATTAATGAGTCCAGTGTTCATATTCAGTTTGAATTTGTGCATTCAGAGCAAAATTCGACGTCCTTATCGCAGGCACAAAACCTACTGAGTCCTGCTAATTTTATAGCTCAGAGGGCAGTTCTACAATCGAAAATAATATTTGACGAGCTAGGGTGTGAAGGGATGAAATATTAATCAAAATTATTTCCTGTCATATTTCGCTGCCGCATAGACTTGGGAAATCACACCAGCCGCAGGGTTCTCAGAGAACCTAATTGATGAAGTTCGAGTCCTCAACTTTGTCAACCTAAACATGAAGCTTTCGCTAAGATTTGAAGAAGTTTTGCAAGGCATCTGAAGCATTCGCAAAGCTATTAGCCTCTCGTATGTCTCCCTCTTTCTCATTTTCACTGTTTTTATAAGTGCTCTACATCTATATTTTTGCAGGAAAACCGCTATGCGTAATTTCACCAAATGAATTTTCTCAATGAGCGTTCTGCAGAGAATATGTCTGAGGTATGTTGTAATCATGCCCAACTCGGGCTACCGCAACCTGAAAAAAAAAAACCGTAACCCGAAAAGTGGTAATGAAAGTGCCATCTATCGATGAGCGGACGTGTAAGCTGAATAATAATGAATATGTATCAGTGTTTATTGTAATTTAGTTGACGTAGGCTTAAAATAAATGAGCTTATTTGCTTACACTAAGGTTGCGGTGTTTACTCGTTGCTCATTTGTGTAATTTTGACGTTTCCTTCATTTGTAATTTATGTTTCTGAGCGGTACTGGCGCACTGTAACCCGTATCGCAGTCGTCATTTGAGCTATGATTGCAACACGAGTTGCGACTGGCTAGGTCACCGGTGTAGCACCGGTAACCCAGAAATGTTCATTACACCACGCCTCCGCACTAATGAACTCTGCCATAGAAAATAAAAATGGAGCGTGATAGATAAGAACGATTGCTAATCTTAGGATCGCTATGAAAAAATTACTGTAATACTGGTTAATGAAGCCCAGTGATAATACTTATAAGTCCATGTTATTATTTTCAGTTTTTGCTTCAAAACTACTCTTTTTAAATTTGTTTACAGGCTTCATCTACTTTCCTTTATTATGATGAAGTTTAATAACCGTTGGCAGGCATATCGAGCATCACCTCTCTGACGGTGCTGTCAGTCGAGCGGTACGTCATGATCGCCCGACCATGGGAGTCCTACCACCTCACGCCAGCTAAGGCCCGGGTGCTCATCTTCGCCGTGTGGTCCTATGCCTTCATTACCGTGGCACCCCCCCTCTGGGGCTGGGGCGAGTTTGGTATTGAAGGAGGTGGTGTGAGGTAAGTCACTATCTATGTTCTTCAATTGGGGTTTCTTGTCCCCTACCCAGTCTTTAGGCACAAGGCCGGAATGAGTTCGATATCGATAGCGGTGGTGTTAGCTAAGTCTAAATCTCTTTCACGATTAGCGATAGGGATTTCTTATCCCGGATCAGTCTTTACTTACAGGCTAGGGATGATCTATCAGTGATGGTAGTGCGAGGTAAGAACGAATCAATTTATATTCTGCCTAGATATTTTTTAAATATGTCTACCTTAATGCAAGTAGCGATAGAGTAAAGTGAGAAATATCATGAGAAAATCAGCATCGTTTTGGTTGGTAAATGTTTTTCTTCTGTTCATATAGGAATTTTTTCTCATATCAACAAAGGTATATATGGTGTGATAGCAAATCTATCTAACTCTATTATATTTTATACAGTCTATTGATTGATATACTTATAGTCTGGAAAGTATAATTCTTTTTTTATCAAATTAGAACTATTTTTAAACATATTTGTGAGAATATATTCACCGGTGTTGATGTGTCAACAGATGAAATTTCCACTTGCATTGGTAGTTTATCAAAGGAAAGTGTACGCTACAAAGAACTTTAAGTCAGAAATAGTCAAATGGTATCAGCTGTCTGGAAGTAATTCGACAGGGTTCCGTTAGTCCCATTTCCTGTATTCTTTCTTAATAACTAGCAGTCGCACTCATACAGTAAATAGTTTGTATTGACAGGCTCATAATTGAATCAATAATGTCATCTTTATGTACTAACTATTGTTTTGTATCTTATTTTCCAGTCCTTGATATTTAATAGTGCGAGAAGACTGGCAACTTGTACATGTCAGCTCCGTTAATTTAAACTTTTGTATCTTTAAAATATTTGTACAGCTTGTAGTCGAAGTACAGTACAGGAACAAATTGGTCGTAATTGCGTCCAAATGTTTTTTTTAGCAACGAAGCAAGACTCATCAAAGCTACAGAAGTAACTCGTGACGAGATAGTGGGGCTTAATTAAGTGGGAGATTATACTTCATCCACCGAGTTGTTCATCGGGTCTCTCTTCAACCTATTTTTCCCCTGTATTCAGTAATTATATGACAGATAGAATAGTTACCTCTACCCAGGAGGTTATGTGTTTGTAGAGTTTGTTAGTTTGTCTGTCTTTTTTTCTCTCTCTGTTAGTCTGTCGTTCTGTCACTAGATAACTCAAAAAGTCGTAGAGCAATCTTTTCAAAATTTACAGGGTTTGTTAGGCATGTAAGATGAAACATATGATTAACTTTAGGTAGAGATCCGTTCACCTGTTTGTTTGTCTGCCTCTTTTTCTCAATGCCATAACTCAAAATGTTAAAGACGAATATTTCCGAAACTTGCATGAGTTTTTAGATACCTATATCACGCAGAGTAAATAGCCAAATTTTGTCACGATTTGTCTATCTGTTTGTTTGTCTCCGTGTTTGATTTTATGCTTATTAGCAAAATGACTCAAAAATTTATGAACGGAATTTTATGAAATTCAGATAAAATATTAGTAATGTTGAAAGACATAATTCTGTGATTATATTTTGGTTTGGTTTTAAGCTAATGCATTTGACTTTACCCTAATGTAATCAACAATGGCGGTATCGAAACAAACTTTTTCCTTTCGGCAGTTTAATATTAAAACAAATTGAAGCATTTTTGCAACTTTAACCTCGGTAGTTCGTTTTCTATGAAAGCAATAAAAGAGAACTTATTTTAGGTTAAACTTAAGTATAGTGCTCTGGATTGGTCAAATGATGAAAACATAGAAGTGACTCGTGCGGATCGTATTGTGTTCTGTTTACATAGTGCCATCACTGTCGCGTCCGATGCATCTCAAATAACCTCTAAAGAGTTAGCTGAGGCAGTTCCGTACTTTTAACCTATCTTAGGGAACGACATTGCTGCAGCTTACGAATAAAAAAACTATACAATTTACTTCCAAGGATGCTTAACTTTTAAATGTAAGGAACGTAGACAGGTTGTACTTGTGACATCACAGCTTAGGTTAATATATTACAGCTTAATTCCTAAAAGCCATTTGATTGGGACACGCTTAAATCGGTCCGAAAAGTCAAGTCAATCGCCCTTAAATTTTCGACAGCGACGTACCAATCGAACACATATTTAGTGTCTTTCAAAACATAACTGAAAATTTTACGGACGGATTTTTAAGAAAATTTCAGGAGCCGTTTTTATTCTCAAGAGGCACACTGACCAAATTTTGGTTGTGATAAAAACGGAAATCCCTGAGTCAGGATAAATTTTCAGCTTTCGTTAATGTTGCCTTGCTTGGAGAAGGTATGGGTTCTTGTAAGGGCTCTAACTTATTTTCAATTTAACACGCATGTGAACTTCCCATTTTGATGCCTTTAGGACGCTGGACAGGCTTTAAACGAACAAAACTATACGTCTTAAAATCAATGTTTCAGAAGCTGCGACAATTTCATCCAGTTTTTCTTTAATTATCAGAAAATACAGCGTACCTTCTTCAATGTCAATTTTTTTATTTTTAACAAGCTCTTGAAGCTCTTTTTGATCACACTTGATCTCTTCTAGAGGGGAATCATGTTGCGGTCGTGATCACGGAGCAGTTACCCTGGATCACTGCCAAACTTACGTCAAAAACAGGTTATAATACAGAGTAATCACTCGGAATCATCCACAGGGTTGCCACAAAGAGATAGCTTAAATTTGTGGCGTTAAAAATACAAAGAGACGTCGCGTCGTTAGTTCGAGTTTCCAGTGATCAAAATCGATTTAAAATCGTTCGCTCCACTTAGAGTTCGAGCTCTAAGTGGAAATTGAAAGTCGACAGAGTCATTTTTTTCTGCCCGTACGGTTTTGCAATTATTACTTCAAAGTTCAATTGGCCACAAACAAAATTCATTTGTTTTTGTTGTATTTTTCCGTGCAAAAAGCGAGTGTGTTTTCAAAAGCTTTTCACAACTTTGTAATATTTTTCCTCCCTGGTAAAATCTCAAGTCAAAACAGCTGAAACTGATGAGTTTGTTGGAGAGTCCCCTTGATGTTGCAGAGCTACAGTACTTCTCTCCAAAGATTTTATTTTATGCTGGTTTCTATTCAGAGTAAAATTTATTTCCACTGAAGGAAGTAACAATTTACAACAAACACATTTCCAAACTCCTCACAGGAACCTGCTGTGACAAGTAATTTTTTTACCGAGTACCGAGCAGTGAGAAAATAAACCGAGCGAATTTTCTCACTGAAAAGGCATATACTAGTTATATCAAGCCTTTTGTGAAGATATCGTACCGCATACTACTTATCTGCAAGGATATCGTTTGAAATTGATTGCAAATATAATTCGTCTTACACTTTACTATTTTATCATTTTTAATCCTTATCCGCAATGCAGGGTGAGCGAATGTTGAGAACAAAGTCAATTCTCAAGTGTTTTGTGAAGTAGCGCATTCATACTTTGCAAATATAAAATAAACTTGTTGTCTTACCTCTCCCTAGCGTCTATCGTTTACCTTCCGTATGAGATAATAACATTTTTTCTACGGTATCTGTCTGGCCTGGACTAAAGTAGCTCTATGCTTACCATATGCACCATTCCATAAGACTGTCGCATGAACCGTTATCACTCATCTCTATATATTCCACAACATTAGTATCAGATAATGCTATTTTTTTAATCCTACAAACCAGTTATTCGTCTGTCGTATGATCCAGAATTATCATTCTTTCTCGACAATAGTCGTACTCAACACGAAGATGGTCCAGTAATACATTTTTTCACTGTATCGTTTAAGAATGGTATCTGCTAGTAAAGAGTCTTTAAACCGAAAACAAGGAAATAATATTTTCTAGATTACTATGATTTGACATTAATAGGGATGTATACTGAACTGCCAGTTTCTTCTCACATGCTTTTCTACTCAATGAGTTGGGTCTCATTTTATCACCATGAGAATAAATCATTGGTGAATGCAACTTCATTTGAATAAAGAATTCTCCTTATGCAGTTAACCACAGGATTTTACCATAGGTGACTTTCTCAAATTTATCAAATGTGTGCTAAAAATTTTTTGCATACTATGCTTTGCCGAAAATTATATAACTTTGTCCCGCCGATAAGAAATTTCTACTTCTGCTGACGTATTTTTTTCCAAATCCTAACAGCAGTTTGAGGATGGGCTTTTCCTTCACTGAAGTCGTGAAGCCGTATTTCCTTAGCCACTGATTTTACCAACCATTTTATATATAATCTACCTACGTTTCTAACGACTTTCGCCCATCAATATCGCCACCATGATTAGCTGCCCGACACTCATTAACTGCAGAGGGACCCATGAGGAGCACCAGGCGTTAAATTGCTACACCGACGAGCATCTAATGAGATTCTGCTACTGCCACGCTTCAGGCGCTCGAATTACATAACTAAGATTACAACATCACGTCGCGTGCGATCTTGCAATTTCGAAAGGGGGATTAGCGCACCTAAGGTTAAAAATTATCCTTTCCTTTCATAAACTCTATTCCCTTTAAATGTAGGAATAACATCACGGGAAATTATTGAAAATGGTGGTGATCTTGGTGCTTGTTCTCCCTACATGTTATTGAGAGTTTAATCTAGATAATATATCTATTGCCGATAGGAGTTTGTTTTGAAGAATCTCTAACTAACGTGATATGCGAGGTACGGGTGGTGTTATGTACGCCATGCGTGCTGTACACGTCGTTTGTGGTTTACGCTTCGCTTAGGGCGTACACGCAGTGCGTGCATGGTATTTAACACACAGCGTGTGGTATTTGTACTCGCCATATCTGATACGCATGGGCCCCGCCATGTCCCTTCCATTGTGCCTAAGTTATTTCAAGCGTTTTAAAGTATGAGTAGATTTTACTTTTCATCTTCGTAAGGAGTTTGTACATTTGTTTGCAGAAGTAACCAAAAGAACCATTGCAAATTATCCGCCTAAGATGAGATTTATCCATCTCTGCTTCTGCATCATGACTGAATTGTCGATTGAAATATCTGTGGAACTGAAATTTTCATTGTTGTTATTACTTACAGTTTTCACTGTTCACTTGGCTATTTTGAGACATACCAAGTGACGCATTCCACTCACAGTGATAGAAAACATTACTTTTCAATTGATCGATAACAGTTATTCCTAAAATATCTACTTAATCTAAATAATAGAAGATATTTTCGAAAAAACTATAAACCTCATATCTTCACTTACGAAATGGATCCAGTTACGGATCGTTTTCTCTTCAGAAAAACTCTTTAAATACTTCAATACGCTTGTTCTGTCGTTGCAGTCCTGGTAGCGTAAAGAAGGGTTCACACTACAGTCCTTTGTTCCCTCTACAGGTTAAAAAGTCTTCAAGCGCTTTGACTTGACCGTGTACACACAACTATTCATCGATGAAAACCCTTGCTATTGTATTAATAAAAATAATACTAATAATTTTTTTAAGAACTCGAAAGGCTCGCATCATTACATTAGGTATGAGGACCAGAAGCTGATTTCTACTAGGCGCCAAATCAGTTGCATTCTAGCTAGTGTCAGCAGTGAAACATTTTAGATGTCTCTGCAAACATGGAGCAAATTGGTATTTAATACCCTGTACAGTTACTGTTATTAAAATTAGAGTTAGGCAGAGCAATTTTCTTCTTAGAGCATAAGACGTGATGTTTTTCCATAGATTTCACAAAGCGCAAGAGCGCTGTATATTTTCACAAAAGGAGCCCGCGCAAATATTTTGTATGGAGCGTAATTGGAGCTCTTGCGTTTTAGTTAACTTTCTTGCCACCTCAAATTACTTAATTAATTAATTAATTAATTAGTCGCAGAACTTTTGGATACGTGATGCAGCTTTGAAGGTATCAAAAAACTGTAGAACGAAGTCGTGTTGACTACATAGGAGCATTGCGATGTAGAAAATAAGTAAGAGTATCACTAGACTTTTTATAAATTCATGATTATAATTTTGTAAGGAAGATAAAGAAACGAGAGAATGGGAGTGTAATTAGTAGCTAAGAAAGCTTTGATAAAATAAAAGTAACATGAACTGCACGCCGTCGCAATAGAATTGTAAGCAAAATATTTACTTCATTTGCAGTGTAACAGAAAAAAATTTCAAGCTTTTACTATGGATCTACCATCAGCAAAACAAAGCTAATTACACCGCTAGTTTATTTTTTGCCGTGAATGAGCTTTTCTTTAAGAATAAAAGAATCTGCCGTCCCTGTAGTGCGAAATTCAACAGTGCTCTGCATGCCCCAGCACCCAAAACGACTAACTTAGTTGCTTTTGGGTGGAAAAATATGATGGACGAGGTTCCCCGCTGCTGAAACTTTTATCAGCCTCCTGGGGGCCACGACCCTCAGAGTATTAGCGGAAGTGCCCTCTTCTGCTGAACTTGTTTACTTAGTAAACGCTTAGAACTTCCAGTTAATGTGTTTTTCTCTGTAGTTTGCCCTGCAGCTCTCCCAGTATTGAATAATGGCTTGCATTATGAGCGTAGCGTTCAAGGAACTATTAATGAGCGCTGTCACTTATTCCGTGAAAAAGGAAATCTATTATGTGAGTAAGGATTTACTGATCAGTATTTTAGCCATTTAAAATTAGTGGATTACAGCTAGCCTCAGAATCAAAGAGGCACACTGCTGTAATCATAATGGAGATATTTTATGTGTAAGAAGTAATATATATATTTTTTAGTAACTTCTTCCATCAGTGGGAAAGTCCAGCCAGCAAGCTCGGTTCAACTGATAAATCTTTCAGATATCCAAAATTAATGGATTTGTATAGGTTTCCCTCAAGTTTTCGTGTCATCCTAGTCAAACCATAAGGAATGCAACATTTGTGGCCTCATTGTATCAATAGCTAAACTTTTATTGGCTTCAAGGCTTGTCCCGTCAGTAAAGCGAGATATAAAGTCATACCCAACTAGGCTTCAATGTTCATGTAGTTCTGTAATTACTTTTGTATAAAAGGGGTACCGTTTTACAGCCTAAAAGGGCTGTATAGTGTATAATCCTTCACCGGGAGGCTAATAAAACGAAGGCTAATAAAACCCCATACTGAGAAGACCGGACGTAGTCATTCGGGGGAATAAATAGATAACCCTATTAGGGTTCATTTTATTTCATTTTATTACCTTTAATATGGGTTTCCCATTTATTTCCCGATTGACTCCTGTACATTGGCCAGGTAAAATGCTGCACCAGTTATGTGATTTTTTTCTGTTTGATTATTTCTGTTTGCGTATAAGTATTTCTGCTCTTATTTGCCACGCTTGGAGTATCTGCATAGCTCGTAATTACAACCTGTGTATCCGTATCTAGGACATGGCTTTTATTTTTGACAGCCTAGCAATAAAGGAGGCTTTTATTGCTTCAATTCAATTACAGAGAGCAACGGATGGCATCCGTGATCAATAATTTCAATAACCAACAAATGTAGCTTTTATAGCTAGCAGGCAGATGGCCTCGTTTGCCTAAGCATGGGATTAGTCTCGTCCAACTTTACTCTTAGACATCAAAATAAAGTAGTCACTGCGCTTTACTATCCGTTCCGTTGCAGACTGATGATCAATGAGATTAAATTACAGATGTCACCAGCGCAATAATTCATTGGCTACAATTTTGATACCAAAATTGGCTAGTCATCCTCCACTCACACTAATAATTAAGGACGCTCTCATTTTCATCTATCAGTTTTTCAAACGCTAAATTTATATAGTCACGAAAACTTCCAATAGGGCTATCAACTATACGTACAATGTTTCAGAGAAAAGCAAATAATGCTTAGATGGAATTTTAGCATATCAGCTTCCTCAGATGAAAAAAAAATTCTTTTTTTGTTTCGAAAGACCGTGCACCAGGAGACCTAGGGCAACTCTTTTCTGTTTTTTACCAACAAAACTGTTAACTGGACTTGCGAATCAAACAACAGGTGGCATTCCCATACACTTAGATAGTAAACTTTTAACAGTGCTCAGCTGCCGTGGTACCTACATACTTATTTGCGGGGATTTTTCTCCGATCTTTGGCAGTTTTGGCACAATGGTAAAGTTTTGGACCCATCGGACTCTATACGACTAAAAAATGGGAAACTATGGTCCTGTTATTCATCACTACCTATCTCCCTCCACGTGACTATGGCGACAACCCGGGGCCCGGAATAGTCCTGTTATCCATCACTACCTATCTCCCTCCACGTGACTATGGCGACAACCCAGGGCTCGGAATAGTCCTGTTATCCATCACTAGCTATCTCCCTCCACGTGACTATGGCGACAACCCAGGGCTCGGAACAGTCCTGTTATCCATCACTAGCTATCTCCCTCCACGTGACTATGGCGACAACCCAGGGCTCGGAATAGTCCTGTTATCCATCACTAGCTATCTCCCTCCACTTGACAAAGGCGACAATCTGGGGCCCGGCATGCCAAGCATAGGGAAAAATGGAACGAGAATTCGTTGGTTTCAGGGCTGCATGGCGCGCCACCTAGCTTCAAATTTTCAAACGAACAGGTGGAAAACTGAAATTGATTCTTTGTGTCCTTTGAGCGGAGCTGCGAGAAAAACTGGCAACCTAAAAATAATAAAAGAGAAGGAATTGATATTTGCTCGATGTGTTATTTTGGCAGCAGAAGTTCGAGAATTGCCGCACGACATGGGGTCGGCCGCACCAAATTTTTCAATATTTTAATAATAACAAACTGATGTAACCAGGGGTGTGTATCCTATTTGAAATTCAGAGCGTATTCTTTATTTTATGTGGCTGAAAAATTAGAGCACTGACATGAATGGCACAGGAAAAGTTTTCTTGATAGGGAAAAACGTTAAATTCAGAGTATTGAGTGTAACTCGGTTTTTGGGAAAGGTAAAGAGGAGTGAAAATTGTCTTTCTAGTTAAAAAAGTTACAGTAAGCCCTCGTTTATCTAGGGGGATAGGTTCCGTAACCGGCCGCGATAGTTAATTTTTTGTGAATACGGACACCTTATTTATTTTTTCATTTAACGAGTATTTGCACTTCTTTAAACTTCCACTAGATGTACTGTCAACAACCCACCCTATGCTCCATTAATAACAGGTACATGTTGCAACTGTTAAGCAATATGAAATCGGGAGGTAAAGTATTTCTTATAATACAGTACAGTAATGCATAAAATAAAAAAATAAAAGAGATTATTTCTTCACTCACCACAAAAGAAGTTGTAAAAGTTTGAATAATGATAGCAATGATATTTTTTTCGAATTTCCCTAACTATCCGCTTTGTAGATTCCATTTTATTATAAGATCTTTACGAAGTCCAAATCCGTGGTAATTGAACCACTAAGTGGCGAGGGAATGTTCTATTCAAATGGCGGCGTGTAATAATGGGGAAAATATTAGAATGCTTCTGTTGTACTGCGAATAGGATCCAATCGGCTTCCTTAAGCTGCATATTATATTATGGTGTTGCATTTACTTCATATTCTCCTTCTTATGACTCACAATATTTTTTGACGTTACTTTTGTAATTCTAGTGACGCTTCTGTTATTTTCGGTGTTGCTTGCTCTTGGTTCCTCTTGAGTTTTTCTAATTTAATTTGTTTAAATTATTTTTACTTATAGCATACGTACATCTATTTCAGTCTTATTATCTGTGATGTACCGAACAGTCTGCGTTCGTAAACTACTAGTTAGTTTCATGTACGATATACGAACAAGAAGTGTCAAGACTTTTTCCTCCACAAATTTTCATTTCGAGTTTAATTTTCTGTAGTGCCGGGGACGTATACGCATTTCTACTCCCAACTGATTGCCCGGATGTGCAGCTTGCGTGCCGTTTCTATACGTAGATAGGTACCGTGGCATAAATGACCTCCGAGTACCGTATCCTTATACATCAAGTTATCTGTGAAAATGCCTAGTGTGTCTCCGGCATTAGTTACAGTCTATATAGCGTCTTTAACACTAGTAGCACAGGTGCCTCTAAGTCCTCCAAATTAAAGGTTTATATTCTGATTGTCTGCCAGACTGCCCCAACCCTCATCTCCACCTCCTGGAAACGGAAGTTCCAAAACCCGTCCAGCTCAAGAAGCTGTCAAATGTGTAGCATATGAACTTAGGTGCGGACTGCTAACATAATTAGGAGATTAGCTAGCGGATATAAACTCGAACGCCTCCCTCCTCTGTACAACTGTACTTCCCTTAAATACGTACTGAGCACCCTGCAGACTTAGTTTGCACAGATTTTCCAAACGTATTTTTGTTTCTTTATGCATAGATGATTGACTTTGACTACAGTGTCCAAACTCATTTCAAATTGCACGGCGATCGTTTCGGTGTTTTTTTTTTTACAACTTGATACTGTGACGCGATAGGTTCGCTGTTTACCTCTTCAAGCTGTCGGCAATCAGTTCAATATTTGCCTTTGGGAGCTGTGCGGAAATTACTTCAATGTTTGCTTCCTTAAACTGTGCAGTTTACCGCTTCAAGCGGAGCTTGCCCGACGATCCTCATCTAAGAATTTTCTCCGCTGATCCGCCAACTCTGACGACCCTGCAGACTTTCTGACATCTCGTCATTTCTCACAATCAAATTGCACTCCTGGAACCATTTGTGCCGCTGGAATACAGTGACCCGGCTCTTGAGTGCTCCGTCTCATTAGGAACTCATTAATAATATCTGACGACTTTCTGAAGCATTTCTTGACTTGAAACTCCATCCAGTAGCGAGCCGCAAAATTAATGTGCCTTCACTTAAGCCGCTTTTTGTTCGACTGGTGAGCGGCCCGTGGAACAATGAATTCTTGGTTAATCTTTTTCTTTCCACTGTTCTTAACATGAAACATGCACTGTCCAAAGGAATAGCGTGTTGCCCTTAAGTAACACTGGGAGGAAAACGGTAAAAATCTGGATGCTGAAGTTACCTGAGCCTTCCAACTGCAAGCGAAAAGGCTAGCATATGTCAGCTGGATATAAGCTTAGAGTAACAGAATGCCAGGGTAGGGTTCGGTCGTGCTGCCTTTTATTCTTGGTAGCTTTCTACGCCTTGCAGTCCATTACCGGAGGCTTTACTGCCAGTTGACTCGAACCAATAATGGTCGGTGTTACGATCAACGGCCTTGCAGCCGTTTATTTTCTCCAAAATTGTCTAATTTTTTACCACCGCTTATCACTTCTGTCCTGTGGTAATCATAAAAGTTTCGCTTAAAAAGCCAAAGCTCATGAATCAAATTTCCAGCCTTAAAAGGTCGACGGAGCTCCAGGCTAACACGGGTAGAAGGGCTTTACGTGGAGCGCACCTGACATTGTTGATCGAGACTCTGACGGCAGATCTTCTAGAAACTGCTGACCGAGCTGAAAGCGCAAGAAACAGAAAGGCCGCAAAAGGGTCGTGCGCAGCTCTGCACCATGCAATTGTAGTTACTGAGATGAATTGAGAATGTCTCCTACGAAAGAAAAAATGTTACACAATTTATTGAGAGCATCTGGTATGTCCGTTGCGCCTAGAGTGAACTACACACAGAGAAATCTGCATAGCGGACTAAAGGAAGGTTTACAGTATATTTACCTTAAAGAGTTAAAGCTGACCAAAATTTTTCAGTACATTTATTTTTAAATCTAAATATAAATTCAACGCAACAGAGATTCCTCTGTGTGTATGATTTACATTTAATCTCTATCTCGGGCAGCGTGACCGTGCCATCTGGCCCTGTTTTGCCTTGCTCTCGAGTGTACACAATGACGTCACGTGAAGAGGTTAATTAGGAGGTTAAAGACGTTTCCAGGCCTTAAACACATCACATTTCCTGTCTATTTTGATGCCAATATAAGTCACTGCTGACCTTCTTCGACAAGCGCTAAATTTTCTCTTCGAAAATTGAGTTGCAATATCAAAGTCGGAATTTCGCTGGCTACGAGCCGGAAATCGGAATTTTGGTGGCTAAGAGCTGGAAGACGAAAGTTTGGTGGCTAAGAGTTGGAAGATGAAATTTTGGGGCTAAGAGTCGGAAGGCGAAATTTTGGTGGCTAAGAGCCGGAAGTTTGATGGCTAAGAGTCGCTGTTTGAAACTACCTGGACTCAGAAATCGGAAACAAAGTCAGAGAAAATAGGTTGATTTTCTTAAAAAAAAAAAAGAGTCGTAGTTGGTAAGAGTCGGACATTTAAGGGGCCCGAAAAGTCTTAGTAGAACAAATCGGGTGGTCGAAATTGGGCTTAATCCGTCGGACACAGCATCCCTGCATCCCTGCACCGTCCAGTTCACTTTCATACCGAGTGGAACATCAGTTCTCTTGAGCTAATTACTTTTGTGCTTATTATTTACTAGGAAAAGAGAGTGTCCTGTGAGATTCACGGTGAATAATTTTAAGACTTTACGAGAAAATATATTTACGCATTAGAATATAGCCAGGGCGTTACTGCGCTAGACATAGAGTGTAAGCTTTCCCATTACATTCTTCTTCTTCCAGTCCCTGCTGCTGAATTTCTTCTGTTCTTCCTAAAGAAACAATTCATACGAGAGAGCACTAATCCCAGAAACACAAGAGGACCTCAGCAATCCGGTCCCGAGTTTTGTCCCAATGGAAATCTGCGACTATCATTATTCCTATTCAAAATCTGGTCGACTTTTTCAATATTTCGTATAATAAATTCTTAAATGAATTGGAAAGCAGGATCAATATAACCAGATCTTGACTGGCTCGCTTGATGAAATTTGCAGATTAAATTCTCGGGTCGTGGAGGACGAGGAATGGTGGGGGGGGGCATTGAGCAGCAGGCTCAAGCCTCTTGCACAAGAGCTCTCCGGTCACTAGTAAAAACCGACTTCGTAATGCAAAGCTCATCAGTCGCAATACAGCGCCCAATGGTTCAGTAATTTGAGGAATTCGCTCTCGACCTTTTGGTGCATTGCACTTCCGAGAGACGGGCGGTGTCCTGCAGAAATTGCAACGCTAAACTTATTGCAGTAGCAATACTTAGTAATACTGACAAGCTACAAGGGCAGTACTGGTAACACACAACACTACCGACATGCTGAAAGTATAGCAATGACAGTACACAGAAATGCTGACACACCTCAATACAGCATGGACAATGCACTGGAATATAATAATGCCAATCACACTTGGACCAAGGCCCCGTTCTTCTAATCCTCTTAAAATTTCATTGCCGAAGGACACATGTTTTTTTAATTACTAGTGGACCCGTGCGTGAAGAAATTCATGCAATAATGGATATATTTTCGCGCTTCTCTGACTTACTTGTTGCACATTATCCCGCTCACGTTTATTAGTAACTCTTATTCCTTTCCGCACTCTTTCTGCTTCAAGTCTTTCTTGTCGCTGTGTCCCATAAATGCTTCATTGGTAACTCGTCTTCGTTCTTGAAACTGTAGTAATCTCAGTCTTCTTTTACGTTCGCTATCCTCTTTCTTAATTAAACGTGTGTCTTCCAAAGTAAAATCTTAAGTAAAACTCTACAATAAACTTTTTATGCCACTCCAGTCGGCTTATATGCAATATTAGTGCACCGTATCGATGATACTGCCTTCCATGCTCAAATTTCTGCTACACTGAAGTGCTGAAATTTTGGCCTCTAAAGCGAAATCTGCTCTCTGAGAGAAAGACTGTAAGCTAGAAGAATTAATTGCCTACTGCCCGTGAAATAATTCTCTTTTGCCCGTCGTCAGTGCTCCGTTGATCGTCTGTCGAATTTATGCGTCGTGACTTGAGAGGAAAAAAGGTTTAGAATCTGACTCCAGAAGCCGCATATATAGCTCCGATTTGAAGAAGTGTTTCAAGAAAGAAGTGCATTTAGATAAGAGCTTCACTATCTTCTGAAACCTGGTCATCGATCTCTGCGAAAAGTAGCTCAATTACAAAATTTACAATCTGGCCTGTTTTTCGCCTATTTCCTTAAGAGCGGACACGAAATAAATCAATACTCGAAGCCTTTTATTACATAAGGATTCTCTGGTTCTGTCTCTATTGCACCAACTCTCTTTCTATTTGAGAGAGAAGGGCGCAAATAAACAAAAGGTGCAATTGCGGGAGCTTCGAATCGCAGGATTTTGTCTTCAGAACGATGCACTTAGTGTCAAGGAAGCGTATACGTTTGATCCAAGGTGTTTGATCTTCATCGATCGGTGAAGCTGGCTTGTTAAAATGGGAAGCACCCTATGAAGGCAAGTTGTTTTGGGCTATCTCTGCATGTAGGTGTTATTGCTGATCGATTCTTAATTTCTCTTCGAGACCCGACTTTAATCTAAATGTTCTCTGATTTCCTTACATTGATGTCAGTTCTTAAAAGCTGACGGATGTCATTTAGTAGAATAGATTAGATAAGATAGGCGGCAGTAGACGAACCAAAAGGCCCATTCCCAAAAAGACACCGGGACTTACACCCCGGTCCTCTATGAGCTATTGCCATTATGTTAGTAGAATGTAGAGGAATG
>LQNS02278170.1:9979914-9992458 GCA_001587735.2 Parhyale hawaiensis | reverse complement strand
CAAGCATGATCGATGGCCGCTGATATGCGGAGCTTAAATATAGAGATGGAGCGGAAGTGAGAAGAAGTCAGCTTAAAATGGCCTGGGAAGCTTTGACCTTTAAATGCTAGCGGTGATATGTTCGGTTATACAGGTTATTTACCTTATGTTATATACCTAACAACTCATGTAAATTTCATAAAAATCCGTTGACAACTTTTTGAATTACGGTATTGAGAAAACAAAGACAAGCAGACCAAAAGTTAATCATATGTTCCTCCTAACATACATAACAATCCCGTTAAATTTCGTCAAAATCCGTCTAAAACTTTTTGAGTTATCTTGGTGACAGACACACAGACAAAGAGACAGACAGAAAAACCCGACGACAACGTAACCTCCTAGGCGGAGGTAAATATCTATCTACCTATATTATACTAAAAGTCTGTGAACCTTTCTTGTGTCCTATTTGACACAGCTTCTTCTATTTTAGACGGGCAGAAATTCGAGGTATTAGGGGAGGCAGTCGCATTCTTTCCATGCATTAGCTCATTAATTCGATTGTAATACGGAAGCTGAACTGAGCTGGGCCTCAAGAACGAGCATGATCAATTCATCGGTTCCATGGGCAATACAACTAAAATACGTAACATATAATAATTTGACCTTGCTTACAACCTGGGTGCTGAATATTCGTTAAAGATGCAAAGAATCTGTTGATAGCGAACCGATCGGGCTGCTCTTTGACTGGCAGAAGAGGACGGCCGAATAGCTTGGTGTCTGTGTTCAGCTAAATAACACCTGCTAATTTTTTGTGAAAGCGAAGACGAGCGTGATGACGACCCAACGTGTCACGGGCCGTCTAGTATTATACTAAAACTCCGTGAACCTTGCTTGTTTATTTATTTGTGTCTTGTTTGACACGGCTTCTTCGCTTTTAGACTAGAAGAAATTTGAGAGATGAAGATTTAGCTCAGATACCTACGCTGCAGTAGACTGACTGTATCTGTGATACGGATTTTAAACCTGATCTCGCCTGCAAGAACGGCCATGCTGGTAAAATAACTGAAATGCGTAACAGATAAATTGACTTTGCTTACAGCCTGGGTGTTGAATACTCGTTAGAAAAGCAAATAATCTGTTGATAGTGAGCCGTGTGGGCAGCTCCTTGACGGGCAGGAAAGGACGGCAGAATAGAGGGTGGTCTATGACCAGCTAAATAACACCTACTTTAGTGCGAAAGCAAAGACGATCGTAATGACGACCCAACGGGTCACGGGTCGTCTAGTATATACTTAAACCTTCAACGAAAACATGATCACCTCTTTCACTTCGTTCGCGGGTGATAATGAGGATTAAAAATGCGAAAGGTTTCAGGTTGTTAGAACAATTGTTGCGGCCATCGTGAATTCAATGGGCCTTGTTTGAACATCGCGTTTCGCTCTATGCCTTGTGTGCTAAAGTTCGATCCGAATTCAGGGAGATATTAGACATTAAACAGCAAGCACTGGACAAGGTGTAAAAGTTGCAGTGATTGCTGGCTGAGAATATTTATTTTTTAATTTACGTATTTTAATTCATTATTTTTATTTTTTTTTTGCACAGTGAAACGATATGTAGGCCGAGTCATGACTCCATAGTTACGTAATCGGAAGGATATACAGAACGTTTGGCACTTGTGCTCTCGATCGTGGGTCCCAGGCTTTGCAAAATAATTGTAGCGAAGGAATTTCATTATTGACGATTGTAAAAACTAGTGGCGTGTTACAAGTATATCTTCAGTACAAAGAACTATATTAAACTTTTGGTATGAGTCCGTACCTGGAACTTTCTTGCTAGGATATTCATACCTGGCGGAAGTTTACGAGCTTATCGCAATCACCACCCTGTTTGAGTTGTGGTTACGCAAAAAAAAAAAAACATTTGCCTAGCTTGACTAGAGAATAAAATAATGCTAATAATTTTCAAGCGAATGTTTACCGTTTGCAAACTGATAGTGAGCTGTGCGTGGCACTTGTGTGGCACTAATTACTTCGATGCTGCTATTTATTGCAACACGCCTCAGGAATGTTAAAATCTAAATTTCCAAACATGTACGACGTTCGTCCTTTCGTGAAATAATTTGGACGTTTTCCCAATACCCGTTGCAAATCTATTAGCGTTTGTTGTTCAAGTTATATAGTATGCATGTGGATACCTCAAAATAGAAAGAAAACGAAAATTTTAAACGTTACGTTAGTCTATTTAAATAGAGTTAAGAAAATATCGCTGAGTAAAAATGAACGTTGTAGGCCATTTGTCCATCTCCAGGAAAATTTCTGTACCAAAGACATATGAGATAATTATGCTGTAACCGACCAGAAATTCCCATCATTAAAACAATCGCTGAATAAATTGAGCAATAGAAGAAACAGATGATACAAAGGAAAAACAGCACAAAAAATGCTAAAACTAAAAAAAATGCAAGGAGAAAAAATATAAACGTTGGGCTGATGAATTATGAGTTGGCCACGAAAAGGATCCTTGCACTTTGAGCGTTATTTAGGGTAAGTTTAAGTTTAAAATTCTATAAAGACTCGAGGATGCACAGTTGTTTTACATGACGTAGAGAGGTGATAATGGTTTCGTTGAAGATTTCAGTAAATATATACATATATAAATATATATATTTACATACATATATAGATTGGGGTTTAGGACGACATTTTTTTTCCGTTAGCCTACCCAAATGCCGTTATAGGCTAACATTTTTTGGGTAGGTTATTGAACTGCCTCATGTAGTCGGTCTTCGTTACTTAGTATCAATCTTTGATTGGCCTTACTTGGCGTAAATCTTTGATTGGCCCTACTTACCGTCGTCATTAAAGATTGACGCTAAGTAAGGCCAATTAAAGATTGACGCTAAGTAAGGCCAATCAAAGATTGACGCTAAGTAACGAATAACTAACCAACAATGAGCTTTTACAACGCTAACCTTATAAGTTAGGGGGGCAGGTCTGGTTCTTCTAATGTCCTAAAATACGCTTAAAACACTTAAAAACTTTTAAAATACTGTACACTAGAGGAACCAGACCTCTCCTCCTAACATACAAAGATCTCGGGGTATGAGCTCATTGGGAAGGGCTTCTGTAAATTTTTAGATCGGGGTTTAGGACAACTCTTTTTCGTTAGCCTACACAAATGCCATTAGGCTGATGTTTTATCTTGGCTAGGTTATTGAACTGCCCCCTGTAGTCGGTCTTCGTTACTTAGCATCAGTCTTTGATTGGCCTTACGTAGCGTCAATCTTTGATTGGCTTTACTTAGCGTCAATCTTTAATTGGCGTTACCGTCGTCATTAAAGATCGACGCTAAGTAAGGCCAATCTGTGATTGACATTAAGAAATGAATAATTAACCAACAATGAGCTTTTATAATGCCAATTTTTTAGGTTAGGGGGCCAGGTCTGGTTCTTCTAATGTCCTAAAATACGTTTAAAACACTTAAAAACCCTAAAATACAGTACACTAGACGAACAAGAGCTCGCCTCATAACCTTCAAGGTTCTCAGGGTAAGAGCTCATTGGAAAAGGCTTCTGTACTAGTGTGGTAGTCGCTGGTGGTGGGTGGCAGTATCTAAGCGCGCGTTTACTATCGAGAAGACGGCGGATGTGCCCCGTAGAATTTTTCGAGATAGTTAAATATTGAGAGTAAGTCCCGTAGATTTAAAAAATGTAATGGTGTTGGGTCATTTTTGCATTGTGTCGTTCTATCGCAATTATAGAAATATATATATTTGTATGTCTGTCCACCCCAAAAGTGGTCGAAGGAGTTGAGCAATCTTCATAATTTTTGTAGGCAGTTTGACGGGCTGCCCTAGATGTGACCCATACCAAAACAGTGGGTCTAGCTGGCCATAAAAAATGACAACGTTGAATTTTCTCCACCGCGGTGAATTTGCCTCCACTGCGGCAGATCATCTGAAGAACGGTGCGTTCTATTATTTTTCTATGTTATTATTGAAGAGCCAGTATCTAATCGAACGCATCTGTGCCCTAGCCTCGTTCATCAAAATGATTTCGTTGAATTTGCCCCTACTGCGTGTGATGGTCTTACGCCGCCGAGGCATTCTAGTTGACGGTATTTTAAATGAGCTATTGTGTCATGGACGCTGTAGATCTCAGCTTGTGATGTAAGAGAGTAGAACTGAAGGGGGCCTAGAGAAGCTCGGTCTATGGCTGCGGCCAGCATGTGGGAAAAGGCTGTCATCAAGATATCTCTAGAAGTTATGGGCGGATTTTGATGAAACTTACATGGATTGTTAGGTATGTAAGGAGGAACAAATGATTACCTTTTGGTGAAGATTTGTCCATTCATTTGTTCGTGTATATGTCTGCTTTTTTATTCGAACCATAAGTGATTGACGAATTTTTATGAAATTTGCATCAGTTGCTAGGTATATTACAAACAGTAAATGAACAAGTTTATGAGATGATCTGTTGGTTCGTTCGTTTGTTTGTCGCTGTTTTTTATTTTATGTTTGTTTGTGCAATAACGCAAATGTTAGGGATAAATCTGTATGAAGTTTAGAGGAATTGTTAATACTATTGTTAAAAGCGATAATTGTTTCAATTTTGGTGTTGATCGGTTAGTCCGTTGGTGTGTTTGACTTTTGTTTGTTGGAATGTTTGTTAGCTCCATAACTCTTAAAATTATGAGCGAATCATGTAGCGAAAACTAAGGAAATTAGAAAAGCTTGAGATACAGGATTAGTATTCAGTCTTTAGATTTAATTTATTTATTTACTGTGTTTTTTTAAGAGCCTAAAGAAACATCATTCATTGATGAAAATAGGGGCGTGGTGACTTCCAGAAGATCAAGCCTTAACACGCAGATGTGCAGCCGTGCCGTGGGGGCCTTCACTAAAAACTGTTTCGCTGTAATGCAGGAATTGCGGGAGAACACTAAACTTGCTAGGGATTGCTGTGTTCGAATTATACTGAAGCAAAAGACAATTGGAAAAGTTATCTTTTGCTTTAGTTGAACAGTGAATGTGAATTTATCCAACGGAAAATTAAAATTAAAATGGAATTTGTCTCAAATAAGAAAAGCGACCCAGTATAGGGAAGTGAACAATTGGAGCAAATTCATCAATTAGAAATATTGTTAACGCCATACGTTTCTGTTAGTAACTTCGTATTGTAATCCTAAAATTGGTTCGTGAACGCAACAAACTGTAATCGAATTTTATAAACGGTGTCATTTGTTCTTAGTTCACCATGGCACACGGTCATGCTTAGATTCTCCAATGATTCGGTAAGTTTTAATAGCTGCAAATGAAGGGAATTTTACTTCTCATACATATCGATCGCTTTTACTTCTTTCGAGTTAGATGTATATGTTGTTGAATACTTTTAACCGTGGCGCCTCGCCTAGCGACCTCAGAGCAAATTATTCCAGTCAGTTTCGAGCTTTTCTTTGCGTTTTCTTTCTTTCGTACCCCGACTAGATCTTTGAGTCCATAATCTTCCTTTTCATTTTCACTTTTCTTGTCAACTTAGTGCGCTCTTGTCCAGTGTTCACACGTGCAATATTATTCTTATGATTTTATGAATTCGATCTTAGCTGAACTTCAAACTCGGCATAATACGTGTGATACATGAAATTTGGAATTTACATAGTTGCAATATACCTCTGCGATTTAGGTAAAGAAATGTTTTAACGGAGGTTTTGAATTGTAAGAATCTTTAAATTGGCAACCGTAAATCTCAGCGTACTCTGTACCTATATCCATTACAAGTGTGCAATATTAGTCATAATCTGCTCAAATTACTGTTGCAATTTTGAGTTTTCATTTATAAGAGATTTTAAGTAGTGCTTTTCTATTGTTGCAGAAACACTTACTTGCATACTGCTACTACGCTACTACCACGAAATTCAACAGTTTGTCACGTCGCAGTTTGAAAATAAATTCGTTCGTCATAATGCGTGTATCGAACATTTCTAAAGGCTTCGACCTTTACAAGTATCAATTAGAAGAAAGTTTATTAATTCACAGTTCAACTATCAATTTACAGTTCAGCTTTGAGTTCGTACATAAAAAATACAGGCTGAGAGTAACTTCTGGCTAGACATAAAACCGTCTCTGACAAGATCACGACATTTTTAGTGTCGCTGACTTACGGCCTTAGCAAAGTTCAGCGAAGATGGTGATCAGAGCAGACGATGATGATGGGGGTGGGAGAAGGGGCACTCCCAGGAGTGGCCTGTGACAGCGGTCGGTAGGGCGATCGGGCGTCCCCGAGCGGACGGGTAGAAGCGGCAGCTAGCCCGTCATCCCGTCGGTCTCGATCGTCCCGTTAGAAGAAGGCTGGGCCGGTGCCGAGAAGCGCAGGGTTACGCAGCAAACACGGGTGAGCCACACAAACACAGGCGGGACGACAACTGGCGGGTCTGAATGCTGAGTAGAAGCAGATAAGGGCGACAAAGGATGGCCTCAATATTTTGTGCTTCCATATTGCGTCCTGCGAGTAACTTTAAATTGAAGGGACGGAGGAAAAATGTAGGCTCTGACAACTTCGTTAAAACGAGAGTGCCTCTGACGGGACATTAAATACATATACATTGAATAGTGAGATATTGGAATTACTTTTTCTGCAGATCTCCAAGAAAATTACTGAAGCTGTAATAATGTCAAAAGGCACAAATGATTGGATTCTCGTGTTGATACAAATAAAATCTTGGTTTCAGAGCCGATTTGAATTTTTCGTTACCTCTGCCTTGCTTAGCGGAGGTATGCGCTCTCAGAGTGCTCTAGTTTATAAGGATTGTGTCCAAATATTGAGCTTCTTACAGTATATTTTTCTCATATCATTTTGGCACAGAAATTTTGCTAAAGATGGACAGGTGGTCCGAAACGTTCATCTTTATGCATCTTCTTGAATCTGAACTTAATGACCTTACGTTCAGAGATTTCCGCTTTATTAATTTTATTTTCAAGGATTAGATACATTAATTCCCGCATAATTTTAGATCATGTTTATGAATAACGGAGTTATTGTGGCCAGTTGAGGCTGATTTACAGGTCAGAATATACTACCCTACGTCTGAATGTTTTGTTGTGCCCTGTAAACAAAGCTCTGAGTGCGTACCAGAAAATTAACTGAAATCAAAGCCAACTGGCACAGCAACATATTAAGCAAACTTCTGTAACTAAATGTCTGGCGACTCTGGATCATTAAAGTGAATGATGTCGCATGCAGCTGAGCTCTTTTCTTGTGCATAAAAGGTTACAACTGCGCAGTGGGATGCTGAGGCGTACATGTGGTCACTATCAATGTGGGCCCGCCGCAAAGATCAGTTCACCCATTAGTCCTTTGTTGTGCGTTCTTATTTAAGAGCTTTCGAATGCGCCCCTGGGTCCACTTAAGCAACACAACAACTGCTTAACTCTCTCATTTCCGATAATTGACTCCCCATTAGGAATAATAGAACGTCCCTAGAGACACTAGCTAAGCAAGTTGAATCGACGGCCATTATTTTACCAAAGCTTTAGTCTATACACTGTTGAGTTTGCAAACACACAACGAAACCTTTTGTAGTTTTGAATTATCAACATACTGTATATAAGACAAAAATCCAACGCGTGATATATTACTGATAACCTTCACTTTCCTTTGATACCTTTGAAATCCGGCGGACCAGGTCCAGATGACGTTATGCGCAACACCTATTGTGTGCAAAGGTGATGCTGTGTCTCCGCAGTGTAAGCAACCACTTATAGCTGGTCATAACGGCCACCCTAACCCATATTAATTTTTTTATCTCACGACAAACTTGAAGCTTCCAAGATCCACTGGTCTGCAGCATTCAATTGGGCTTGCGAGATCACCTCTTTGCCTGACTTTATTTTCCTTTTCTTCTTCTTCTTCTTTACTCCCTCAGAAGTCTCCACGATTCTGAACTAATGGCGATAGCTCACAGAGGACCGGGGCGTAAGTCGCGTCTGCTTTCTGAGAATAGACCTGTTGCATAGTCCGTCTACCGTCATCTATCTATTCTTTACTAATCATGAGATAGTTCGCTATTGAACTTCACAGTTGCAATGCTAGTGACGCGCTTGATATAATTATGATGGGACATTTTCTTGAACTGTCCTGGTCCCCGGACGAAGAAGCTGTTTGAATAATCCGATGAAACTGCGCGTCGCCAGCAAATCTGATCGGGACTCGCCCTTCACAAGTGCGACCAGAGCGGTCCGAGTGTCTTGCAGTAATTATTTAAGTAGCCCATTTACATTTGGAGTAATTCGTTCTCGGATTTCTGAACATAAATGGTTGTGAAGCATTTAAATCCCTGTTGTATTGAATATAGTGGAAGGTAGGAAAGTTTTCCCCAACGAATACTGCTTCAATGATTAGCAGTAAATACTCTCTGGATAGCCTCGAAGCGTTCTACGACCTTCATGTAGTTTGCTCCAGTATAGGAAAAGAGCCCCGGTAGCAAAAAAGCGACCCGGAATAAAGCCCCGGTAAGGAAAAAGTACCCGATTATCTCCTTTTCTGTGTGCATATTAAAATAAGTTAAACTATACTGTATTGCCGTTACCTACTCCTACCTAACAAAACCAAGCCTAACCTAGTCTAACTTTTTCTAATTGAACGTAGCCTAATCTAACCACATCTAACTATGCCCAACCTATGCTGGGATAACATTACCTAGCTTCTTCTGACCTAATTTAGCTTTACTTCACCCAATCTGACCTAAGCTAACGACATCTAACCCAAAGTCTTCCAACCTAACCTGCCCTCACCTAACCTAGCCTCACGTAGCCTAATCTCAGTTAACTTTATCTGAAGCATTTTTTTTTTTTAACTGCTATGTAGAGAAAACTAGGACTCGCTCTCCTAACCTGGCCTAATGGTTTGAATCCTTGAGTAATTACCAAGCTTTTCGTATGTAAAAAATTTTTATCCGATAGGTCCATGAAGTAAAAAGTTTAACAGGAGGACTCAACAGGACTAAAACAAAACTTAGCCGTGACTGCAGGTAGCCAAATGACATCACACCGACGAGTCGAAATATTTGATGGTCGGACCTCAGTCTTGCGTAGGTTGGGTTCTTAATCCTTACCAAAAATGTAAGTAGTGGTATATGCTTGACGCAAGAGAGACCACAGTAACATTTATTGCTCGAACTCTTTGATATTGACGACAATATGTTACCGTGTCTCGTGGGTGGGTGCAGCTCAAGTAGCTGGCCAGTGAAGAGCGTGAGATTGAATGAACTAAGTCGAACAAATACGGTGATGTGTTTAAATATGTTTTGTGAAGAGCACCGTGAACTGAATATGAAGTGTAAATAAGGCTCCACTTCAATGAAGATAAATCAGAGGGCCATGCAAGTCGGCTCAGATTTTGCTTCTAGTGCCGAGAAAGTTTCCTAGAGCATCCACTTTAAAATTATTTTGATATTTGTTTATAGTTCAATTACTCAATTTATTATCTTCGTTTATTTATATGCTTGGAGGATGAAATTCGCCATTGACGACAATATTTACCGCAAAATTTATTAAAATAATCATTGGCTGATCAGCCGGAGCATTCGTCGATGCTGACGTCAATGATGACGTCCTTTTTTGATGCTAATTTCTCATGCGTCCTCCGGTTACGCTCTTCGCTTTCTGGAAAGGCCTAACCCGAGATAGCAGATTTTTGGACTTAGAACAAGTCCTAAAAGTAAAAATTGGTCTCCTAAGCATATAGTCTAACTTAACCCCGCTAACGTAAACTAACCTCACCTAACCTGATCTCGCCTAATATAACCCGACCTAACCTCACCAAACTCACCTAACTTAACCTTAAGATCACATAACTAAATCTAACTTAACTTGATCTCACATAACCTATTTACATGGTTCTTGCAACCCACGTTTGCATGTGCAAATACCAGGTCAAATTTAGCTTAGCGCAATATAAGTTTACTTAAATATGCTACATTCAAATTAATGAATATAGCTCTCAAATATAGCCTCCAGAGAAAGCGTTTTTTTTTTTCCTACCGGGGCTTGTTTCCTCCAGGGTCTTTTTTTGCGGATTCCGTTTGCTTGGTATCCAAAGATTTGAAGAATATTCTGTCCTAGGCAGTACAAGTTGTTTACATAAGAAGGAACGAGATGATCAACTCGGCGTGAGCACCGCTTCTGCCTATCACGAAAGAACTAAAGCATCAAAATGCCCAGTTGTCTTTCCCATTCTCTGTCCAGCAAATTCACAATATTGCTATAACAACAATAATTATTATATCAGCCATGGTAAACTATGTTTCTGGAATCATAACTGTTTCTCGGAGAGTCTCTTTGATATGCTCTTCCTCTCCTGGGTGGGATGGAAAGTGGAACAGAGACTGATCAATAATTCACTCGGCCTTTGTCGACGGCAGCCTTACAAAGAACAGCACAACGAAACCATCAAAGGCAAGTGGAATTTTTACACTGAGTCAAATGTTTATTCAAGAGGAGACCATGGGGACACGTGGGGCCACCTTCGGGCCCCGTCAGGGGTCGTTTCTAGTCGACAAATGAGTTTTTTTTTTGGGGGGGGGGGGGACACACGCGTATCGTGACAACAGCGTGTGGGACCATTTTATTCTCAGAAGATATAATTTATGATTTTAGCCAAGGGGGCCGAAGGGCCCACATCAATCTAGCGGCGAAGGGCCCATACCAATCTAGCGGCGATGGCTCATACAAATCTTGTGGCAAATGGCTCATACCAATCTAGTGGCGATGGCTCATACCAAGCTAGCGGCGATGGCTCATACCAATCTAGCGGCGATGGTTCATACCAATTTAGCAGCGATGGCCCATACCAATCTAGTGGCGAATGGCTCATACCAATCTAGCGGCGATAGCTCATACCAATCTAGCGGCGATGGCTCATACCAATCTAGCGGCGAATGGCTCATACCAATCTAGCGGCGATAGCTCATACCAATCTAGCGGCGATGGCTCATACCAATCTAGCGGGCTCATCTTGACGAAATAACAGCTATACCGATGTGCCGAGTAAAGAATTTTCTTTAGAAGCTTCAGTAGGGCCTAGAGTACTTGAGGTGTATATTGATAGCCTCGTATATCATAGTGTTTAGCAGTCCAGTATGTCGATAGGAGTTATCTCAGTCCAATGTTATTGACAACCGTATAGAACATTTTTCGTGCGTACCCGAGGTAGCAGCGGACTTTGCGTGCTGCACAGTAACTGTTGTGCTAAAGGTCCCAAGCCAGAGGAGCCATCTTTGCGCATGATGCTCTGCGTGCTGAATCAGCAAATTTGCTTGATGTACATAGCTACCGTGGGGGTACTTAGCTTAGAGTAGGGGGGGGGGGGCTAGAGTCATTGAACCTTCCGCTAAATGCGCCATAGTTCTAAGCGCCATGTGGTCGGCTGTAGCTACTTATTCCTCTAGGGCTGACTGACCTTTATCTGCAGCACGAACCAGTGAGTGCTTGTTTTCCTTTAGAGGGTGCAGTCAAAGTTGACTTTACCTTTACGCTTAAAGTCTGGCCACGTACGTTTGCTTCGAAGAGATGGTCTGCATCCGCACACTATTTTATTACTTACGTGAAGAATGTAGAATCGAGGGTTGAACACTATTATTAATTTATTATTACCTTCGCCAAGGAGATTATGCTTTCGTCGTGTTTGTCTGTCTCTCTGTCTGTCACCAAGATAACTAAAAAATTTATGAACCGATTTGGGCGAAATTTACAGGGATTGTTAGGTATGTTAGGAGGAACAGATGACTAACTTTTGGTGAAGATATGTCTATTCGTTTGTTTGTTTGTCAGCCTCATTTTTCTCAATGCCATAACTCAAAAAGTTATGGATGGCTTTTGATGATATTAACATGAGTTATTAGGTATATAACAAAAAGTACATGACCATATTTTGGTGATGATCCGTTTGTTCGTTCGTTCGTTTGTCCCTGTTTTTAATTTTATGCTTGTTAGCACAATAACTCAAAAAATAATGAATGGAAATTCAAAATTGTTGTTAGTAATGTTAAACGACATAATTTATGTCGTTTGTTCGTTTGCATGTTTCACTCATGTTTGCCATAACGTTTGTTAGCAGTATAACTCAAAAACGGATCTTCAAGAAAATTGCACAAGCTGTTATTACTATCAAAGGGCGCAAATGATTAGATTTTGTAGTTTATACAAAGAAAATTATGGTTTCAGAGCCAATTTGAATTTTTTGCTACCGTTGCCTCGCTTGGCGGAGGTATGCGCTCTCAGAGTGCTCTTGCTTAACAATTTATTCCTTTTAATTTATTCATTTTATTTCTATTCATAACTGTTAGATTCGACGTGCAGGTTGTAGTAGAACTGGAAAGAAACGACTGGCAACTCATAATTCACCCCGGAGTATGCAACACCCGTCTATTGGGTGACTGGAAAACTTATTTTCTACAATTTTCAGTTGATAGGGTGAGTAGTGGGTAATGTACTGAATTAATTGTTTTTGAGGGTAACCTACCCTCGCGGCTCCCCTCGCGCGTGAGCTTCCGGTTTATACCGGCCAATG
>LQNS02278170.1:9965277-9978148 GCA_001587735.2 Parhyale hawaiensis | reverse complement strand
TTAACTTAGCTATTAATAAGAGCATATAAAGCATAGAAAAGAGGGTATAAGAGTATATAAGAGCATATTTTATGGTGCTATTTTGCCTACACTTTTATGGCTATTTCGCCTATTTTTAAGGGCATAGAAATCCGGGCTCTAGTAATCACACGGAATCATCCACTGGGTTACCACAAAGAGATACCTTAAATTTGTGGCGTTAAAAATACTAAGAGACGTCACGTCGCTAGTTCGGATTTCCAGTGATCAAAATCGGTTTAAAATCGCTCGCTCCACTTAGAGTTCGAGCTCTAAGTGGAAATTGAAAGTCGACAGAGTCCTTTCTCTCTGCCCGTACGGTTTGGCAATTATTATTTCAAAGTTCAATTTACCACAAATAAAATTCATTTGTTTTTGTTGCATTTTTTCGCGCAGAAAGCGAGTGTGTTTTCGAAAGTTTTTTCACAACCTTGCAATATTTTTTCTCCCTGGTAAAATCTCAAGTTAAAGCAGTTAGCTGAAACTGATGAGTTAGCTGGAGAGTCCCCTTGATGTTGCAGACCTGCAGTACTTGTCTTCAAAGAATTTTTATGCGGTTTTCTATTCGGATTAAAATTTATTTCCACTGAAGAAAGGAACAATTTGCGACAAGCACATTTCCGTGCTCCTCACAGGATCCTGCTGTGACAAGTAATTTTTTTTTACCGTGTACCGAGCAGTAACAAAATATACCGAGGAAATTTTCTCTCTGAAAAGGTATATACTAGTTTTAGCAAGCATTTTGTGAAGATAGAGTACCGTATACAACCATCCGCAAGTATATCGTTTGAAATTGACTGCAAATAAAATTCATCTTGTACTTTCCTATTTTATATTTTTTAATCCTTATCCACAATGCAGAGTAAGCGAACGTTGAAAATAAAGTCAAGTCTCAAGTGTTTTATGAAGTATTGCATTTCTATTTCACAAATATAAAATAAACTTGTTGACTTACCTCTCCTTAGCGTTTATCGCTTACGTTCCGTATGAGCTAATAGCATTTTTTACGGCATTTGTCTGGCCTGCTCTAAAGTAGCTCTATGCTTACCATGAGCACCATTCCATAACACTGTCGAATGAACCGTTCTCACTCATTAGCATATATTCCAGGACATTAGTATGAGATAATCATACTCAATAGATGGCTTCCGGTAATACAATTGTTCACTGTATCGTTTAAGAATGGTATCCGCTTGTAAAGATTCTTTAAACCGAAAACAAGGAAATAATATTGTCCAGATAACTACGATTTAACATTAATAGGGATGTATACTGAACTGCCAGTTTCTTCTCACATTCTTTTCTACGCAATGAGTTGGGTCTCATTTTATCACCATGAAAATAAATCATTGGTGAATGCAACTTCATTTGATTAAAGAATTCTCCTTATGCAGCTAACCACAGGATTTTACCGTAGGTGACTTTCTCAAATTTATCAAATGTGTGCTAAAAATTTTTTGTATACCATGCTTTGCCGAAAATTGTACAGCTTTGTCCCGCCAATGAAAAATTTCTACTTTTGCTGACGTATTTTTTTCCAAATCCTAACAGCAGTTTGAGGATGGGCTTTTCCTTCACTGAAGTCGTGAAGCCGTATTTCCCTAGCCACTAATTTTACCGCACCAGTTTATATATAATCTACCTACGTTTCTAACGAATTTCGCCCGTCAATATCGGGTGGTACTAATCGACGGGCTGTGAGTAATTGACGTCTCCCTGGGTACTCCTCGTGGTCCGCAATTTAACGATGTGGCTGCTCGTAGATTACTCTAAGACGATGACGGTGCGAAGTCGCGCTCGAATTAACTAAGATTACAACATCACGTCGCGTGCAATTTCGAAAGGGTGATTATCGTACCTAAGGTTAAAAATAATCCTTTCCTTTCATAAATTCTATTCCCTTTAAATGTAGGAATAACATTACTGGATATTATTGAAAGCTAGTGCACCCGTGCGTGATAAAATTCACGCAATAACCTATACGTTTGCCTAATGCCTCTAGGCCGGTGCGAAATATCCTCTTCTCTTATTTGCTTCTTAATTTTCTTCTTTTCTTCATTGATCCTTTGCCGTGCTGTCATCCTTAGGTCTTCTATATAGACAGGCAGAAGTAATATCTTGCGTGAAACACTCCAACAAACCTAAACAAAATAGCAGCTTATATACAATGTGTTCGGTCCGTAGCAAAGATACCGTTGATACCGTCTTCCCAACTCAAATATCTGCTTCATTTGAGGTGCTGAAATTTTGACCTATGAAGAGAAAACTGCTTCGTCAGAGGAAAACAGTAAGCTAGAAGAAATAATTGTCTACTGCCCGTGAAAACTTATGTTTCGTCGGTTTTGTTGACAATTGCATCAAAATGGGAAGAATAGCTCATGCAACGAAATCATTTGTGGGAAGAAACTACGAATCAAGAAGCATGAGAGTGCCAACGGAAGCTTCAGATATCTTCAGTGCTACGATTTCATCTTCGGCAATGCAAGAAATGCATTCAGACATAAGGTCGCCCTGTACTTTGTCGTAGATTCGAAGTATGGAGAAGCTAATACTCGTACAAATCAGACTTAGCCTGCGATGTCTTCATTGTTGGCATTTCAACTCTCCCTGCTTAAGATACGTTTGCCACCTTCTGCAACCCGGCCTATTTTCTGCCTATGACTGTCAATGGAGCATGAGAGGACAAACAGAGCCTCCAACCTGGGCTAAATTCCGCTTATCTATTTCGTTAAGAACGTGACACCAAACATATAAAAATATGTATATATGTATAAACACACGACGGTCATTCTTAGTATTAGATGGTGGAGATCTTGGTGCTTGTTCTCCCTACATGTTATTGAGAGTTTCATCTAGATAATATATCTTTTACCGATAGGAGTTTGTTTTGAAGAATCTCTTACTAACGTGATATGCGAGGTTCGGGTGGTGCAATGCACGACATGCGTGTTGTACACGCCGTGTGTGATCCACGCTTTGCTTAGGGTGCATACGCAGTGCATGCATGGTGTTTAGAACACAGTGTGTGGTATTTGTACCCGCCATATCTGATAAGCATGGGCCTCAACATGTCCCTTCCGTTGTGCCTAAGTTTGAAGGATTAGGCTGTAGAACGGTACACAGCGTTTGAAAGTGAAGCAAATCATATTTCTTCTTTTCAAATATCAGTAAATTTTATTTTTCATCGTCGTAAGGAGTTTGTACATTGGTTTGCATTAGCAACAACAAGACCCATTCCAAATTATCCGCCTGAGATGAGATTTATCCATCCCGGCTTCTGCATCATGACTGAGTTGTCGATTAAAATATCAGTGCAACTGAAATTATCATTGTTGTTATTTCTTACAGTTTTCACTGTTCACTTGGTTCGTTTGAGACATCCCAAGTGACACATTCCCCTTACAGCGATAGAAAACATTACTTTTCGGTAGATCGATAACGGTTATTCCTAAAATATGAAGTTAATCTAAAAAAAAGAAGATATTTCTGAAAAACTTTAAACCTCATATTTTTAATTACAAAATGGATCCAGTTACGGATCGTTTTCTCTTTAGAAAAAAATGTTAAGCTATTCAATACGCTTGTTCAGTCGTTGCAGTCATGTTAGCGTAATGAAGGGTTCACACTAGAGTCCTTTGTTCCCTCACAGGTTAAAAAGTCTTCAAGCGCTCTATCTTGGCCGTGTAAACACAACTGTCCATCGATCAAAAGGCTTGCTATTGCATTAATAATTATAATTACACTATATATTACAGGTATGAGGACCAGAAGAGTAGTTCTACTAGGCGCCAAATCAGTTGCATTCTAGCTAGTGTCTGCAGTGAAATATTTTGGATATCTCTTCAAACATGGGGAAAATTGGTATTCAATACCCTGTTCACGTTACTGTTATTAAAATCAGAGTTGATGTATTCAATTTTCTTTTCTTAGAGCACAAAGCGTGATGTTTTTCCATAGATTGTTTACGTTTTTGCCACCTCTAATTAATTAATTAGCAACAGAACTTTTGGACACGTAATGCAGCTTTGAATGCATCAAAAGACTGTAGAACGAAGTCGTGTTGACGACATAGAAGCATTGCGATGCAAAAAATAAGTTACGATATCACTGGACTTTTTATAAATTCATAATTATAATTTTGTAAGGAAAATGAAGAAACGAGGGAATCGGAGTATATTCAGTAGCTAAGAAAGTTTTCATAAAATAAAAGAAACTTGAACTGCCAAGCCGTCGCAGTAGAACTGTGAGCAAAATACTCACTTCCTTTGCAGTGTAACAGAAAAAAAATTAAAGCTTTTACCGTGGATCTACTATCAGCAAAACAAAGCGAATTACAGCGCTAGTATTTTTTTACCGTGAATGAGCTTTTTTCTAAGAATAAAAGAACTTGCCGTCCCTACAGTGCGAAATTCAGCAGTGCTCTGCATACTCCAGCACCCAAAACGACTAACTCAGTTGCTCTTGGGGGGAAAAATATGATGGAGGGGGTTCCCCGCCGCTGAAACTTTTATCAGCCTCCAGGGGGGCCACGACCCTCAGAGTATTAGCGGAAGTGCCCTCTTCTGCTGAACTTGTTTACTAAGTAAACGCTTAGAACTTCCAGTTAATGTGTTTTTCTCTGTAATTTGCCCTGCAGCTCTCCCATTATTGGATAATGGCTTGCATTATGAGTGTAACGTTCAAGGAACTATTAATGAGCGCAGTCGCTTATTCCGTGAGTAAGGAAATCTATTATGTAAGTAAGGATTTACTGATCAGTATTTTAGCCATTTAAAATTAGTGGATTACAGCTAGCCCCAGAATCAAAGAGGCACACTGGTGTAATCATAATGGAGATATTTTATGTGTAAGATGTAAGATATATATTTTTTTAGTAACTTCTTCCATCAGTGGGGAAAGTCCAGCCAGCAAGCTCGGCTCAACTGATAAATCTTTCAGACATCCAAAATTAATGGATTTGTATGGGTTTTCCCTCAAGTATTCGTGTCATCCTATAGTCTAACCGTTTAAGGAATGCAACATTTGCGGCCTCATTGTATCAATAGCTAAACTTTTATTTGCTTCAGAGCTTGTCCCGTCAGTAAAGCGAGATATAAAGACATACCCAATTAGGCATCAATGTTAATGTAGTTCTGTAATTACTTTTGCATCAGAGGGGTACCGTTCTACAGCCTAAAAGAGCTGTATAGTGTATAATCCTTCACCGGGAGGGTAATTAAACGCCATACTGAGAAGACCAGACGTAGTCATTCGGGGAAATAAATAGATAACCCTATTAGGGTTCATTTTACTTAATTTATTACTCTTAATAGTGGTTTTCCATTTACTTCCCGATTGACTCCTGTACATTGTCTTACGCCAGCTAAAATGCCGTAGCAGTTATATGATTTTATCTGTTTGATTATTTCTGTTTACGTATAAGTATTTCTGCTCTTATTTGTCACGCTTGGAGTATTTGCATAGCTCGTAATTACAACCGGTGTATCCGTATCTAGGACATGGCTTTTATTTTAGGCATCCTAGCAATAAAGGAGGATTTTATTGCTTCGCTTCAGTTACAGAGAGCAACGGATGGCATCCGTGATCAATAATTTCAATAACTAACGATTAAATGTAACTTTTATAGCTAGCAGGAAGATAATCTCGTTTGCTTAAGCATGGGATTAGTCTCGTCCAACTTGTTTGACTCTTAGTCATCAAAATAAAGTCGTCACCTGCGCATTACTATTCGTTCCGTTGCAGACTGATGATCAATGAGATTAAATTACAGACCTCACCAGCGCAATAATTCATTTGCTACCATTTTGATGCCAACATAGGCTAGTCATGCTTCACTTATATTAAGGACGTTCTCATTTTCATCTGTCAGTTTTTTAAAAGCTAAATTTATATAGGCACGAAAACTTCCAATTGGGCTATAGACTAAATGGACAAAGTTTCAGAGAAAAGCAAATAATGCTTAGCTGGAATTTTAGCATATCAGCTTCTATAGAAAGAATTCCCTTTTTGTTTCGAAAGACCGTGCACCAGGAGACCTAAGGCGACTCTGTTCTGTATTTTACAAACAAAACTGTTAACTGGGCTTGCGAATAAAAAAACGGGTGGCATTTCCATACACTTACATAGTAAACATTTTAGCAGTGCTCAGCTGCCCCGGTACCTACATACTTATTTGCTGGGATTTTTCTCCGATCTTTGACACGCGTAGTTTTGGGACACTTGTATAGTTTTGGACCTTCGGACTCTGGGCAACTAAAAAAATGGGAAACTATGGTCCTGTTATTCTTCAACACTCATCTCCCTCCACGCGAGTAAAGCGACAATCCAGGGCGCGGCATGCCACTCATAGGGAAAAATGGAACGAGAATCCGTTGGTTTCAGGGCTGCATGGCACGCCACCTGGCTTCAAATTTTCAAACGAACAGGTGGAAACTGAAATTGATTCCGTGTGTCCTTTGAGCGGAGCTGTGAGAAAAACTGTCAACCGAACAATAATAAAAAAAGAAGGAATTGATTTTTGGTCGATGTGTTATTTTGGCAGCAGAAGTTCGAGAACTGCCGCACGACATGGAGTCGGCCGCACCGAATTTTTCAATATTTTAATAATAGCAAACTGATGTAGCCAGGGGTGTGTATCCTACTTGAAATTAAGAGTGTATTCTTTATTGTATATGGCTGAAAAATTAGAGCAAAAATGTCACTGAAATGAATGACACAGGAAAAGTGCACTTGATAGGGAAAGACGTTAAATTCAGAGTATTGAGTGTAACTCGGTTTTTGGGAAATGTAAAGAGGAGTGGAAATTGTCTCTCTAGTTGAAAAGGTACAGTAAACTTTCGTTTAACGAGGGAGATAGGTTCCGTAACCGGCCGCGATAGTTAATTTTGCGTGTAGTACAGACACCATTTTTATTTAATCATATAACGAGTATTTGAACTTCTTTAAACTTCCCCTAGATGTACTGTTAACAACCCACCCTTTGCTCTATTTATAACAGGTACATGTTGCAAATATTAAACAATATTAAATTGGTAGGTAAGGTATTTCTTACAATACAGTACAGTAACACATAAAATAAAACAGATTATTTCTGCACTCACAACAAAAGTTGTAAAAGCTTGAATAATGCAAGCAATGATGTTTTTCGAATTTACCTAACTATCCGCGTTGTAGATTCCACATCATTATAAGAGCTCCGCGAAATCCAGAATCCGTGATAATTGAACCACTAAGTGGCGAGGGAATGTTGTATTCAAATGTCTGTGTGTTATAATGGGGGAAATATTAGAATGCTTCTACATGTTGTGCTGCAGGCGAATAGAACTCCAATAGGCATCCTTACGCTGCATATTATATTATGGTGTTGCATTTACTTTATATTCTCCTTCTCATGACTCATAATATTGTTTGACGTTACTTCTGTAATTCTAGTGACTTCTATTATTTTCGGTGTTACTTGCTCTTGGTTCCTCTTGAGTTTTCCTAACGTAATTTGTTAATACGTATTATTTTTATTTATAGCAATACTTATAGTGTTTATATTTTGTCCTACGTACATCTATTTCAGCCTTATTATCTGTGATGAACCTAATAGTCTGCGTTAGTAGACTACTAGTTAGTTTCATATGCGATGTACGGACAGGAAGTGTCAAGACTTTTCCCTCCAGAAATTTTCATTTGGAGTTTACTTTTCTGTAATGCCGGGGACATATATGCCTTTCTACTCCCAATTGGTTGCTCGGATGTGCACTGTGCAGCTTGCGTGCCGTTTCTATACATACTTAAATTCAGTAGCATAGATACCGTGGCATAAATGACCTCCGAGTCTCGCATCCTTATGCATCAAGTTATGTGTGTAAATGCCTAGTGTGTCCCCGGCATTAGTTACACTCGATATAGCGTCCTTGAAACTAGTAGCACAGGTGCCTCTAAGTCCTCCAAAGTAAGGGTTGATATTCTGATTGTCTGCCAGACTGCCCCAGCCCTCATCTCCACCTCCTGGAAACGGAAGTTCCAAAATCCGTCCAGTCCAAGATGCTGTCAAATGTGTAGCATATGGACTTAGGTGCAGACTACTAGCATAATGAGGAGATTAGCTAGCCGATATAAACTCGAACGCCTCCCTCCTCTCCACAACTCAACCGGCCTTTTACTTCCCTTACGTACCGAGCACCCTTCAGACTTAGCTTACACAGATTTTCCAAATGTATTTTTTTCTTTCTACATAGATGATTGACTTTGATTACAGTGTCCAAACTCATTTCAAATTGCACGTCGATCATTTTGGTGTTTACAACTTGATATTGTGAAGCGATAGATTCGCTGTTTACCTCTTCGAGCTATGCGGAAATTACTTCATTGTTTGCCTCTTTAAACTGCAGTTTACCGCTTCAAGCGAAGCTTGCCCGACGACCCTCATCTATGAATTTGCTCCGCTGATCCGCCAACTCTGACGACCCTGCAGACTTTCTGCCATCTCGTCATTTCTCACAATCAAATTGCACTCCTGGAACCATTAGTGCCGATGGAATACAGTGACCCGGCCGGCTCTTGAGCGCTCCGTCTCATTAGGAACTCATTAATAATTTCTGACGACTTTCTGAACCACTTCTTGACCTGAAACACCATCCCGTAGCGAGCTCCAAAATTCATGTGCTTTCAAGTCAGCCGCTTTTTGTGCGACTGATTAGCGGCTCGTGGAGCAGTAAATTGTTGCTTAATCTTTTTCTTTCCGTTGTTCTTTACATGAAACGTGCACTGTCCATAGGAATAGTGTGTTGTCCTTAAGTAAGGGGAGGAAAACGGTAAAGATACTGGATGCCGTAGTTGCCTGGGCCTTTCAGCTGCAAGCGAAAAGTGTAGCATATGTCAGCTGAATATAAGCTTAGAGTAACAGAATGCCAGAGTAGGGTTCGGCCATGCTGCCTTTTCTTCTTGGTAGCTTTCTGGCAATACACAGAAATGCTGACACACCGCAATACAGCATGGAATGTACTCGACTGTAATAATGCCAACTACGGAGAATTTCATTTCCGAAGAACACCCTTTCCTTAATTACTAGTGGACCCGTACGTGAATAAATTCACGCAATAATCGATATATTTTCTCTCTTCTCTGACTTACAGTCCATTAACAGAGGCTTTACAGCCAGTTGACCCGAACCAGTAATGGTCGGTGTTACGATCAACGGCTTTGCGGCCGTTTAGTTTCTCCAAAATTATCTATTTTTTTACCACTGCTTCTCGATTCTGTTCTCTAGTAATTATAAAAAGTTCTGCTTAAAAAGCCAAAGCTCATGAATGAAATTTCCAGCCTAAAACGGGCGACGGGGCTCCAGACTATCACGGGTAGAAGAGCCTCACGTGGAGCGCACCCGACATTGTTGATCGAGGCTCTGACGGCAGATCTTCTAGAAACTGCTTACAGAGCTGAAATTGCAAGAATAGAAAGGCCGCAAAAGAGCCGTGCGCAGCTCTGCACCATGCAATTGTAGTTACTGAGATGAATTGAGAATGCCTCCTACGAAAGAAAAAATGCCACAGTATTTATTGATAGCATCTGGTATGTCCGTTGCGCCTAGAGTGAACTACACACAGAGAAATTTGCATAACAGACTAAAGGAAGGTTTATATTTACCTTAAAGAGTTAAAGATAACCAAAATTTTTCAGTACATTTATTCTGAGAGGTAAATATAAATTCAAAGCAACAGAGATTCCTCTGTGTGTATGTTTTACTTTTTATCTCTATCTCGGGCACCGTGACCTTGCTATCTGGCCCTGTTTTACCTTGCTCTCGAGTGTACCCAATGACGTCATGGGAGGAGGTTAATTAGGACGTTAAAGACGTTTCCAGGCCTTAAAAACATCACATTCGCTATCTATTTTGACGCCAATATAAGTCAGTGCTGACCTTCTTCGCACCCGCTAAATTTTCTCTGTGAAAATTGAGTTGCGGAGTCAAAGTCGGAATTTCGCTTGCCAAGAGCCGAAAATCGGAATTTTGATGGCTAAGAGTCGCTTTCTGAAACTACCTGGACTCAGAAATCGGGAACAGAGACAGAAAATAAATTGATTTTCTTTAAAAAAAGAGTCGTAGTCGGTAACAGTTGGACATTTTAGGGGCTCAAAAAGTCTGAGTCGAATTTCAAAACTCACCTAATCGGGGAGTCGAATTTAGGCTTAATCCGTCGGACACATCATCCCTGCATGGAAGCACCGTCCAGTTCACTTTCATACCAAGTGGAACATCAGCTCTCTTCAGCTCATTACTTTTATGCTTATTATTCACTAGGAAAAGAGAGCGCCCTGTGAGATTCTCGGTGAACAATTTAAGAACTTTACGAGAAAATATATTTACGCCTTAGAACATAGCCAGGGCGTGGCTGCACTAGACATAAGTGTAAGCTTTCCCATCACATCATTCTTCTTCCAGTCCCTACTGCTGAATTTCTTCTGTTTTTCCTAAAGAAACAATTAATATGAGAGAGCACTAATCCCAGAAACACAAGAGGACCTCAGCAATGCGGTAACGAGTTTTGTTCCAATCGAAATCTGCGACGATTATTATTCCCATTCAAAGTCTGGACGACTTTTTCAACATTTCATATAATAAAATTCCCGAATGAATTGGAAAGTCGGATAAATATAGCCAGGGCTTGACTGGCTCGCTTGATGAAATTTGCAGATTAAATTCTCGGGTCGTGGAGGACGAGGAACAGGGGACAGGGGGGGGGGGGGGCAAACTCGTCGTCCGAGTTCGGTCTTGCACAAGAGCTCTCCGGTCACTAGTAAAAATACGACTTCTTAATGCGAAGCTCATCAGTCGCTCTACAGCGCGTAATCGTTCAGTAATTTTAGGAATTCGCTCTCGACCTTTTGGTGCATCGCACTTTCGAGAGACGGATGGTGTCCTGCAGAAATTGCAACACTAAACGTATTGCAGTAGCAATACTTAGTAATACAAACTAGCTACAAGGGCAGTATTGGTATCACACAACAATACCGACATGCTGAATGTATAGCAATGGCAGTACACAGAAATGCTGACACACCATAATACAGCATGGACAATGCACTGGACTGTAATAATGCCAACCACGGAGAATTTCATTTCCGAAGAACACCCTTTCCTTAATTACTTGTGGACCCGTGCGTGCAGAAATTCACGCAATAATCGATATATTTTCGCTCTTCTCTGACTTACTGTTTCCACATTATCCCGTTCACGTTTATTAGCAGCTCTTATTGCCCTCTGCAATCTTTCTGCTTCAAGTCGTTCTTGTCGTTGTGTCCCATAAATGCTTCATTGGTAGCTCGTCTTCGTTCTTGAAACTGTATTTGTCTCAGTCTTCTTTTACGCTCGCTATCCTCTTTCTTAATTAAAAGTGTGTCTTCCAAAGTAAAATCTTAACTAAAACACTACAATAAACTTGTATGCCACTCCAGTCGGCTTATATGCAATGTTAGTGCACCGTATCCTTGATACTGCCTTCCATCCTCAGGTATCCACTTCAATGAAGGGCTGAAATTTTGGCCTTTGAAGCGAAATCTGCTTTCTGAGAGAGAGACAGTATGCTAGAAAATTGTCTACTGCCCGTGAAATAATTCTCTTCTGCCCGTCGTCAGCGCACCGCTGATCATCTGCCGAATTTATGCGTCGTGACTTGAGTGAAAAAAAGGCATAGAATCTGACTCCAGAAGCTGCATATATAGTTCCGATTTGAAGAAGTGTTTCAAGAAAGAAGTGCATTCAGATAAGGGCTTCACCATCTTCTGAAACCTGGTCATCGATCTCTACGAAAAAGTAGCTCATTTACAAATCTACAACCTGGCCTATTTTTCGCCTATTCCCTTAGGAGCAGACACGAAATAAATAAAGACACGGAGCATTTCATTACATGAGGATTCTCTGGCTCTATCTCCATTGCACAATTTCTCTTTCAATTTGAGAGAAAGGGGCGCAAATAAACAAAAGATCAAATTGGGGAGCTTCGAATCACTGGATTTTTGTCTTCAGCACGATGCACTTAGTGTCAGGGAAGCGTATACGTTTGATCCAAGGTGTTTTGATCTTTATTGGTCGGTGAAGCGAGCTTATTAAAATGGGAAGCACCCGATGAAGGCAAGTTGTTTAGGGCTATCTCTGTAGGTGTTATTGCTGAACGATTCTTAATTTGTCTTCGAGATCCGACTTTGATCGAAATGTTCTCTGATTTCCTTACATTGATGTCAGTCCTTAAAAGCTGACGGGTGTGATTCAGTACTTCAAATTTCCTTCAAATTTCCAGTTGTACGATATCTGTCCTCGTGCTGAATTCTATCTGTGTTCGTTACGATAAGGGAATTAACACTTTAGCCTATCAACTAGAACGCCTCGGTGGTACAGGACCATCACCCGCGGTAGGGGGCAAATTCAACGAAGTTATTTTTGATAAATGAGGCTAGGGCACAGCCCCATTCCTTCCCAGATATTAGCTCTTCAATAATAACATAGGAAAAAAATAGAACGCCGATCCAGACGATCTGCCGCGTTGTAGGCAATTTCGCGGCGGTTAAGGAAAGTTCAACGCTATCGTTATTATGGCCAGCTAGGTCTAGTTTTTTTGCATGGGTCACATCTAGGTCAACCCACCAAACTCCACACAAATAATATATAATATAATAATAAACATTGCTTAACTCCTTCGACCACTTGTTGGGTGGACAGACAAATTATATACAAGTATCTATCTATCTATCTATATTATACTAAAAGTCTGTGAACCGGTCTTGCTTGTGTCTTGCTTGTGTCTTGCTTGTGTCTTGCTTGTGATCTTGCTTGTGTCTTGCTTGTGTCTTGTGATCTTGTTTGACA